>VWZE01026079.1:218957-250899 GCA_013396675.1 Eubucco bourcierii | reverse complement strand
TCGCGCCCGGTGTTGCCCCTGGCGCGCGTGTGTCTCCGCAGGCCGAAGCGGCAGCCGAAACCCTCCTCGGACGAGGGCTACTGGGACTGCAGCGTCTGCACCTTCCGCAACAGCGCCGAGGCCTTCAAGTGCATGATGTGCGACGTGAGGAAGGGCACCTCCACACGGTGGGTCGCCGGCTGCGGCTGAGGGGGAAGCGGGGACGGGGTGCGGGGAGCTGTTAGGTGACCTCCCGCCGCCCCGGGCAATGAGGGAGAGCGGCTGGGATAGGAATCAGGTCACGTTTACTGCGGAGCCCCAGCTCGGGGCTCCCCGGTAAACGTGACCCAAAGCGGGGAGCGGTGCGCCGGCATGTGTGAAAATAGAAATAATAAATACCGGGAAGGGCATAATTGCCTGCCAGCAGTGCCTTTGGCAGGAAGAAGAGCCATCTCCTGGGATGTTTTGGTTTAATGTTTGTGTGTGTTTGGGGTTTTTTCCCCCCTTTTAAATTAAATTTTTCTGTGAGGTTAACTTTGCTTTATAAATACTCCCCGTTTTAAAGTTATTATTATTGTAGTTCACTTTTCATCACAGAGCATCACTGCGCAGGTTTCATGGGGCTATTGGAGGTGGATAATAACCCTTCGCAGCTTAGGGAGGATTGCTGGCTAGTTGAATTGCGCCGTGTGGAAGTGCCGCCCTGCGTCTCTGGCTTCCCAGGAGGATCTTTCCTCAAGTGCACGCGTCGGAAAACTCGTGGTGGATTACCTGTTTCCTGCACCTGCCACTCTTTTTTAGTATTATGGCCTAAATGTGGGTGTCTGGGGAATGGAGTCTTCCAAAAACCAACTGGTGTGCTTAAAGTTGTTGCATGTTAACGGACGAGGAAATTGCTTATGATTCCTTTGTTAAGGTTTGTTGTACCTACTGATTAATCCTGTCAGCGACAGAAGTTTAAGTGGAAATGAAAGTTGCAGTCCTTTCAAAGGCAGCTATTACATTCTAAGTGTTAGTCAAGGTAATGCTGAATATGGCTTGCGTTAAATTTTACATTTTGAAATTGTGAGTGCAAGGTTACATCCACTTACTTGACAAAAATTCAGTCTGTAATTCTAGAGTTGATTCCTAAACTCTGGAAACTGAAATGAATGGTGAAAGAAATTATCATAGCTTCAGTTCTGAATATTAGTTGATTGTATTATTTTGGTTTTTAACCAAGGAAGTTGATGAGGTAAATGCACTGGCGAGGAAATGCATGTCGTGTTTTAAGCGTGGTTTCCAATTTTAACAACAGCATTGTGTTTATATCACAGACAGGTGTTTACAGATTGGTAACATTCAGCAAAACAATACTGTTGAAGCAATTAATGCAAAAATCTTTAAAACGACTCAAATGAAGATTCTTTAGCCTCGAGTCAGCCTGATAGGTCCAGTTTTAAAGTCAGCTTAAAATTATGTTTTGTTGCAGTAGAAGCTCTGGTAAAATTACTAAAACTTGAAAACTCCCCACCAAAACACAAAGACTGTGGAAAAAGAATAAACTGCTAAAAAAGATATTGCTTACTTTTTTCCCCACTTGAATATTTAATATATTTTTTTAAAAAAATTTTGGCAACAAAACGTCTTTTGTGGTGGTGGTGGGTTGTTTTTTTATTTTCCGTTTTCTTCCCCACAGTGATCTGGTGTGCACAGCTTTAGTTGATACGCTGATTTTTGTTTCTCTGCTTAAACTCCGAAGCAGAGTGTAGCTGAGTAGGTTTATGGGTTTCTTTTTTCCCATAGGGTTTAGATAGGATGCATTTTCACATGTTTGTGAAGTCCAGGATTTACATGTGGTGTGAGATAGGGGTTGGGTTTTTAGACCCCAATTCTGAAATTAGATTTGAGTTAGTAAGTAGACCTTTGAATATAGAGAGAATCATTAGGGTGCCAGGGAGACACAAGAGGCCAAACTGGGGTGTTGTTAAAACATTAGCTGGTTCTGGATATACAGCAAAATGTTTTTCATCAGTGTTGGTCAGAATGACAATACTATGGTATTGTGGTGACACTGGGAGTACATTTTTCACTTATTTTTTCAGTCTTACATTTTGAAGCATAGTAGATTAAGTTGATGCTTCAGCAGAATTCTCACTGTGATGTGATTCTTCAGAATTTCTGCTGCTTTTTACTGATACGTATTAGTGCAGAGAAATCTGTTTGTGGTGGCCAGTTTAATGTCTGCTTCTTCGCGTTAAAATTCACAAAACGTGGCCAGATTTCCAGAATAAGCAGGTAATCATAGAAAAGCGTTGTGGTTTTGAAGGCCACTGGAAATTAGGTACAAAATTGCTTAAACCAGCTTTACTTTTTTATACTAATCATGTACTATTAACTAACTTTACAGAAATATTTTCAGGTGCAATACAGGATTCATGTATGTCTTTCCTGTGGAATAATTTCTTGTTTCTGAAAGAATTCTCCTTCATGCCAGAGGCTAGACATGGGTTATAGTCTTTAACAGCTGGTGGGATTGTTCAGATTAGTGGAAATAATCCTTTTGACTTTTTGATTATATTTTAATATACTTCTAGATTGAATTTTCTAAATGAAAATCTTTCTTTTGAAGCAGATTTGGACCATGGACAAATTAGCTTTGTCCATGGCAGTATCACCGTAAATGGTTAAACTGTCCAGTGCTTGGATGGGAGATGCTCAGGAGAAGTCCTAGATGCTGCAGGAAGTGGTGTAGCAGGAAGTGGTCCCATTTTGTTTGTGTTAGTACTAAAGGAGTGCCCCAGTCTGGTGCCAGTTACATGTGCCAGAAGTCAGATGTGAAACTAAGAACCTGTGTGCCAGTTGAAACCCCTTTGCTGTATAACAGTACTTTTAATTGGGTAATATCACTGAGGATTTAAATTCTCCCTGTACACATGGCTTTCTTATTTACTTTCTGAACTAAAGTATTCCATGTTGTTGCTTGGGTACTGAGAAATTTCTGTGTTCCTCTTGATAGGTGATGGTACTGAATGTAGTAATTTTCTGTATGTAACCTTTAAAATGCTTTGAATCTTTCTAGATGAAAGATGTGTAAATGTAAGGAACTTAGGGCTGTGATAACCATTCCTTCCTTGGGCAAATCCCCTGGTGAAGTTTCATTAGAAACATGCATAAAGAATGCTGAATAGAACCCTAATATATTGTGCGAAGAGGGAACTGGTAACAGACTATATTTAGGTTTCCTAATAGTTTCCATTAAAAAGAAATGACTTGATCTCTTTGAGAAGCTCTATTTGTGAAAGCCATTGAAGTTTTACAAGAGGAAGAGTCCTTACACTAAAAAAGTGGCTTGATTTCCTTACCCTGTGAAGTTTGTTGAGATGTAAACACTTGAAAAGTCATCGTTCCCCCTGTCACTCCTGTTGTACAGAAAATGGCTAGAATGGTGAAAAAACTCAGACCAGCAATACTGTAAAAGGACCAGCGGCAATGACACTATGCTGAAAACCTAGAAGAGAATTATTTTGCTCCTGAAGAGGTTATATAGTAGGATTACTGAATTTGGTCTGACTCTCGCAATTACTGGTTTGCCAAAAGAAAGTTGTCTCCATGGGTTCACTGCTATTTCTTCCCCCCTCACCCCGCCACCTCCTGCTTTTTGCTCCTCATGACACTATCTGAATCAGCAGTATACCAGTACTGGTAGACCTTTAAGAACTGGGCTGGGACCTTGGACAGACTTTATTGCAGCAAGTATTTGCTCCCTGTTTGTCTGTCTTTCAGTAGGTGTTTGGGGGTTCTTTTTGTTGGTTTTTTTTTTTTTTTTGTCTTACCATCTAACACAGTAATTGTAATTTAGGCACATACAGTTGAAAATTAAGAGTTCTGGTGTTGCAGAGAAGTACACAAGAGGACTAGCATTCCTCCAAAGGGATGTATGTTCATTACTCTGTCTTCTAGGAGTCTGCCTTACTTTTCCATCACCTCTTTCTCCTCATATCACGTTAACATTATTGTTTTTAGTAACAGCATCTAGATTTAAAATTACCTGTCACTTTGGGTTTTATTTAATGTAGTTTCTTATGTATGTGCATTGTGATCTGGTCTGTAGTTGCAGGATCCCATCCATTCTTTTTTCCATGATATGACAAACCTCGTTTTCATTCATTGTGAAGGATGAATATCCAGGGGAGTGTAGTGAGAGCTACAGGAGGAACTGCAAATTTGCCTGCTTAAGCTTTGAAATGGTTGGCATGACAATCTACTGTGTAAGTAAAGGCAAAAAAAGTATCAGGGATTTGTGGTCAGATTCCCTTTTCCAAAGTGGATTTTTAAATTAGGAAAGAGGGCGGAATCCAAAGGCTATTTTCACCACTAGTATTCTCTGAGCTGTTGTACGCAGACATAACTGCTTTTGGTTGTTGTAGTTCTATTTAATTTTATTTTTTTAAGAACTACTTCTATTGCTTACTTTCAACTCAGTAAAATCTTGCTCTTACCTATGAATTTCTGAGGCTTCATGCACACTATTCAAGCCCAAAATATTTTTTCTTTAGGCGAGAGAAAAGAAGGGAGAATAAGGAGATAAAACAGGTACAAGTGACTTATGTGAAGTGGTTTGGGTTTGTTTTGGTTTTTCTTTTAGCTTGGATTTTTAAGATAGTGCTCTCTGATATGTGTCTTGAGTGAGTTTCTATAACCAATACCATGTACATAAAATGGCCAGAACAAGAAAGCAGTCTTAAGTCAGGATGAATTTTTGTGTATTTAAGATCTATACTTCTTAACATAGCATACTGCTGCAGTACAGACATATATAACCAGCTGAATGGGGGCATGGCTTCTGTGTCCTATGCTCTATTGATCTCCATTACTGAATAATTCCTTTCCTCCCAGCCTGAGGTATAGAAAGGCAACTTTAAATCATACCAGACAGAAGAGTCTGAGGTATAATGAACTAAGTTGTCATTTTTATACATTTGCTTGATATTTGCACTGTGATCCTTCACTGCCTGAGAGTGTGGTCATTCAATAAGTGCATGTATTTTTAAGCTTGTCTGATAGTCTCCTAAACAGGAGGTACAGATCTTTACTTGAAACTGTCATGAATTTGTTTTATGCTTTGAGAAGCATAAATGAAATGTTTAATTTTTAACTTGGATATCAAGGTCGTTTTTCTTCAGAAAATATGTGCAATTTGTTTAGTCATGCACCATCTGGATGTTTATAAGCACAAATCAGATACATTTAACTAAATCTGGTATTTGTGTTTCTGTTGAAATGCAGTACTGCTCAGGACAAAGATTTGGTACTTGTGTATCTAGTTTAAAATGTCTGTTTTACAACAACTTGTTAAGGGTTCTGTCTTCTGCCTTCCAGCGTGCAGCCTATGTGTGCGCACATGCGCAGACGTGTCAGGGGGAAGGTTTGAAGGAGAAAAAGGAAGAACCACCTGTCATGCTGATTTTACAAATATGTGCCCAGATCGTGCTTAACAGACTAAAAAACTGTTCATTAGTTGTGGTAGTTTGAAGAAGAAAATATTTGCAGGAATGAAGTGAGTGGAAAAGTCACATGTAATCCATATTTTACCAAGCTTTATGTACAAGTTTTAGTCCTTAAGTACTAACTTAGTTCTCTTCTGTTCTGTAGATAGACACCAGTTATTCTAGTAATTCTGGAGTGGCAGTCTTATTTTTCAAAAGAACTTTTAAAAGGAACCTTCAGAATTGTTTAGGAATTTATCTAGGAATTGTTTTCACTGGAAAATGTAGTGAAACTTGAGAATTTTGCACACGTAAGCTTCAATGAGGTTTTGGTTTACTGTATGTAATACTGAAGTAATTTTTATTGGTTGGAGTGGCTCTATTGGATACTGTTGACAGGGGTAGATTGTATGGGCGATAAGAAAATGCAATGGGCAGCCTATCAAAAGAAGCTAAAGCTCAGAATTTAGAAAGACTAAACTTTAACTCGTGATTCTAAACAATTCATAAAAAAAGAGTGCTTCCTTTCTCCCCCTCGCCCCTTTTCTGTAACTGTCTTTCCCAGTGTCTTACAGCTTGGGCTTTTTCCTTCCTCCTCCTCCCTCTCTTTACCTAGAACAAAATAAATAATACTTTATTTAATACTGGCTTGAGACCTGGTAGGACCTGTTTGATCTGACTTTTATAGTTGATTTAAACCTAACTTACTTGTTTCTTTTTACATCAAATTGTAAATAGTAGTTACATCGGTAATAATCTTTGGCCAGAAATTTAGGTAGCTGTCATTGTGATTTGGCCTTCTGTGTGTGTATACACCTTAGGTAATTAAAGAAAAAATCTGTTGCCAAGATCTCAGGTCTGATCACGGGTTTAGGACATATGGGCACTGCATTGTCCCAGTCATAGTCTGGCTCAGGCGGGAGAATTTGATTACTTTGCAAGTCAAGAGTTGGGATGTGTATGGCTTTTCTCCTGGTCACTAGGGCCATTAAAAAGACAAGTCTGTGTCAAGCAGGTTTACTTTATCCTTTAATGCTCCCAGTTGTTAAATAATTTCATTCTAGTGACTTTCTGAAATTTGAGTTTGATTGAATTGTCTACTTTGTGCATTTTTACTTACCTGTCTTGTGATGTCTCTCTTTCCTCCTTCTCCTGCAGTACTTCTTCTATACTCCTGTAGTGCTCTAAACAATTTATTTCCAAGGGTGAATTTCATTAGATACTTTTTATAACATTAAGTAGCTAGATCTGTTTCTTATTCTAACTGGTACTCTTAGCCCCATGTTTAATTTGGTTATATCTGGAGGCTGAAGCAAAGAGGAATTTATGCCATTTGGTATTCACTTACTTTCCATGTTTGATAGACTTATTTCGTCCTATTTCCATGATTAAGTACTTTCCTTTGGGGCATAAAGTAGTGTACACTTCAGTGTGTTTAATTATTTTGCTTTGTTAGTTGAAATTACTTTATTTCATTAGTTTTAATTTTGTTTTGTTTTTAGTGCCATTGGTGGTATTTCTGCTCAGTGCCTCTTTTCTAGAGAAAATTTTTGGTTGTCCTGGGCTGACTATAAGATACTCTGATTAGTATAAACATCTACAATAAGGTTGTTAACAGAGGAGTCTAGCTGATGAGAAGAAAGCTCTTTGTATGAATATGGAGTGATGAGAAGTGGCTTTTTCTACCCATTGACTTTTTATAACAATTTTTCCTTTATTGTTGTGACAACTTATTTAAGACTTGATAGAAGTGTCTGTACTTTTCATCTTGAAAGTCAGGTTAAGACAGTATGCATTGCAGAAAATTTTGTCAGTATCTTGTTGGCTGGTACAGTCAGATACAAAATACTTTCAAAGTAGCCTAGCCGAACAAAACCTAAAGTATTCATTTTTCTAATGCTTTCATACAGTAGCTTATCTTAGTTTAAGTAGGACATAGGGATTCTAAGGATTGTCTGTTTTCTCTGAAGTACATTCCACTGTTATGTAGTAAGTACATTGATGTGGAGCAGGCTTGAACTTTCAGAGTTCAACTGCAGAATGCTGTTGGTAGGCTTTTGGCAGGCAAACTTTCCATCAGAAGTCAGATTGAAGACTACAAGTGATGACACTGACATCTGCTATAGGTTTTATCTTCTTTTCTTAGGAGTTGGGGGATGGGGAGGAAATGAGCAATTGTAAAATTTCCCATTCTAACTTACTAGAAATTTTGGACTTTACTTTTCATTAATACTTGAATATACTTTATCTGAACTCTGCAATTCAAGTGACAGGGCTTGGTAGAAAATGTGAAAGTGGTTATAAGTTTAAAACTTACTCCACAACACTCTTGTGAGACCCAACCTGGAGTACTGTCTCCAGTTCTGGAGCCCCTACTACAAGAAACATGGATGTGCTGGAATGTGTCCAGAGAAGGACCATGAGGATGATCAGAGGGCCGGAGTACCTCTCCTATGAAGACAGGCTGAGAGAGTTGGGGTTGTTCATTTTGGAGAGGAGAAGGCTCTGAGGAGACCTTATTGTGGCCTTCCAGTATTTGAGGGGACCTTACAAGAAAGCTGATGAGGAGCTTTTTAGGATGTCAGGTAGTGATAGGACTAGGGGGAATGGATCAAAGCTGCAGGAGGATAGGTTTAGATAAGACATTAGGAAGAAGTTCTTCACCATAAGGTGCTATGAATTATGCAAAATCAATAATACTAATTTCTATATCCATGTGGAGATTGTTAATCACTATGAAAATTGTTTATTAATATTAAATCTTGACAGAAAACTTATTTACAATGTTCAAAATGCACGTTTTAGATACTTATGCACACAGGGAACAGGGAAAACTAGAACACTTTGCGAAACAACTAGCAAATGCAAACATTAAAACTGGAAAGAGGTTCTTAGTTTCAATTATACCTCTTGCCCACCAGTGGACTTGAGAGGCTCCTTTTTGCTACTAAGGCAGAAAGGCACTATAGAATCTAGTTACAGAACTTCTCAGAGATACACTTTGAATATTTACTAACAAAAATTAGCTCCAACTTGCAGTGCTAGCTACAGATTCAGACAGCACCCAGACACTTTCAAGGAGTTCTGTTGATGCCTTGTAAGCTGCTTCTGATTCATCCTAGGCTTCACGGGATGAAGGGGAAAAGAGGCAGACCATCTCTGACCTTATCCTGGCCCCTTTGGATGATCTATGTGTCCCTTTCAGGGATTCTTGTTTTGCCAGGTGTAGGCAGGATGCAATAAGGCAGTGAGGCCTAACACTGCCAGAAGCAGAAAGCAATGGCAACAGGACGGCGGCAGCAGCAGCAGCAAGCAAGCATGAATACAGTGGCAGAGCATGTTGTGTTATGTGCTCATCTCTTTTTTTATCAATACAACCCAAGACTAATAGGCCTTTGGACACAAAATAACCAATCAGAATGGCAGTTAGCTGAGCTTGATCATATTAGGTCAAACCATAGGCTTCCTTTACCCAAATTTGGGAAAAAACATAGGCCTTGCAAGAGACAGGCACAAGCCAAGTGTATGTACCTTGTTCACCACAGGATGTAAACAGGAGCAAAAAGAGTCTGGGCAAGCCAGGGTCCCTAGACTGAGTGGCTTCAGATTCTTTGTGGTACTTCCTGCAGTTACTTCTACCATCAACAGAAGGAGGGAGAGCAAAAAAACGTGTATGGGCAAACCAGGACATGTTCTGTCCTATTTAGGCCTACCACAACATATGGGTGGTGAGACAGGTTGCCCAGGAAGGTGGTGGAAGCCCCATTGCTGGTGGTTTTTAAGACCAGGATGGATGTGTCTCTGAGCAACCTGATCTAATGTGAGGTGTCCTTGTTTATGGCAGGGGAATTGGAACTAGGTGATCCTTGGAGTCCCTTCCAACCCTGGTAATTCTGTGATTCTATAGTCACACGCACAGTACAGAGCAAATAAGGTAGATCAGAAGCAAGCTCCTTCCTGTCTGGTCACAAAACTTGCTGTGCTAAGTATTCACCTTGTTTACGTGCAACAGTAACTGCTGCTGCATCACTATGAACCTCATGGTTTTTGTGTGTGTTTTTGCCTAGGTGCAGGAAGGATCACAGTTTCTATAGGGAGGGAAAGAGGAGCAACCTGGAGGATCCAATCCTTTGTGGGATTGGAATCTGGGATAGGTCACTCCCCCATGAATCCCATAGATATAGAGGTGTAAAAGACTAGCCACTGCCACCTCTGCAGACTTCCAAATACTGCATTCTCAGGGATATTGTTAAGGAAATCGAGCTGCTTGACCCCCCTCCTTATATGTAGCACATTGTCATCTTAGAAAGATGAATTGGCTGATACCAGTATGTTTATCAAAAAGCATATTTTCAAAACAGCTCTCACTTATGCTGAGCATGGTGAACCACAGTTTGTTGCCTACAGGGAAGAATTTCTGACAATCATACCCAGGATGTTGAAGCCTTAAAACTGGTGGTTGAAACAGTTATATGTGATAACTGCTTTTAAAAACTCAGTGAAGATGAATTTGGGCTTTCTAAAGATCCTGATACTGATATTTTTTTCTTGAGACAGGCTATTGTGCAGCACTACCAGTTGTCTTCTGGAGACTTGTTGGCCTCATCTGTTAAATGTCATCTGGAAAATAGGGCAATCCCTTTAAGGGAATGATTAAATAGGGACACTGCCTCAAGGGGTAGTTTTCTTCACATTTTTATGGGGACTGATAAAACCATATGGGTCTTGTAAGTCTGTCCTAATTTAATCAGCTTTTATTGAAAGGCAGAATTGCTAAAAATGCACTAAATGGGTGAATTTCAAGTAAATGATGCATACTGCAAACCAGCTATGAATTATGAAAGCACTGGAAATCAGAGCTGACTGAAACTTCGAATCCAAATATACACAGAGGATGTGTAGACATTGTACTGTTACTCTGCAATATGCACGTAGTTCTACCTTGTCTTTCCCCTTACCACTAGCTCCGTTGTTTGCACTGTCATAATTCTTCAGTTGTATTATTTGCAGAGGCAGTGTAATGTAGTGTTAACACCCTAGGATGTGACAGAAGTGACGGTAATGAAAAAAAATAATTTTGGGTAACAACATAAATTATCGATGTTGAAGATGCATTTAATCATGAACTGCAATGTAGAAACAAAGACTAGTGTCTCACAAGATGGCTTTGTGTGGTGATTAGTGTGAGTGTATTCATGTGACACGACAAGCTAAACATAGTTTAATCTGATAGTTTTGATTCTATGAATAGCTTAATAGAGTACTGATGACTGAGGGAGGGCAAGCTGATCCGTGTTAGAATCCAGAGACTGTTTCTCCTGCTAGTGATTTAATTAAATTGCTAGCAACTGTTTTACTTGCATGACAAGAATTGGTAATAAAAAGTATTTTTTGCTTTTCATAATGTGACTTCAACTGCCAAAAATCGGGAGTGACATCATTACATGAACTGCTAGCTTCCCTGTAGATCAGAGTTTGCAAGGTGTAATTTGCCACAGTGTTTCCAATGCTACTTAGTATACACGATGTTCCTGATGACTGCTTTAAATTATATCAGTAATGAACTTATGGAGAAATGAGTTTTCTTTTTTTATATTTTTTCTTTCTTTCTTTGATCTTAGGAGGTAGGTTGTGGTCTGATTATGTTTGATCGCAAAAGTCAGCAATGGTAATTGAAAAAATGTTTGTGCTGTGTTTTTAGTGGAGATGATAAAGAACTTTCATTTTTCCTGGAATATTGCTTCCTTGGTATTTTGGCAGAACCTAGAAACTCATGCTTCTCAAAGAGCTTGTGGAGGAAATGTCATAGTCCATTAAAAGAGAAATGTGATTAAAAAAAATGTAAATTTTGCTTGTGTATCACATCTAGGAAGAAAGTACTAAGCTAATTGAAAAACTGCCTGATGGAATAAAATGAAATCTGAAAACATTGTAGCTACTAATCTAAATATGTGGAAGGATATATTTAAAAACTTTTATGTTTTGTGTATAGAAAAGTGTGACAGTTCTCTCGTTATTTGGGGAATGAGTGTTTTGCATTTGATGAAAGTAGTCCTCTGCTATTGAAGTTTGAAAAATATTTAATGCTTTAGATGTTTACTGTCAAACTAGTACTTAAACTCATTAAGGCATGAAGAAAAATCAGTATGATGGGGAAATTGATAAGGTAAAGATAGGAAAAATTTGCCTTGGCTTATGTACGGAGAGTTCGTACATACTTTCACCTAAATGATACAAATTTGTGCATAAAATGGAATGAATGGCCAAAAATGTAAGACTTAAACTTTTGCCTTCTTACTTTAATAGGATTCTGCCATTCACTGTTTGTCAAATTGATTGTGGGTGCTCTGCTTTATTACACAAGGACAGTAACTGCCGTGACTTAACAAATGAAAAGGCCGAGGTCCTGAATACCTTCTTTGCCTCAATTTTCAACAGTGAGGAGGGAGGAGTTCAGGACAAGAGGCCTCTTGAGCTGGGTGATGCAGTCGGGGAANAGAGCTGGCAGATGAGCTGGCCAAGCTGCTCTCCATCATTTTCCACCAGTCCTGGCTCACCGGAGAGGTCCCTGATGATTGGAAACTGGCCAGTGTGATCCCCATCTACAAGAAGGGTCGGATGGAGGAACCTGGGAACTACAGGTCTGTCAACCTGACCTCAGTGCCAGGGAAAATGATGGAGCAGATTGTCTTTGGGGCAGTAACTGTGCACCTGAGCGATGACCAAGGGCTCAAGTCCAGCCAACATGGATTTAGGAAGGGCAGATCCTGCCTCTCCAAACTGATCTCCTTCTATGATCAGGTGACCCACCTGGTGGATGTGGGGAGGCCTGTGGATGTGGTCTACCTGGACTTCAGGAGGACCTTTGACACTGCCCCCCACAGCAAACTGCTGGCTAAGCTGTCAGCTTGTGGCTTGGATGCCAGCACTCTGCGGTGGGTTAGGAACTGGTTGGAGGGCCGAGCCCAGAGAGTGGTGGTGAATGGTGCCACATGCAGCTGGAGGTCAGGCAATAGCGGTGTGCCCCAGGGATCAGTGCTGGGTCCCATCCCCTTTAACATAGAATCATAGAATGGTAAGGCTGGAAGGGACCTCAAGAATCATCTAGTTCCAATCCCCTGCCATAGGTAGGGACACCTCCCACTAGTACAGGTTACTGAAGGCCTCGTCCAACCTGGCCTTGAACCCCTCCAAGGAGGGAGCAGCCACAACCTCCCTGGGCAACCTGTTCCAGNTTCAACAAATCCAAGTGCTGGGTGCTGCACTTTGGCCACAACAACCCCATGCAGAGCTACAGACTGGGGTGGGAGTGGCTGGAGAGCAGCCAAACAGAAAGGGATCTGGGGTTGCTGATTGACATCCGTCTGAACATGAGCCAGCAGTGTGCCCAGGTGGCCAAGTAGGCCAATGGCATCCTGGCCTGCATCAGCAATAGTGTGGCCAGCAGGAGCAGGGAGGTCATTCTCCCCCTGTACTCTGCGCTGGTTAGGCCACACCTTGAGTACTGTGTTCAGTTCTGGGCCCCTCCATTGAAGAAGGACATTGAGGTGCTTGAGCGTGTCCAGAGAAGGGCAACGAGGCTGGTGAGAGGCCTCGAGCACAGCCCTATGGAGAGAGGCTGAGGGAGCTGGGATTGTTTAGCTTGGAGAAGAGGAGGCTCAGGGGAGACCTTATTGCTGTCTACAACTACCTGAAGGGTGGTTGTAGCCAGGAGGAGGTTACTTTCTTCTCTCAGGCAACCAGCACCAGAACAGGAGGACACAGTCTCAGGCTACGCCAGGGGAAGTTTAGGCTGGAGGTGAGGAGAAAGTTCTTCACTGAGAGAGTCATTGACTACTGGAATGGGCTGCCCAGGGAGGTGGTGGAGTCACCGTCCCTGGAGGTTTCAAGGCGTGTTTGGAGGTGGCACTTGGTGCCATGGTCTAGTCTTGAGGTCTGTGGTGATGGGTTGGACTTGATGATCTTTGAGGTCTCTTCCAACCTTGGTGATACTGTGAAATGTGTTTCTGTCTGTGTTTGATTGATTTCTTTCCATATTATAAAGAACTTAAGTGACAATTTCTTGACTCTTAGAGAATTCTTCTCCTGTGCATTTATTTGTAAGCCTTGATAACAAGATTATAATTGTAAATTAAATTTTATTCCTTTTATTTTATTTAGACCCATCACTGCTATTTAAATGCCTATATGATTGCAGGCCTCAGTCTTCCAGCACTTTTCATGGATTCATAGTCTTTAAAAACCCTAACAATCGCTTTGAAGTTAATATCTTTGCAGACTGAAATCAAGTCAAAACAAAAGCTTGGGACAGAGGAGTATGTGTTTAATGTTTCTCTTCTGCTTAGGTGAAGTTGTTTACATTTGCTTTTATTGAAAACAGTTACAGTGGGAGGGAGAAGAGACCTGGGAATGGGCATAGATGTAGAAATAATTGATGTCATTGTAACCTGCTTTGCCGGAAGACTTCTGAAAAAGAGAGAAGACATACCTGAGGAAGTAGGAGTGTTAATTATTTGATATTTGTAAGGTAATTGTTTGTATCAGTCTATGAAAATGGGGGAATATAAACTTATTAAAAGGAATTGTGTATTGAGTTTTTGTCTTAGTAATTTCTGCTTCAAGGTACTGTGTTACTTGCTACAGAAACTGAATTTGAAAAATACTTCATTCTGGAGCCATTTAGACCTGTCATCTAAATCTACATCCTAGAAAAGTCATATTCCAAAGCTACTGATTGTAACCTGTCCTATGATCTCCAGAGTAAAAAGCTAGACTCTCTTACAAAGTTACAGTTAGAACTTTGCATAATTAGTATCTTTTTGAAAACACACAGGAAATTTATCATATTGTAGTATTGCTACAATATTAAACTATATCTGTACCCTGTAAAAGTTACAGAAATAAATGCTGTTAAAAATTGCTGAAAACATTCATACCTAAGCAAAGACTTCCTAATAATATGTTAGAGGAGTGGTCTTTCACTTAGAAAATCTTGGATTTAAACCTATTTTTTGTCCTTTTAAAAGACTGTTTACTGTAAAATTTTGCATCTTACTGACTGAATCCTTGTATACATCAACTTGCTTTGGAGATTGGGATTTTTAGTTTTAATTGCTGTGTGAGAATGTGGACCTTAGTACTCAGAGAAAAAAGGACATGTGCTGAAGGAGATTTGAGTAGGGACTGGGAATAATATGATGAAGTAGAAGGTATGCACAGATAAGCTTTTCTTGAGGTTTCAGTAATGACTGCACTGGAAAAATGAAGATTAGAGTATTACTGTGGATATCAGATTTCTATTAGCTTCTCAAGACATTAATATTTAGGATAGACATGAGTGGAAAATGATTTTCAAATAAATTATGAGATATTTAAAGCCTGTACATTTGTACTGGGGAGTGATTTAGTCTAGTAATAAAAGAACAGAGTAGGATTTGAATGATTCAACTATATCCTTCACAAGATTTTAAAGCATTAACTCTGTTCTGTTCAGACTCATAAATGACATGGATGACGCGAAGATCAGCAAAACATTTCTACTAGGGTTTAGTTAAGCCTAATGTTATTTCTTCCAGTAGTTTTATTTAGTTCACAATGGTATGTTCTTAACTGAGTTACTGAAAGTGGAATTATTTAAGAAGAAGCTAACAAGTACTTACTCTGATACTAGCTTTACAGGAGTTTGTCGTTTGGTTTCGTTGGTGCTTTCAGGAAGCGTTGAGCAGGGTGGTTGGTAGGTTCATTAGATGCACAGCTCTCAAACAACCATGTGTGGTTGGTTAGTGGGGTTTTTTGTTGTTGTTGTTGTTTATTTTTTTTTCTTGGTGAGATGACACATTAGAAACATCTCCCTTACAAAGAAAGGCTGAGGGAACTGGATTTCTTCAGCTTGGAGGAGGCTGAGGTGACCTCATTAATCTTTATAAGAGCCAGGCTCTTCTCAGTGATGTCTAATGATAGGACAAGGGGCAGAGACTGCAAGCTGGAGCATAGGAGGTTCCATATAAACATAAAACTGAAAGAGCACTGGAACAGGCTGCCCAGAGACGTTGCAGGGTCTTCTCTGGAGACATTCCAAACTGACCTGGATGTGTTCCTGTGTGACGTACACTGAGTGATCCTGCTCTTGGAGGGAGGTTGGACTATGTGATCTTTCGAGGTCGCTTCCAACTCCTGACGTCCTCTGATTCTGTGATGCACATTCATTGTGAAAATACTTATGGAAGTCTTGTAAATGGTTTCAGTTATTTTTAACGTAGCTTTGCAGAATTTTGGACTAGCCAATGTATGAGACTCTTTTAAAGGCCTTAAGAAATTATCCAGCCAAGTGGTATTTATGAAGAAAGGCTGGGGGAGCTGGATTTCTTCAGTTTAGATGAGGCTGAGGTGACCTCCTTAATCTTTATAAATCCATGACACGTGAGTGCAGCACAGGAGATTCCACCTCAACACAAGGGATCTTTACTGTAAGGGTCACAGACCACTGGAACAGGTTCCCCAAAGAAGTTGTGTAGTCTCCTTCTCTGGAGACTTTCAAGGCCTATATGGATGTGTTCCTCTGTGACCTGAGCTAGATTGTATGGTCCTGCTCTGGCAGAAGAGTTGAACTGAATGATCTCTGGGTCCCTTCCAACCCCTGACTTCCTGTGATCAGGTATCTAATGGTAAGATTTTATATGGTTTAATAGAAGAGACAGCCATAATCATCTCAAAGGTGGCGTGCTTTGTGTTGTCTGCAGGTGAGAATTATATAAGATAAGGAGTGATACAGAATATTGTGTATCATAGCAGCATGCATTTCCAAGTACACATATTTGAAATGCAGCCCTGTATTCAAGGTGCTGTACTAAAATTATGCTGTGAAGTAAAATACATGTTTGCTCTTAATAAATGGGTACCACATTAAAAAAATTCATCATTGGAAATGGCCCCCATCCTGTTATTTTTTGTGTAAAAACTGATACTATATGAAGGAGATGACTTTAATTAATTGCAAGATCTGTCCTCTTTTATCAGGGATTACTCTTCTTTCCAGTGTCGATCCACTACAAAATATAGACAATTAAAGACTCCAGTCTACCTCCTGTCACAAGAATTAAATTTACTTCCAAATTTAAAAAGAATTGAAGGTTGGAAAATGTCTGGCATGTTAACAAGGCATTTCTGAAATCCTCACTAGATGAGGGAATAGCAGGAGCTGGTGGAGGAGGAGTACTCCTAGTACATGATTGAAATTAGAATTCTATTTGAAAAGAACATTGAATATCTTAGCTCTGTTAGAAATGCACACTTAGATGCACATTAGAAGCCCCACTGTAGCAAATAGAGATAGGTGGCAAGTCTGTGGGGCTCTAGAAAGAGAGCAATTCAATTTTATTTTCATGATTATGTAAATCTGTGTTAATTTCTGGAAAAACACAAATTTACTGGGTTTGATATGAACTAAAAAAATTACAGATTTGGTGCAAAGCAAGCCTAGAAGACTTTGATATTGGCTTCTAAAAAGTTGCATTTCAGAAAGAAAACAGACCTCCCAAAAAGAGGAAAGAGAACAAGTTACAATTAAAGTAAAAATCACCTGTGTCATGGTAACAGTATTTTAGAACATAGTGTATATATCGCTTTAAGTTTTATGGTATTCTCAGGTATCCAGCAGTTTTAACCGTCTTGTAGGCAGTGTAAACGTGTATTTGATGTATCTGAATCCTCTGGCATGTTGGAATACCTCAAAAATCAGATGGTTTTGTGCTAGGGATAGTACAGAAGAGTGTACAGTTTTGGGGAAAAGATTTTAAATATGCTACTAGTCGACATGGCAGATTTTGAAAAACACAGGCAGAGTGATTAGCCTTTGAAGTATCATATAATTACTTTAATAGAAAGCAACCTGTTGGTAAAGTACTTGTTTTGAATTTGAGAAGAATCCCTTAATTTTTTCCCTTGCATTTGGCAGTAATTATGAAATGTGTCTGAAAACTTTATTGCTGTGTGACTTCTTGTAGTAATATAGCACGTTTCTGTGGATCCCCTTGTCAGAAATGCTTGCGGGAAGGCTCCACAGTAAAACTGTTTCTGTCCAAAGTTACTGAGCATTCGCAGTGGCTTAAGAGTGTACATTGCTGATTACTACATATTAGTTTACCCATGATTACTGCATTTCTCTAAGTCCATGGGACGCATTTTCTATGGAAGTCAGGACAACAGAGATGTCAAAAGAAGCAAGCAGTGTACTTGAAGATAAATGGAAAAAAAGTTTGTCATTGAAATAAGGAGGTGTCTTTGAACAAAAACTTCCCACTATCCAAATAGAAGTCGTCTAGATTTCAGTCTTACTTAAAGTACAAGTTGTATAAGCTTGTGTATGTATAGGATAAGATAGAAGGAAAAATCACATTAATTAGAAAATGGAAGCATTGTCATGATAATACTCTTACTAGTTGTATTTCATTGCGCCTGTCAGAAGTGTGTAATTTTGGAAAGATTACTTTTTAAGCAGTTGTCCACAAGTAGTAAATGAAGAAGGTGATGGAATACAGGAAAACTTGCAGTGGTTCAAGGAGTTGATTGTGCTGCTTGTGTTGGGATCAGTGCTGTTTAACATCTTTGTCAGTGACATGGACAGAGGAATCAAGTGCACCCTCAGCAAGTTTGCAGATGACACCAAGCTGTGTGGCACAGTCGACTTTTTAGAGGGTGGTGATGCCATCCAGAGGGACCTGGACAGGCTGGAGAGGTGGGCCCAGGCCAACCTCATGACATTCAACAAGGCCAAGTGTAAGGTAATGCACCTGAGTAGGCACAATGCCAAGCACAAATCCAGGCTGGGTGGTGAATGGCTGGAGAGCAGCACTGAGGAAAAGGGTCTGGGGGCCTGGGTTGATGAAAAGCTCAACATGAGCCTCCAGTGAGTGCATGCAGCCCAGACAGCAACTAAGTCCTGGGCTGCATCAAGAGAAGCGTGGCCAGCAGGGCAAGGGAGGTGATTCTGCCTCTTTACTCTGCTCTCGTCAGACCCCACCTGGAGTACTGTGTGCAGTTCTGGAGCCCCCAGCAAAGGGAAGGACATGGAAGTGTTGGAGCGGGTCCAGAGGAGGGCCACAAAGATCATCAGAGGGCTGGAGCAGCTCTCCTATGAGGACAGGCTGAGAGAGTTTGGGCTCTTCAGCCTGGAGAAGAGAAGGCTTCGAGGGGACCTGATAGTAGCCTTCCAGTATCTGAAGGGGGCCTGCAGGAAGGCTGGGGAGGGATTATTTACAAGGTCTTGCAATGACAGGATAAGGGGCAATGAGTTTAAACTGGCAGAGGGGAGATTTAGACTGGATGTTAGGAGGAAGTTCTTTCCAGTGAGGGTGGAGAGGCACTGGAACAGGTTGCCCAGGGAGGTTGTGGCTGCTCCCTCCCTGGAGGGGTTCAAGGCCAGGTTGGAGGAGGCCTTGAGTGACCTGTACTAGTGGGAGGTGTCCCTGCCTATGGCAGGGGGTTGGAACTAGATGATCCTTGAGGTCCCTTCCAACCTTACCGTTCTATGATTCTATGACTGACTTTCTCTGATGCCTGGTGATTAGTATTTTTTTTTTTTCCTAGAAGCTGGCTTAGCTTTTGTCTTTTGCTTTACCTGACAATACATGACTGAAAATACCCAGCTTTGATTTTAGAGTTTCTACTACCTTAGAACTGTGACAGGTGTTCTGGGTTTAATCCATAGTGCATCAGTGTGCTGTGCTTATAATGCAGCTTTTAGAATAAACCCCAAGACTTTCCCAAGGAGACATCACGAAAAAAAAAAAATCTGTGGAGTTTGAAAAGGCCATTTTCTATATTCATCCTAGCATTTAGCAATAGATCTGGCAAGTTTGACCAAAGAGGACTTAAATAAATGTATTAAGTTACTGCTTGTGAGACCTTTTGGCAATAATGATTTTCATAAT
Source organism: Eubucco bourcierii (assembly GCA_013396675.1). NCBI lineage: Eukaryota > Metazoa > Chordata > Aves > Piciformes > Ramphastidae > Eubucco > Eubucco bourcierii. The sequence goes on along the minus strand of VWZE01026079.1, from coordinate 231,524 downwards.
TCTTGCAAAACCTTGGAGAGAGAAACCAGGACACTGACTGGCTAGATTACTGGTTTTCAAAGACTGACTTCTGCAATATCTTGCTGCTGGTACAGGGTGTATTGCAGAAGTGTGAATGAAGCTGATGTTTCAAAACATGCAAGTCTCATTGCTTGAATCCTGTGCGCTGAAGACCTTAAATAAAGCAAGAAGGATTTTGGAATTTCCATTAGCTTGGAAGCATTTATTCTGTCGTCTTGAATTGCCTGAAAGGAAAGAGTGCTTTGTATTTGAAGAACAACATGGATTTTTCATTTTTGAGGAAAGGATTCTGTGACCATCGGCAAGACAAAATTGGTGAGGTTTTTGTTCCAGATATTTCTAACCTCTCTTGAGGGATGAATCTGCTGTCTTGAACAAAAGGTCAGTGTCTTCCTGCAGGGAAGAGAAGTTTAGCTAAATGGTACTGCTTAAGGATTAGAGATGCCTTTGAATAAAACCTCTTTTGAGTCTTTTTTTTTTTTTTTTTTTTAAGTAAGTGAGGAAAGACGTCATGTAGAAAACTGAAATTATGGACCATATGAGATACTGTGCAGAGGTCTGTATAAAAGCAGATAAAAAAAAAAAAAAGAAATACCATAGCCTTCGATTTGCTCAGGTGCTAGTCTTTTCTAGGGATGAAAATACAGTGGGAAAGAAGATACTGCAGATCAGTCTAAAAGCTTGAACTGTTCTGATGGATAAATGATTCCTGATATATAATAGTTACCTGTTCTGTTTGATAGTATGGACATCTTACCTGTTTTATTGCATCCTGTCGTTCAAAAGGTAGTTTGTTGGTATCTTGAAGAGAAACTGAAGTTCATGTACCAAAAATAGATTGCTATTATATTTGGGAGCTACAACATAATATCCCAGTGTAGGAATAGTGTTTCACAGCAGTTTCTCTCTGTGATTTCTAGGATCACAGAATAGAATCATTGAATTGTTTTGTTTGGAAAAGACCTTTAAGACTGCTGAGTCCAACCATTGACCTAAAACCACCATGATCGTAACATCACACCCCAAAGTGCCATGTTCACACCTTTCTTGAACACCTCCAGGCATGGGGTCTCCCACCTCTCTGGGCAACCTATTCCAATGCCTGACCCCTCTTTCTGTAAAGAAATTGTTCCAAATATTCAATCTGAAACTTCCCATGCACAGTTTCATACCATTTCCTCTTGTCCTATCACCTGGTACTAGAGGGTAGAGACCAACCCCCACCTCACTACAACCTGGTTTCATGTAGTTGTAGAGATGGGGCAAGATGTTTATAATTTCATAGGAAACTAGGGATTAAGAGGAATTTGAATACAGAATTGTATCAGCTTGTTGGATAGGTAATTAAAACTGGACCAGAATACTGCTCTAGTTATTGTGGTAGCTTGAGTGACCAGAGCACAATAGCAAGAGTTAGATATCTGGCTTAACAGGTGGTTAGTCTTTAGGTATGTTGTGTGTACCGTTTACTTTACAAAACAGATAATTTACCACTCCAGACAGGATAAGCCTCCAGCAAAGACACTGTCTGAATTGGAACTGGGAGGTGGATGGACTTGAGAAGAAGAAAGAGAAGGAAAGGGTCATGTTAGAATGGAAGCTCTGCCTGGCAGATACTATTCTGGATTCAACTTGATTGAAAGCTGAGGTGACAGTATTTTCTTAATTTCTGTTAAGACTGGGACATTGTCATTTTAATACTTTTGCAGTAGTAAAATATCCAAAGCAGAGGAGATCTAGCTTCAAAAAAGTGTGCCTTTGAGTATGTCTTCTTCAGAATATCTGAACTCTGTAAGCTGCGTGTTATAGACAATACTCTTTTCCCACAACAACTTGGAAAGGTGTATGTATTGAACACTGAGGGTTAATTACAGCATCTAACTTTCCATATAGAAAAGCATAAGATGTTCTGACATTTGTGGATACTGGTTCTGCGTGGACCAGCCCCAGTCTGGTGTGGTTCACACTGAATCAAAGCTAAGGTGTTTGCTAATCTGTTGGACTGTTGATGTCTCTGTGCTGTGCTTCTCAGCAGCCTTATTGCTTATCTGACTGTGCTGCTTGACATTAGTACTCTCTGAGTTCAGGATATGCAGGACCAAAGAGATGCATCTCCTTTGAACCCTGCATGCCGGAATGCATCATGCTGACACAGCACTCTTTTTTTTTAATGTTTAGGTAGACCTGGGGTTGATTCATGGGAAAACTGTTGGAGTTGTCTACATAATGCCCTTTGTTTCTAGACTCTAGCAGATGCACCCTGGAGCAGGTTTGACAGATAAGTAGCTCAAGCCTGTCAGAATTTGAGCTTATATCCTGAGTAGTGCAGGAGACATTAGATGGCTTTATGGAATGGTGATATTTGTAGAAGCAGTACTCTGGAAATGTTGTTGTGCTCTGTGTAGTGTAACAAATTCAACCAGACTCTGTGGTGCCTCAGTGTTAAGCCAGTTTTGTTGTGCGTGTGTTCAATACACAGCTCAGGTGGCTGAGAGCTCACTGTACTTCTCCTGCATGTGTTGATTATTAGCACTGATTGGTTAACTTATTTCTGTTTTCCAGTGGACCCATTTGGTTCTAATGAGACAAAATTGTTCATATCAAATTGGTGAAAGTTCTTTTTATGTAGATTATTGGTGAATACCAGGTATGGGAAATGAAGGCAGTGTGTACTTCTGTGAGATGTCAATAATTGCTTATGAGCAGGAAGGTACTCTGTTGAGCTCTGAGAGAGGGAAATGACTTGGATCAAAAGTTCCAAATATCATTTGGTGTAGTGCACTGTATGTATTCTTGAACTAGTGTTTTTCATCTCCAGGCATGTAAATTGCTGTGCTATAAAATGGGTTTCTCTTTTTTAAGAATGCCAACAATGAGAACTAGTCCATCCTTCTCAGCATTAAATACTTGCTTCCTTTGAGAGCATCAGTGCTAAGGGATTTCTGCAAACAAAACCTAAATAGACAAATGTCTATAAATATACCCTCTAAACTACTGTCTAGATCAAATCCTGGAAGGTAAAATGAATGCAGTTGTGTCCTACCACAAGAATAGAGTTAAAATGATGACATCATTGTCGTTAAGCACTAGTCAGAATTGTAGATGAGGAAAAAAAAAATATTTGAATGTTTGTATTAGTCTGTTGGCTTTTTAATAAAACAAAAAAAATTAGTTTCCATATTTCTATTAAAGATTATGAATTCTGTGAGTATTTATATACAGGACATGGAAATCAATGTTGGAATTAGATAATTAACAGAACCATAATGGATGAATTTGGAACAAAAATGTGAGCAGAAGTATGGCTGATGCTAACTTAGAAGAATGATAGCACTGCAGAAAAGCAAAACTAAGTGGCAGAGGAAAGGCAAAATATTTTTGAGCTGTGATGTTTAGTGACCTCTTGGAACTGCAGTCAGTTGGTTTGTTGGTATGGCTACAGTGCTTAGGGTCTCAACCATTAAGTTCACAATGTTCTACTTAAAGTGACTGAAGTGAAGTTAATAGATAAAAAAGGCAAAGTTTTGAGGGGCTCACTAAGCAGTCTGTATTGTATTTATGAATGTTTCTGCTTGTATTGTTCAGATGTAAACTCTTTCTCAGTGATAGAGGCAAAAAATGCTTGTAATGATAATGCAGGAGTTTATAGAGCTTCTTTCTAAAGACCAGTTTGCTCAGGTGCTTTTGAATGTGCTCGAGAAGCAAATTACCATAAATATATTAAAGAAATAGAAGGCACTGTTAGCTCTGTCTGTATTGGCTCAATCCGTAGCAGCCCAGACAAGGAGTCTTTAACTTAACTGGTTTTGAAAACTGGTGATTTTAAAATCCTGTATTTTGGCAACTCATCAAAATCAATTTCCTGTTACAGGAATATTTTTTTATATTTATCTTCTGTGAGACAGCCTTCTCTGTATGAATTCCTTCATCCTTGAATGACATAATTCAACTAATGCTAAATCTTGAACAATTCTATCAGATTAAAGCTATGTGAGTGTCAAAGTTATCTCCTGAAGCCTGCGTGACTTGCGAAGTACCTGGTTGCAGTTCAGTAGCCCTTTAGCCCTTTTTTGAGAACCTAGAAGGAAAAAAAACTTAATTGAACACTTGAAAGACATTCTGAGAACTGAGAGATGTGAATTACATTTTTATTTTTCTGGGTTTTTTTTTATATAAAAATGTTGTGAATGCCTCGTTTAAGAAATTTGGAAGTGACAATGAAGGTAATAAATTTTGGAACATAGATATAACTGATAGCTAAAGAAATAATTGACAATAAAAAGATGGATGTTTAATTGGCTGGAATGAAATAACCAAATGGAATTCCTTGTCACAACAAGACCACAAAGCACCTCTTGATTAATTTGTACTGCACCTTCCCAAAAATAATTTCCCTGGGTTTTTTGTCTTAACTGACTTCTGTTCCTTGTGGCAAAGACATTTTTTGTCAGTCTCATTTGTTTTATGGTACTAGAAGAAGTAGTTCTAAACCTAGGACATAGTTCCACTCTTAATATCCCAGCTGTACTCTAATAAAAATTATCTAGTTCACCCCAAGGAATTGAAATTGTTGCAAATTGAGCACTCCTAAAATAGTAGGCTAAGATATTTATTTTTTCCCTCTATCCCTTTTTAACAAGTTTCCATGATCATGGTATTGTCCACAGCCCTGGGCAATAATTAATTCCATATTGAGAAGTTCATGTTACTTCATAAGTAACATGTCAGATTATTCTCTCAGGTCACTATGTAGTAATGACCAAACTGTTACTCAAAATATTAACTCCCTGTATCGATATCTCTTGAAGCAATCTTCAGGACAGATTATTAGTCTTCTTTATATATCACAAGTATTTACCACCTGAAATGAGAAGCTTCTTTGTCAGTTACATCTTAGTGGTTCTTGCTTTGTTATGATGAAAGGTCAAAACAGTTTTGAGACAAGTTTTCTTTAAAATGTTGTAGATACTCTGTTAATGTCAACAATTGTAGTCCATTTTGTCATTTCAGTGATTTTTGGAGTCCATATACTGTGTGTTTTTTCCAAGGTCCTAGTTACAGTGCTCTGTTGAAAAAAAAACCAAGCAGTCAGGTATTTACCAGTTGATTACAAACTGGGTAATTTTCACTAAGTGATCTGTTGCTGATCTTGAGCCCTCCATGAGGTGGTGTGAGCTCAGTTCATGAGTGGGTATGTGGTAGTCTGATTTTCACCCCAAAGTTCTATTGTGTTGACATCATTAGTAGTTTCTATTTTCACTTTAATTTATTAAGAACTTGCTGTGAAGACTCATGAAATCTCAGATGGTTTCTGTTAACTGCCTGCCCCACATGTTATGGATTCTTGTAACTTGGCTTTCACTCTTGTACGAAGAACTATTGCAAAATTACTAAAAATATAACTTGCTAATGGGAGCTGCCCTGATTTTTCTGTCTTTGTTAATTTACTCATGACCTAAGCAAAAAGTGTCAGTAGTGTGATCCCATGAGTTGAGATAAGTAAGTATGCGTAACAGCTGATAGCTCTGTTGCTTTAATAACTGTTATGTGTTTTCGGAGTATCACGGTGCATATAGTTTGTGCTCTTTCTAAGGAGACCAAGCAACACCACCCAAGTAACAAAACTCAAGAACTTGGTAGGGTAAACACCCTTTTGGAAAATAAATGTACTTCTTTAGAGTCTCAATAGAATCACAGAACCTTCTGTTTTATATGTCATGACTTGATATTTCTTCCTTCCAAAATCTTAAAGAAATAGACTTGCATTGGAAAGAGTAAAATATTTTGTTTCAAATTATTTTATTTTCTGTTGGAATACAATTATTTTAAAAGTGAAGCCACTGCAGAATAATATTTCAGAAAATGTAAAAGTAGTAAACTGAAATTATTTTCCCTGCTGTTCCTCTTCTCACCCTGGATTGGAGCAAAACTTGAAAATGAAACCTGCACTGTATATGCTGATGGAATATGGTCAGAAGCTTCTGTTGCCAGTGTTTAAAGTATGTATGTGCTGACAGCTACATCTAGCTANTTTTTTTTGGTGAACAACTCAATTAAAATGATATACAACTTAAGCAGCATTTGTCATTGCTCTCAATGAATTTTTCGGAGCTGAAAAGACACTTTGTTCTCTAAAGCCACTGTTGCCCTTAGCTTTGATACCTGAAAGGTCAGCTCTTTGCTTTTTGTGATATGGTTTGTATACTTTTGTACAGGACTACACTTAAAATAGACTACCTTGTCATTTGAGGGGGCTGGGAGTGGGTGGTAAAGTATTCCCTCTGGAAGCTCCATCTTCTGAAATTCACTCTGTGTAAGTCGTGTGTATGACAACTGGGAGAAAAAGGCACATGAAAAAGTCGTGTCTCTGTGTCCTTAAAAAACCCCAAACAGAACCCCAAAAGTGAAATGACAAACAACAATCCCTCCTCAAAAAAGGTGATTCAGTGATACTGCAAGTAAATGAAACAAAAGGTTTTAATAGGTTTAAATTTGATGTGATATTCTAATGAAGTATTAGCAGCAAGATAAGTTGTAGCTATGTTTGTTTTCATAGTGATTGTTGCTAACTGAAGTGTGAAGAGCTTGAGACTTATGAAATTTGAGCATTATGTATGTCTGTATATGTGTGCACACAGGAAACCTCGACCTGTCTCTCAGCTGGTTGCACAACAGGTTCCACAACAATTTGTGCCCCCTACACAATCAAAGAAAGAGAAAAAAGACAAAGTAGAAAAGGAAAAAAGCGAAAAGGAAACCACAAGCAAAAAGAACAGTCATAAGAAAACCAGGTAAAAAATTTAGAAACTTTTGAAATATCAGGAAGACATTTAAAAAAAAAAAAAAAAAAAAAATCTGTGATTTTACTGCTTTGTAAATTCTGTGGTGAACTCTTTCAACAATAAGGCTAAGTGTGTGTGTGTGTGTGTGTGTGTGTGTGAAGTTTCCTTCATATAGGTTGCCTATTAAATATGAAGAAAACCTACAGTTTGTAATTTTGACCAGAAGATGGAAACCATCTGAATATAGAAGATGGTTTGTGTTACAGGTTACATATGTATTTCTCAGACCACACAAAACTGTAATAGGCAAACGGTTGATACTCGTCTGTGGAGAAGAAGGGGGACAGGAGTGACAAGCTTCCATGCAAAATGAGAGAGAGAGAACCAGTACCAGACTGCAGAAGAGTGAGAAAGTAACATGGTTCTTGCTGTCCTTGCAGAACTGGAATAAACTCTGAAAGACTGAATCTAGGGGATAAATTAATGTGATGACATAAGACATGTATATTACCTAGTGATAAAAATCTGTATGCTACCTCTGGGGTGCTGAAGAAAACCTTGAACTGTTAGAACTGAGAACTTTAAATATTACATAGTACAGACAAGCACTTGTAAAAGCCTTGATCTTGCTCTAAGACCAGATAGGAGAGTGCAGACAGCAAAGCAAAACCAGCAGGTTCTAGTTGCTAAATCATCGCCATCTAAGCACAAATTTATTGTGGCAAAAAGTGCTGTGCCAAGAAATCTGAGCAGTATAAGACACAGTCTAAAAAAAATGTAGGAGTAACTACTAAATTGGTTGGTTGGTTTTGGTTTTTGGGGAAGCAGTCCAACCCAATCCAAAGTAGTTCAGCCTTTGGAATTAGTTATGCAGAGAAGAGGCAGATGCTTCTCCTGTTCCTGAAATAAGATCAGGACCAGGGAGAGATTGAGAGTCAAGGAAGAACAGTCATTAAAGTCATGATTAGGATTAAGGATACAAAGATGTTCCTTTCTTTTTTTTTTTTTTTTTAATAATACTAAAATTTACTACCTTGCCTTATGCAGCTGAAGTGCTTAAGTTATGTAGTATCTGAAGTTAATAAAGTGAGTTTTAATTAAGCTAATTAAATATTATAAATTGAAATATTGATGGTAGAATTGCAGTAGTACATTTTAAAAATGCCAGAGTGAGGTAAGGAAGGGGAGAGAACATTTAAGAAATAACTGAAATACCAGTATTGAGAATTACACTAAGAATTATTATTTGAAGTAATTAGGCTACTCTGCAAAATTGAACTGTCGGAAGCATTTTTTAAACAGAATGTATTCTCTAGGTAGGATACCATGCTAAAGATACTTGATTTAGTTTACAGAGATTTCTGCGGTATCCTTTGGGAAAAGGATATCTTCTTCTCTTTGCCTTGTACATTATTTTTGGAAACCTGCACGTACAGTCAATATAATCAGTAAGCTCCAGGCATGGCACTTACACAGATTGGCAGTGCTGCATTTTTCTCTCCATTCCCACATTACGGAGCAGCAGATTTTCATTTTCTCTTCAATTCTTCAGTTGTGATACTTCAGCCTCAGGGGAACAAGATATGAATACCTTTCTCTGTTCTAGTGAAGGAAAGGCATGAGGTGTTTCAGCTGAAGTGACTGGGAATCAGTTCTACTTCAAAGTAAGATGATGGGGTAAAGGTTAGGGCTTTGCTGTTAGCACACCTGCTAACATGATGTCATTATTTTATTGCAGCTTGAGGTAGTGAAAGCTGTGAAGTCTGATAAATGCATGAACCTATGCTATTCATAACCTGTTGTATAAACTATCTGGTGACAGTTTTTCATGGTGGTCAAAGGAGAATAGTAAACTGAAAGTACTAGCAAAAATATGGCGGCAAAACATAAGTCAGAATGTTCTTTTGTTGTGAAAATCAAACCGTTCAAATATTAGATGAAGATACTTAGCCTACAAAAGATGTGCACTACTTAGCTATGTGCATGGCATAGATCACAGAATATGCCAGGAATACCAGGGTTACACTATGAATGCAAAGTCCGGTTCAAATAGTACACTAGCTATCCTAGCGAGGTTTTTAAATGAAGTCATACCTACTGGAAATTAATTTTATTTGTGCTGATGAATTCAAAACAGGCACCATTGTCTTCATTATTGAACATCAGTCTCTACTTAGAATTGTTGCTTAAGGCTGCTGCAGAAAGAGCGATGTTTCACTGGATCAAATGTACGACTTTCTGTAGCTGCAATAAAGAAAGACTTTTAAAAACCTCTTCCACATGTGTAAGACATCCATATTGTTGCACAGCTACATTATTTGTACGGTCAACTTTAAATTTTATTCTTCAGCTTCTAGAAGAAGGTGATATGTTGTGTTCAGCTGGTTCAATATAAAACACGCTAGGAAACACTCCACCCTAACTACTTGTTACATGTCTGGTGTTCCCCAGAGCCCCTAAAATATAGGAGGAAGACAAGATTGTAAAACAGTGGGTGTGCTTTTAATGTGACTGTTTGCTTTATTTAGGCCAAGGTTGAAAAATGTGGATCGAAGTAGTGCCCAGCATTTGGAAGTTACCGTCGGAGATCTGACAGTCATAATTACAGACTTTAAGGAGAAAACAAAGTCACCGCCTGCTTCCAGTGCTGCTTCTGCAGATCAGCACAGTCAGAGTGGTTCTAGCTCTGACAACACAGAAAGAGGAATGTCCAGGTCATCTTCACCCAGAGGAGAAGCATCATCACTGAATGGAGAATCTCATTAAAGTTTATTTCCTCCAGTTTCTTTAGTCTCTTCAAAACATGCAAATACTTAACTTCGTCACCTGTTACCACTTTTTCATGGCAGGTTATTCATGCACAATTGGTATGTTGACTGGAACATAATTTATGCGTTATAAAACAAAAAGGAAAAAGTGCAGTGGTAGAAACAATAATTTAAATGCAATCTAGAAATGCTTACGCAGCATTTTTCAGACCAACTTTTTAATTTTCATGTGTAAAAGTGCCATGAAAACGTGGTTTGACTGTTCATTATGCAGTGTTATTGGTAAGTCCATTTTCACTTTTAGTTTAGTAAATTCTAACACATCTCTTGGAGTCTCTACTATTGGCATGTACTGAATTAAAATTTTTATAACATAGTTCAAGCTGCCTAAATATGTATTATTTGAGAATTGTGAAACATAGTTATATGTATGCAAGTCAAAGATCAACTTAACTATTGCTGCAACAGAATTTTCATAATTATCTTGAAAACACCTGCTGGTACTTGGTGTGGTTAAATAGGAAAAATGTTATTAAATAAAACATTTGTATAAATTTTTGCCAACGTTTGACACATGTTACTAGATGACTGAATTATGTTGATGGTTTAACCAATATTTTTTCACACTTAAAACACTTATTGTAATGTTTACAAGCAAAACAGAAAACACATTCTAAGCATCGATTGGTTAACCTTACAGTTCAGGTGAAGTTCTGCGTTGTCGCCGTACACTGGCGTTCTGTGTTGTGTCTCAGATGAGGATGCATTTGGCGAAAATTAACGTTTGGAAATAGGAAAGTTTGGAGAAGCTTTTAAAAAATAACAGAAGTGCATTTCTTGTTTCTGCTTAGTGCTATTTCCTTGCCCCAAGTTTATTTAGTCTCATACAGTCATTTCATCATTTCATTACAGGAGTAGCAGATGTTGCACAAGAACAAGGAAATAACAATACTTAAAAATTTTTTTTTCCTTTTCTTTTTTCTTTTTTTTTTTTTTTTTTTTGACCCAAGTCAATTTCTTTAATGTCGATTTGGCCTGTTAGAATGTAATCTGTCACAAATCATGTGGAAGAACCTCAGAATTCTACTTTATGGCATAAACTGTCAACATTTATGCACTTAGCAATATGCAGAGCAGAACTATTTACAGTCCCATCTGGTATTATGTAAAATTACCAATAAAATATTTTTGTGAATACAGATTTTGCATTTTTGTGTACAGCCAATAAGTGTTTTGATACACACATGCAATCCATGTCTAGATTTTGAACTATAGAATCAGTTCAGTACAAAAGTCTTGTTTGGCTCCTTCTAGTGAGGTAGTCCAACTCAACACTCCTGTGATGATGTTGTGTTGTTCTGTTTTGTTTTGTTTTTCCCATTTCATTCAAAGTAAATCTATTTTTAAGCTCCTGTTAAAGTTGGATGACCATCTTGGTAGTGAATCCACCCCCAAATTATTACCAACATATGATTTGTCTTCTTAACAGCTGAAACAATGGATTTTTGTAGCCCCTGACAGTTGTGATGTTTGGTGGTTTCTTGTAGTAATGTATTTTTCTGTTTTTAATGCAGTACTTCTACAGGCACAATGGTACTGTTCTATTTTGTAAGATGCTAGTTGTGAAATACAGTTAGTTGCATAAAATGAAAGTCTGATGTGATATCTGAGAACATACATACCTCATTCCTTGGTGTTGCTGTTTAAACTTTTTAAACATCAAATGTTAATTATAGGCTATTTCAAACGATAACTACTGACCTGTTTATTATGTATTCTGCTTTATCTTACTAAGTAGGGTGTCTGTTCATTGCTGTTACCGGCCAAGTCTTAGTATCTGTAAAACAATGCATTTTAAGGTTCTTAAATGTTTTGGGGGCTGGGTGGATGTTCAGAACAACGTACACTAGTTTTTAAAAGAAAAATACATGCTTTTCAACTTTATTTTTTTATATTTTATTTTTAGGTGGGACTATGTGCAGAATATACTGATGTAATGGATTGCAAGAGAGCTGAAACTGTGTAAAGTAAGCAGTTTAATGAAAGCAAATTTCATTGCAAGATGTCTTATGAAATGTGTTTCTAATTTAACATGCAATTAATGCTAGCACATTTCAGAATTCTTTGCAAACAGATAATTATCTGTTACCAGTAGTTCACTAAATGGGGAACATATTTTCATTTATGTGAATAAACCACCCAGCGCTGCCAACAAGAGGTCTCTTTGTATCTTCAGAAATAAGTAGCCATTTGGTTTGAAAGGAAGAGAGGATGGTGTGGATTTTACTATGATTCAATTGTCTCTAGAGAACAGTCTCTAAAATATGGTGCAAGTATGGCTATAGTCAAAAAGAATGCAGAAAAGTCTCATTGTTCTTCGTGGAATAACCACAGATACAACACAAGTCAGTTAGGATCTAAAAGCTGAGCTGTGGTGTTTTGAACTATTTCATTGCCAGTGTTTACATTGCAATGATGCCTGGTTTGGCATTAAATAAAGTTAAGATAATGTTTTCTTGATTGCGATTAAAGAGATGTGGCAACACTGACATCAGAGTAGACAAATTCTAAGTAGAACGTCAATTTACTCTGCTCATAATGCTGTAATTTAAATGAACTTCACTTTCACAATTTCTAAATTTTGACTTGATTGATCCTAAGTCCTTTTTCTAACTGTAAATATATTTAAAAGCATCCTTACTCCATTTATAAAAAGTGAAAATTTAATGTTGTAATGTGTTCGGATTAGCTATTTTTCTCTGTGACTGCTTTTCTGCATTAAGAACTGTTCTTTGTTAAATCTGTATAGCACCAGTCTTCAGCAGCCATACATCCTGGGTTGTCCATGAAATGGTGACCCATCGAAGACAAGTGTGATAGTGTTCCATGTAAATGACTTCCTTTGTGTGCTGATTGTCTGGTTTCAGAAAGGAAAAAAAAAAAAGGTGGGGGGAAAGGAGGGGGGGGGGGGGGGGAGCAGGGGGAAATGGGGGAGA
>VWZE01026079.1:206266-217710 GCA_013396675.1 Eubucco bourcierii | reverse complement strand
GAGGGGGTGGGGGCGGGGAGCGGGGAGAAATGGGGGAGAATTAAGCATAAGTAGTTCGTTGATAAAGTGTACAACAATTCAATATATTCCTAACTTTGCCACTAATCATAGGTGGGATAAAAGAATAAATATACAGTTGTAGACGATAACCTTTTGTTGATAAGTCTACCTATTGAAGATAAACAAAAGTTGTTCTACTTAGTAGCAGGTTAAATTCTGACATATAAAATCTTGAATCTGAGAGAAGTGGTAGAAAAAAAAAATAGATTAAAAACTTTGAAATTCTTGATATTAAAATTCCTGAGATTAAGACCTATACAACTGAAGTTTATACCTATTATGTTTCTCTAGATTCTTGATATTTTGTGGTGTAGATTTTAAAAGTCTCAAAGTTTGTTTGGTTTTATAATTTGTGCACTTTTTCTGATATTACAAGTGGCACATTTTTAGGTGGCTGTGTTAAGATAGAATACTTGCTGCAGTTTGTTTCCTCCAGTTCACTGTATTGTTCAGACAGGTTTTCTAAACTTGACAAGTGTATGGCTCTGCATCTTGAATACTTCAACATTTCTGCCTCCTACCCTAAAAGTGTAACAGTTTCTCACATTTTGCTGATCGATTATACTTTTGTTATACAGGTGGATTTGGCACGGAACTGTCTATTGTGTATTTTCTCTATACATCCAGGGTTCTTTAACTGTATCTGCTTGGGTTTTTTTCTGTCATGTGGCTTTATTTGACTCTACTTCCTACTAGAGAGTATTGGTATAGTACTTTTCCAATATCAGAAGCTATATGGAAATAGAAGTGCAATGTAATTTAATTTCTCCAAAGGCATCAACAGTAAATTTGGCCTGTGTATACTCAGGAATAAGATTGTATTAAAAATTTTAATGGTAATTTTGGCTAGTTGTACCAGTCAGGATATTTTGCAAATGTGTACTATTATTTTAAGATTTGGGTATACTATTAATAGAGGTTGAGTTGTCAAAGGTTTTCTTGTGTGGAATTGCACCCCAATTTACAGGATCACAGAATGAAAAGGGTTTGAAGGAATCTCTTGAGATCATCTAGTCCAACTCCACCGATAAAGCAGGTTCACCTAGAGCAGGCTGCCCAGGTGCATTTTTAATATCTCCAGAGAAGCAGACTTCACAACCTCTCTGGCCAACCTGTTCCAGTGATCCATCACTTTGAAAGAAGTTTCTTCTTATGTTCAGATGAAACTTAATGTGTTCCAGTTTGTGCCCATTGCCCCGTCACTGGGCACCACTGGCGAGTCCGGCCCCATACTCTTGGCACCTGTTCTTTAGATATTTATAAGATACCCTCTCAATCTTCTCCAGGCTTAACAGCCCCAGGTCTTTCAGCCTTTCCTCCTAAGAGGTCTCTTTCCAGTAGTTCCTTGTCTTTTGAACTGGGGAGCCCAGAACTGTACACAGTACTCCAAAGGCCTGACTAGGATGGAGTAGAGAGGGTGAAGAATCTCTCTTTATCTGCTGGCCACGCTTAATGCACCTCAGGAGATCATTGTCCTTGGCTACAAAGGCACATTTCTGGCTCATGGCCAGCACTTTCAATTCCTTTTCATCAGGTCAACCCCTAACCTGCACTGGTGCATGGAGTTATTTATCCCAAGATACAAGACCTACCCTACACTTGCTGTTGTCAAACGTCATTATGAGCCTCTGTGCTCAACCCTCCAGCCTGTTCAGGTCTTGCGGAATGGCAGAACAGCCTCTTGTTGTGTCAACCACTCCTTAAGCTCCAGATCTTCAGCAAATTTGCCGATACATTGTATCACTTTGTACCGCTCAGATGAGTATGTTGAATAAGACGGAACCCATTACTGACCTGTGGGGAGCATCGCTAGCCACAGGCCTCCAATTAGACTCTGCCACTGATCACAGCTTATGTCAGAGCAGTCTCCATTTGAAAGGTAACTTCACGAACTAGCAAGAGCTTTACAGGAAGATCAGACAAACTGAGGAAGCTCATTTGGTTTCCTTTTATACTGGCAAAGTTTTAACAAGAGGAGAAATTGCTTTAATAAATGTAACAGGATTTGACTGTTTCAACTAAATTAAAATTGGAAAGGTACTTACTTTACAAGTTAGTCACAAACCAATGTTCACAGAAATTATTGTAGCTTCCTGTCTAGAATGAAGTAAATGATGCAACAGCAGTGGATAGCTGCATACTTGCTGGTGAATGACATTATCCAACAGCTAGCGATGTTTGAGTGACTTTGCAACGACATTAAACAAGAAGATTGTGGTCTCTCTATGAAAAAGTCCTGGAAGCTTTGGTGTCTCCTCCCTCTGCCTAAATTATACTATTGAATTCAAACAGTAAAAGAAAATGCAGTGGATAAATAAATTTCATATCTTAGACTCTTAATAATGCACAGACTGTTTACAACTTCTGTTGAACTGTGTCAGTGAAAATTAGTTGAAACAAACCACCACTGTGTAATACTTAATACCTCAGGAGATTAGTTCAGTCCTAATCTTGACCCTTTTCTTATGGTAAACAGATAAAAGTAACTGGAAACAATTTACTCTGTCCAGTGATACTGGATTTTGGAAGCAGAGACTTTAGTGAGCACAGGCAATTTTAGCTGTACTTGTAAAGAGTTAAACATGGAAGACAAAGCAAAAGCATAATCCATAGCGCAACTGAGTGTTACTATCCAATGACCACAAGCGACTGCTGTAGCATTTGGGGTTTGTAAAAGACAAAATGGTAACATTATCTAATCACTCCCTGTTCCATATGTTTTAGCAGAAAAATACCACCAGGAGAATGATGTGCCAGTATACAATAATTAAAAGTCTATTCCAGAAATGTTAATTATTTTATGGAAAGTATGGTATATCTTGACAGAGCTAAGACTATCTGAGCAAGAAGCCCTTTGGAACTAAATTTTCAGGATCTCAGTCATCTGGAAAACTGTAATCTTTAATTACACTGTTCTCTCTATACAAGTATTGACCTTAGTAAAAGTGTTTGTGAAATTAAGCTCCCTTCAATTCCAAGATTTGAAAAAGTGTGGCTTTAGACCAATGGAGTCAAGAAGACAAGTGAGAAAAAGATATTAATCTCTTATTTGATAATCTGCTAACCACATGCTCATAGTTTTCTGTAGAAAGAAGTGAAAGTATACAGAAGGAAATAGACATACAAAGGGCAATGGTTTTAAATCAGAGAAGAGTAGATACNGGGTGGGAGGGATATTGGACTAGATGACCTTTGGAGGTCCCTTCCAACTGAACCAATGCTGTGATTCTGTATCTGGAGCTGAAATTTGGTGCTTTACCCCCTTCCCAAGATCACTATATTCTACAAAATTTGCTTGGTTCAATGGCATTTGCAGGTATTTTGTCACTTGAAAACGATCGAGTTGTTCAATAACTTAGCATCCCTTAGCTGAGAGAAATGAGTGGTCAGGTCAATCCTACTTTCTGAATACCCACTCTGGGAATACAGAGATCTAATTAGCTATTTATATGTATCTAATGCATAACTACCACCCATCAATAAATTATTTAAAGCTGATATTTCTTTGCACAGAATAAATCAAAATGCTTCAATGCCAAAGCCAGTTCCTGACAGCACAAGTCTCTGAGCAAGAAAATCTGCCATCTGACTGATTATCTTTTACTGTAACAGCCTGCAGCTATGAATTAATCTCAGCAAGGGAAATCTCCTAAGGATACAGTTATTTATTAGGTATTATTGCTCCCACCTCTGAAAGAAACACGTTCTGATTCCTTTCTCTCTTCCTTTCACTTTTTTTTCAAGTACACTTATAGCATAAGCAGTTACAGTGAATTTGAAATAATTTATTATGCCTGCTTTTCTAAGTGGGGAATTTGACTATTATTCCCAGTTCTTCAACCGTGTCTTGGTTTCTGTAATACCAGAAATGACATGCGAAGCTTAGAGGTAATTTTTAATTTTGTCATTGTTGTCTTTGTTTCTGTATAACTGACTGTCAACAGATTCTTGCCAAGCCAGCTTTTTAAAAAACAATCCTTTACCATTCAAGCATTCTGGTGAAAGCAGCTGGCATTGTGGGATGCTAATTACTGGTCTTCCTATCTGCATTCCTGCAAACGGTCAAATTCTGTTGCTGGGAAGCTTCCAAACCATAAAAATATGCAAAATACTTTCTAGCTGATGGAGGTGTCATGTTGCCAAGTCACTTGGAGTACCTGGAGGGATTTTGAAAGGTGCAAGAAAACACTCTGTGCCAGCTGGAGAAGGAGATCTGAGAAGCATGAACAGACAACTGGGCCCTTTCTCAGCTTTCTTACAGAAATGTTAAGCACCTTCAAAAACCTTTAGCCTAACAAAAAGCGGAAAGGAGGGACCAAGGGAAATGCATTTTCAGAATACCTAGAAAAGCTGCTCTTTAATGGCTTCTTTGTGTGTTTAGTATTCCTCTTCCTTTCTCTGTGTACAGTATTGGAAGTAGGCAGCATCCCACACTTAAAGGTGTATGTTGCTGGTAGTTCTTGATAACTTGTTGGTTCATTGACTTTTGGCCTAAGGATAAATGTAGGTTTTGGTGACTTTGATAGTTTAATACCATGAACATTTCACTCTTGGATAGAGGTCATTTATTGAAAGGGCAGAAGTTTTGATTTAAAAACTAGTCAGGAACAAAGTAAATTCCTCTTGTACATTTAGATAATACCCAGATTTAAGGTCTAATTCCTGGACCACTAGAAACAGGTTAGCTTTATGTTGAAAGGGTAATGAGAGCTCAGGCTAGACTGGATGTGGCTTCTGAAGGGTTTTGTGGCTGGTAGTTCATATGGCTGTTTTCAGTGATTATTCCACACCGTAGCCCATTAACTTTGAAGCTTCGGGCAGAACATACTCACAAATCGAAACTACAAACAGCACTGCTAGATGCTCTTGAAATTTACTAAGTGCCTTATACAGAGCATCACTGAGGCAATGATTCTATTGAAAGAAAGTCTGATAACAAATTTACACCTCTGGATAGAGTCACAAGTTACCAGTTGTGACCAAGGGTGATGTTCCTTGTTATGACACACTAAAGTCATGTGTTCTGTTGCTGATACAAGTAACTAACAGGAAACAGTCTAGAAATTTCTGAGGTTTTCAGTTTGTAAGACACACCTTCTTTGGAGGAGACTTTTTCTTCCAGTCAGCTATGATAGCCTCCTGGAATATCACAGAAGTGAATAAAACTTTTGAGTATTTCTGGATGCTTTAACACTTCTGGTTTCTCAGTCAAGGATGGTATTACTGTTCTTTTGGGAAGGGGATACATGAGTTGATTTTATTCATAGGGTTTACGTTTATCCAACAGTGTTTTTAAAGGATTTTATTGTCAGAAAAAGGGCTTGTTATTTTGAGAAAAAAAAAAAAAAATCCTGCCAGGTGTCTTCCCCAATATGAGTAAGTGCCTTTTCTGTTCTGACTCTTAGAAGTATTTACTTTGTCAGATGGAATCAGAATGTCCTGGATAAACCAGCTGTTAAGTACCAAGTGTTACCAATGGCTTGAAATCCTTTCATTGAAAGAAAAAGAGACAGAATATAAGCCACCTGAATTATTTTGAGACCTGATGTTATGAGAAGTTTTATAACTGCTATGAGTAGTATACTTCTAAGAACAATGTAACTTTTCAGGAACCTGATATTGATAGGAAATAAATATTTATTACAAGAAGTATATTAAATAAATATTTATTTACCAATTTAAGTAAGAGAAAATGTTACAGCATGGGGGAAACAGTCTTGCTGTTAGCAGTCCTGACTACTGAATGGAAAGTAAAACTGAGGCCCTGACCTCTGACTGTAATCTAATGTGTGGTGTTTGATGAGAGATTGGGACTGTGAATCTTAGGTCCACATTCTAGTAAGGTAATTCTTCCTACCTAAGTTTTTACCAATTCTCAAGCAGAAAAGAAAACATGAGCAGATATCAGTAAGAGACCCTCTAGTTTTATTGGTGCTGCTTCCTATCTCTAGACGATTTTTTTGGGTTTAATTTTTTTTTTTTAAACTTTGCTCAGGACTGGTACAGCTGAAAGTATATTTTCCCTTCATTCTTAAGCCTAGACTTTGAATGGAGTTTCTCTGAGACACTTTTGTAGTGAAATCTTATTCCCTACAAGCATTGAAGACAAAAATAAACATCTTCGTGAACAAAAGATTGTGTGTGGTTGTAATTTTTTAATATTTATGAATTTTAAAAATAAAAATTCTGAAGGTACTCTTAAGGAAAAAATAATAGTAATAAGTTCATGTCATTTTCTGTGATGAACTATGTTCAAACCAATTAAGTACTCCTTTACGTGAAGATGAGAATACATTGCATGTTGATGAGAGTCTAGTAACCCCTTAGAACACTGCCTTAAACTGACCTCTTCCTGACCTCCATTCAGAGATAAACAATTTATAATTTTGAAAGCCTGACAGAAAAGCTGAGGGGAGTTGTCTGGAAAGACAGAAGCAATAAGATTCACAGTGCAAAGATATTTTCTTCCCAGAATAAATGCTACACCATTAATGACAATGGAATTGTTTAAAAATTACAACTCTGTAGTTATTTCACGTTGTTTGATAACATGCATTTGACTTCAGACCAGTGGAAATTGATAG
The DNA here is from genome assembly GCA_013396675.1 of Eubucco bourcierii. Classification (NCBI taxonomy): domain Eukaryota; kingdom Metazoa; phylum Chordata; class Aves; order Piciformes; family Ramphastidae; genus Eubucco; species Eubucco bourcierii. The sequence goes on along the minus strand of VWZE01026079.1, from coordinate 211,066 downwards.
GTGCAAAGCCCACAATAGTGACACATACTGAAATGCCCTCCCCAGGAATAAATTAATACTGGTACTGCCTGTGAACAATCCAACAAGAAAGTATTTTTGGTGAAGACTATTATGGGTGCACTATATTCAACCCTGATGGGCAGTGGAGATACTTAGGGTGTGTTATGATACATAAAATCATTAAAATGTTCAGAACCCTTCTTGAAACGTGATTTGTGCTGTCTAGGGAAAAAGTGCAAGAAATGCAATTGGGCAGTTTGGGAATGAACAGTCTTAGGGAATTTGATCTTAATGTGCCAACAAGCCTCTCCTAACTTACTGGCACAGATAATTCATTACCCCTTTTGACTGGGATGAAAGCTGAGATTTTCCTGGGTGCACTGTTTCCAAGGTGAGAACTATGAAAGCATTTGTGTTTGCAATTTTTAGTAACAACTGAAGTAAGAAAGTTGAGTGAGGAGGCTTCATCTCATATATGTTACTAAAGAAGGCTTTAAAAATTAGTCTCTCTGGGTTGTCTCATGATATCCACGCACAATTCTCTGAACTGTTTGTGTTGCTTTGCAGTTTAAGGCTAAGATCCTACATGGCATTCTTGAAAGGAGCTGGATCCCTTGTAAAGTTTACAATTTTGTGGCTGGTGGCAAGTGTTGGCCATGAGTATGTAAACTCATCCTCACTCTAAGGAAAAATTGTGTGAGGCTCATACATCCTTAGGTGCGGAATGATTTTAATGCCACCGTTTAAGTGCTGGGCATAGACCCCAAAGTGCAGGCAGTGAGTGTAGCAAACTTACTGCAGAAATACTGACCTGTACCAGACCAAATTGACATCAGATACCAGAATGGAACTATTGTCACTAATTAAGGAAGTCTAATATAGTCTACTTGCTCACCAAACAGAAGAAATTTCGAAGAGGAGCAATCACCCTTCTATTCATTTCTTCCCTCTATTGATAGTTCAGTAAGTCTGCTACACAATTATGGGTCTGAAGATCAAAACAAATTTCTTAAATTCCACACAAATGTTTTGGCATCCATGGGACATCATAGCATTCCACTAAGGGTCTGGTGCTTGGAGATAGGATGCATCCAGTTTAATTTACTCTTTCTTAACCTGAAGGAAAAAAAAAAAAAAATTATTTCCTTCTCCCCCCCACCCCACCCTTGAAGTTACAGACTTAAAAAGTGATGAAGTAATGTGTAAGCACAGTCATGAGTCACTGGCTGTTTCAGACTCAAAGTTCGGTCAGTAGTTGGGATAGCGTTGCACTAATTCTGCTGCTACTTAAGTGATGGAATAGTTCAAGAACAAAATTCTAATGCCACCTTCAGTCAATCAGTGTAAGCTTTACATGCTCCAAGGAGTGACACAGGACTGTGCAAGGTAAGCTGACTGCTCACTGCATTTTATTCCAGGAACTTGGACATAACTAAGACTTGACCAAATATAAGTATACTGGGTACCTAAGCCCATTATTTATCAGGCATTTATCAGTTACGTTCTAGTCAGTTCCAAAAGGAGCAGTCTGAACAAAAAATGTCAAATGCTTTAAAAACTGGTACATCTGACTATGCTGATCAGCTTTTAAAATTAATAGTTACGGAAATTAATCAACACTTAGAGAAACAAATGTGGAGAGACAAATGTTAGGGCTTTATTTTTCTGTCCTTGATATGTCTCTCTGTTGGTTTACAATCTGAAACTGCTTGAGGAGGACCAGGGAGCAAAAGGAGGGTTCAGATAAAATATGAAGGTAAACTAGCAGTTTGGCTTACTAGAAATTGACCTAGTAAATCAACTTTGCCTAGTTTAATTGACTGACTGCTTTTCAAAACCTCTTCTTATTGAATGAAAGTCTGTCATCTTTGCCATTCCAGGGTATGCTGCTGTTTTGAAATAGGGGCAAATGGCTACCTGGCTCACTGCCTTCAGTGTATCATTTGGCTTGCGTTGTTGAATGGTTCTCTTGAGTTCCTGACAATTCTTCTAAACCTGTTTCCTCTTCTAAGGACAGCCAACAGTTATGATCTAATTTTTTTTTTTTTTTAGATGTTGCTAGAATTGCTAGATGCAATTTCACTCTCCTAGCCATGCAGTTTTTTGCACATGGAAATAATAAATGCATAAAGTTTTTACATTAAATAGGAAAAAGTAGGTTTAGAAAGGCAGTGGTTTTCATTCTGTAGTGTGGAGATAATGCACTGAGCTAATGCATTCCTTCTAAAGGTCTTTAAGTATAGTGATTGGGATGAGCATACTTATTACAAGTAGCATTACTATGGAATCAGAGTATGTTAGGAGTTAGAAGGGACCTTGAGAGATCATCTAGTCCAACTCCCCTGCCAAAGCAGGATCACCTACAGTAGGTCACACAGGAACACACAGAATCATAGAATCAGTCAGGGTTGGAAGGGACCAGAAGGATCACCTAGTTCCAATCCTAGAACTGCCTAGAGCCTAATCCAGCCTGGCCTTAAAACACCTACAGGGATGGGGCTTCCACCACTTCCCTGGGCAACCCATTCCAGGGTCTCGCCACCCTTATGGTGAAGAACTTCTTCCTAACATCCAGTCTGAATCTACCTATTTCTAGCTTTGTTAAGTTCCCCCTAGTCCTATCACTAAAAAATCTCTCCCCAGCTGTCTTGTAGGCCCCCTTAAGATACTGAAAGGCCACAATAAGGTCGCCTCAGAGCCTTCTCCTCTACAGACAGAATGGCCCCAACTCCTTCAGTCTCTCCTCATAGAAGAGTTGCTCCAGCCCTCTGATAATCCTCATGGCTCTTCACTGGACATGTTCCAGCACATCCATATCTCTCTTGTAATAGGGGATCCAGAACTGGATGCAGTAGTCCAGGTGGGGTCTCAACCAGTGCAGAGTAGAGGGGGAGGATCACTTCCCTTAACCTGCTGGCTACATTTCTCTGGAAGTCTTGAATGTCTCCAGAGAAGGAGACTCCACAGTCTCTCTGGACAGCCTGTTGCAGTGCTCTGTCACCCTCGCACTAAAAAACTTTTTTCTCATGAAGCCTCCTTGTACCTGTTCCCCTCATCCTATCATTGGGCGTTTCTGAGAAGAGTCTGGCTAAGATATATTTCACCTTAAAAATTGAACTTACAAGCCATAATGCAAAGTTTGAATTGCTTATGATTACTGTTAGTAAATATTTATTTCATTACAAGAAAAATTATATTGTGTAAAAATTTAAAGACCCCAGTTTGTGTCAGGGAACTCAAAATGCTGCTGTAGCAATGTCGGGACAAGATCATAGAAAGCACTGATTTGGAAGAGGCCTCTGGAGTATAGTTACACATAAACAAACAAACAAACAAATGCCAGGCCTGCTTGCTTTATTTCCATATTTTTATATCTGGTACATACTTGCATAAGGAGGGAAGTTTGCTTTGACTCTTTCCAGGAGCTCTTTAAACATAAATACCCATTCCAGGTATGGTCCTTGGAGAATATTAGATGACACAAAAAAGCAGAAATCTTAACACTGAGAACCCCCTTTAGACTGATAATCTGGAGCACCATATTTTGCAGGGAAAAAAAAAAAAAAAAAAAAAAAGGAGAAGTGATGTCTGACAGCAACAGAAAAAGACCAAGCAGTCTGATGGCACAGTATGCACAACAAGTGGTAGTGAAGCAGTTTCCCATTCCTTACCCAGCTTTGTGATCTATCATAGCAAAGTGCTGACAGTGCAGGTTGCACAAAAGTACATTGTGAACATCAAAGAAAGTGTCTTTGCCTTTGAAAAACCCTTAACTGGTCTGCATAGAAGGCAGCATTGACACAAATCTGTCAAGTTAAACTAATGGTTTAAATTCCTGAACTATATCTGAAGGAATGCTATAAACGTATCTGATTAGGATAGGGATTTTTAATTAGCAGAAGGCTAGAGTAGAAATTGATTTCTGTCTTTGTTCTCCCCCTTGCATGAGGTAATCCTCCAGAATCATGAATAGTAATTTTTCTTAAGATTGATCTATCTCTTTAATTAATTGTTAAAATTTTTGTTTCATTTTCTGGCCCTTATGACTCTTGAACATAAGATGCTGATTTTCTTAAAAATCACAAGTCCTAACCACTTACTTAACTTCTGTAGTTCACCAATATTATGATTTTCTGGATTTATCTGTTTTCTGGACATGATAAACAGAGTTTAATCCTAAAGATACAAAGGTTACCATGGTTAAATAACTAAATTTCAGTCAAGAAAATTATTTAGAGATTTAAAATTGATAATAAATGGAGACAGCTTTGTATCTGTTTGTACCTCTTCCTGGTTTATTAAAGAGTATCAAATGTCACAGCATAAAATGTTATATATTGTTCATTAGCTGTTTATGGTGAGCTGTAAAGATGCATAATTATCTTTAAAGAATCGGCAAGTTTGCAGATGACACCAAGCTGTGTGGCACAGTTGACTTGCTAGAGGGCAGGGATGCCATCCAGAGGGACCTGGACAGGCTGGAGAGATGGGCCCAGGCCAACCTGATGAAATTCAATAAGGCCAAGTGTAAGGTCCTGCACCTGGGTAGGCACAATCCCAAACACGAATCCAGTCTGGGTGGTGAATGGCTGGAGAGCAGCCCTGAGGAAAAGGACCTTGGAGTCTGGGTTGATGAAAAGCTCCACATGACCCTGCAGTGTGCACATGCAGCCCAGACAGCAACCGAGTCCTGGGCTGCATCAAGAGCAGCGTGGCCAGCAGGGCAAGGGAGGGGATTCTGCCCCTTTACTCTGCTCTCGTCAGACCCCACCTGGAGTACTGTGTGCAGTTCTGGAACCC
>VWZE01026079.1:188270-202254 GCA_013396675.1 Eubucco bourcierii | reverse complement strand
ACCCCGCCGCGCCCAGTGCCCGGCGGCAGGCAGGCGGCGACCGGGTGGCGGCGGGGGGGAGCATAGGACGAGAAGAAGTGGGGACCAGCAGGTACGAGGCGCGGGAACCGGGCCAGGGAGGAGGGAACGCTGTCGGGCGGTGGTCCCCCTGCATTCCTGTAGGGAGGGTGGGGGAGGCACGGGAGCGCGCTGGCTGTCCTCCCTCGCGGGCGGAGCGGAGCTCAGCGCCATCCCTCGCCCCCCGCAGGGGCCGCGGGCGCCCCCGGCTGATCGGTACCAATTGGCAGAGCTTTAGCGGGCGCTCCGCTTGGGCGGAGACGAGACTGCCACTGTGACCGCCGGGCCAGACAAGCGCTTTAGGAGGGAGCGGGGCTGGGGTGGTGATGTCACTGGTATTCCCTCCCGATGAACTCCGGCATCCTGCGGGCCGGTTACCGGAGAACAGCGGCTGAGAAAGCCTTAGAAGCAAACAAAAAAAGAAAACTTCTAAAATGTGATGTTGCAGGAGAGCCAAGGGCTGGAGCCGGCCCCCGTGCAGTTCCCTGCAGCAGGACGTGTCCCGTCTGCGTGCGTGTCCGCCGCCAAGACAGGGTGTCATGCAGGCGGGAGGAGCCTGGCATGCTGCTTCGGGAGCTGGCCTGCAGCTTCACAGTGCCCAGAGTTAAAATCAGCCGGCTTCCTTGTTGGAATAGGGCGGATGAAGTGAGGGCGCGTTTTCTTCTCCCAGACTAGGAATCTTTCATGGTGTCACTTCTGAAACTTGATCACTTTGTCGAATCTAGCTTTGGTTAAGCAAAAATACTTACGGGATAGTTTAATAAAGTTCGTCTTACGGGGAACTGTGATTTTAGTTCTGCAGTTAACGTGTAAATCTGAGCAGCTCACACTCTGCCTAGTTGCATATTTCTGTTTGCCTCTGCCTCCATCAGCACAAATTCGTATGTGGTTGTGTAGTGAGTGAGATTACAGAATGAGAAAAAACCAAAACGCCTAGTTTTCCTTTAGGTTAGTTTCATGTTCCTGTTCACCTGTGGCTACCGGAATGCTAATGCCAGGAGAGGTGACAAGAAGTCAGTTGCTGACGCTGGAGGAGAAATTGGGACCAGGCATTTCTGGGCCAACCGACCTCTCACTGTGTTCAGGTTCCACATCAGTTTAAAGCAATGTTAAGTTTGATGTTTGGGGACTTTTCCTCCTTCTCGATGCTACAGACGCTCTGGCGCTCCCCTGCTGCTTCTGCTCCTTTGATCACACGAGCGAGTTGATTTCGGCACACTGACCTGCCTGCGTTTTGGCCAGCTGAGCGCCCTGAATTGCCTCATCGTGTAATTACGAAAGTGGTGATGCTGGTGCAAAGGAGTTAGGGAGATGGCAGCTCTGACTTAATCTTCTTAAAACATCTTGAAACGGCGTTCGGAGTTGCTGGGGGTGGAGTCAGCTGAAATGTGAAACTCACCTTTTGACTGGTGTAACTACTTAAGAGAGTGTGTTGGGGTTTTTCCCCCATGCTTCTGCTTTAGTTCAGATTATGAATTAAAAAAAAATGTACCTTAATTTACATTTGCAATTAAAAACTCACTCTGAGAAACTGAAATCTAGTAATTCTAAAGAATGTGATAACTGGAATAAGACTTAATTTTAGGAGTTTTATGTAAAATTGCATTGTTTTAACCAATTTCCAAGAGAAACGTGAGGAAGAATCAGATGATAACTGTTTTACCAAAGAAAATACTCAATTTACACAAAAAAGTTTTGTCGGGCAAAAAAATAACGAAGTAATATTTGTTAGTAAACGTGTAAACTACTTTCAGGTGCATCATGCTTCTGGTTAGCAAAAAAAACAAGTTTATTTTAAAAGATGTACTTTTTTTCTTTTTTTAGTATTTGTACTAACATGTAGTTTTTAAATTAAAGGTACTAGGTGGGTGAGAATTCCAACAAGGTGCAAGAAGCTTCTTGCTTGCTGGAGTGCGGTGGAATGTGAGATAGAAATCTGCCCTGTTTTGCAGTGTGGGAAAACTTTAAAAATGGGAAAAGTTATTTTCCAAAGGTCTCAAGTGCTATAAAATTTTCCTTGTGTATGCAGTTTCGTGGGGGAATATCTTCTTGAAAATTGGTGTCTGTTCAACATCTGTCTGGGAAATCTTTACTTATAAACTGCTGTCAAACTAAACAGGGTGAGCATCATCCTGTAGTTTAATGAAGCTTTACATGCCGATTGTACAAACAACATGTGCAAAACTCGGGTGCGAATCACGTCAGACAGGATGTGAGGAGGAAGTTCTTCACCATGAGAATGGTGAGACCCTGGAATGGGTTGCCCAGGAGGGAGGTGGTTGAGGCCCCATCCTTGAAGATGTTTAAGGCCAGGCTGGATGAGGCTCTACCTAGCCTGATCTAGGGTGTCCTTGCCCATGGCAGGGGGATTGGAACTAGATGATCCTTGTGGTCCCTTCTAACCCTAACTGATTCTATGATTCTAATAGTCCCTAAAAGGCTAGAAACAAATTAAAGAAACAAAATCTGTCCCATATCAGTTAAGAAATGCCCAACATAATGTTCCTTTAGATGCATGTTTCAATTACTGGCAGGTATTAAATTGTATGACATTTACTTGTGTAACTGGTGAATGTATGGGTGATTTTCAGTTTTTATATTTAGGCTATTTCTTCAGTGGAGACTGAATATGATGAACATTTAATGAGCATTAATAGTAACTTTCAGTAAAGGTTTTCTAGAGTTGTTTACTTCAAAAACACATTTTGGCAAAGCAAACATCACTGTCATCTGAAGGCATTTACACACTCATCAGTGATGTCCCATTCTATTTAACCAAGAAAAAATTACTTTGCCTTAACAGTCTAGTTTGTGTATGACATAAGGGCAGAAAGAGCTGTTATGTTCTGTGATGGGAGGGAGGGGTGCCAAGATTTCTGGTAGTTTTCAGAAGCCTCCAAACATAAAAACTGCAAGCTTTGAATAAAGCTTAATTGTACCACACCTGGAAGAATTTTGCAATAGTGATGGTGCTTTTAAGTAGAAATCTTTAATTAAAGAGGAAGTACTATACTGAAACTAGAATTACAGGTTGAGGCAAGGTCCTCCAATAAACATAATAATTCAGGGGAGGTTGTTGAGTAATCATTTTGGTAAGGAGTTGTTTGTTTCAAAGGCTATAGTAGCCTGAGGAGCAACATGGCTAGAAACTGTATCTTGAAACTTGATATAAATAGCTGGAAAACATTTCACGAATATGTTAGATAAATCCAATGATTGTGTTTCAGCTGTGAAGAAAGATTAATGTCGAATTGCCCTCCTGATTGTTCATTCCAATGAGAAATGTAGTAATGAATAGTTAGTGCTATCATACATCATAGCTAAATGAACAATAGATCTAAACATGAAAAAAAGGAAAATACTGAAGTGTCTACTTCCAGAATATACAAAGCCAGTCAAAACCCACATACTTTCAGATCAGTCAGTTGGCAGACTGTGCTTATGGAAAAGTGCATCTTCAGTTAATGTTGTCAATATTGCCACTTTGCTTAGGGAGGTGATGTTCGTCTTTCTGTTTGGCTCAAAAAGAGGTGCTATCCTAAGGGCAAGTTCAAAAAGTAGAACAGTCATCAGTTCTGTAAATACAGTGAGATCAATGAATTTGCCCCTCTTAAAAGAAAACGTTTTTGGATTATGCTGTAGTTTAGTATTTTTGTGCAGCCAACCATACTGTTATGTGTGACACTGAAACTGGACTGCATCTGTCTTTTGCTCTAGCTGTCCTGGCAAAGGGAGAGTTAAGTGGGTTATAGTGCATGGAAAAGTGTAGGGAATATTACCCACATGCTTATCAGAGGAAGGTGGTTGTAATAAGTATTCAATTCTTTCAGTGAACTATATGCAGCTGATTTTGTCTATATCAGAACCTAAACAGCAGTTTCATCAGTATGTTTTTCAGTTACTCTTGTGCTTTTAAAAAACTGCTCTAGAAGCAGTCTAACCATTTCAAAATACGAGCAAAACTTTAATAAAAGATAAAACATTAAACAATTTGAAGTTGAAACTTAATTTACAAAAAAAGTCTACTAGCAAATATTATCCTGCATAGAAAGATGGTAAATTAATGGAATGTGAAGATTTTTCCAGTTTTAAAGTTTGACCTATGTGATTTAACATTACATCAACTGTTTTCCATCTAATAAATCCATTGCTTCTCTGGCAGAATACATTGTAACAAATTTATGATCCTGATGCACATGTTCAGTAAAAGCCATTCAGAAGAATCAGAAGTTCTCAGCGCATTTCAGAGCTGAATCAAGCGCCTTTTCCCAAATTTTTACTCATTTGATTATGAACTGGAAGGAACTAAAATCTCTGTTCTTCCTGTTTTACTGCATGTGATGGGTTGTGCTGTAGGACACACACCAGTATGTCTCTATTAGTTGATTCTTGCAGTTGATCAGACTTAAGTTGTTGATGCAGTACTGACAGGAAGGCAGTAGGCGTGACTGCAGCCCTCACCATTTGGGCATACTGCTAAATTTGGTGTGAAGCCAGACAGTAGACATAGACCGAAAAGCATACTTGAAAATGGTGAAAGGTATGCTTGAAAACTGACATCTTCACTAAAGATATGCCCACCAGTGCACTTAATATAAGGACTTTTTTTCCCCACCACTGGTTGTTGAATAATTCCTTACGGTTCAAACTTGACTTGCCTGAGCAGACGACAGCCTTTGTGAATGCCACCTGTGCATTTTGTACGCTGTGTATTTTGCACACATATTTAAAAGTGTCCTGTAATTCTGAAAAGCATTCTTCTCAGACCACAATATAGACACCTTTACTATGTCTGTAAGGCCAAAATTCTTACTATCTAGTGATGTCAAAGTTAAATTACCTGATAAAGATAATTATGAAATGGGTGGTTGCTTAAGGGAGAGATACTGTGAACTGGTGTTTGAGAATGCTTGTCTGTGATACCAATAATTAGTTTCTTTGGTTTTATATTTTTGACAGTGGTAGGTGTTAGGAGTTGTCCAGCCTAGTAGTGTGATGGAGGTGAGGCTGCTGCAGCTCCATGTCCCTGGCTCTAGTCAGCAGCAAAGCTGAGTGTTTATTCCCAGTGAGCGCATATACCCGCTGTACATACACACTGCCCACAGAGATCAGCACAGAGAAGACAAGTCTTACACAACCACAAACAACAGAAATGGCCTGATCCTGTTCTCTGCTCTGGCTGATCAGAGTGAAAGGCTTTCACTGAAAAAGACATTCAGTGTGAATTTCTCCAGTTACTGGTAGTCTGTCTAGGAAGTGGCTCCTGATGGTCTGGTTGTCCCCTTTGGCCTGGGCAAACTCAATGAGGCTTGCTGCTCCAGTTCGGTTGGGATATGCCCATGCATGCATAAATGAATATACTAGGGATCCTTCCAGCACCTGGTCTTAGCACTGTGGCAGCTGGCCACCAGATTGTCTTATGTAAATTGGTCTTTTGGACAGCTGATGTAGACCTATGGCCTTAACATTAGTCAACCCACACACTCCTAGGGCCTCTTGTGGCTGCCTTATACCTTCTGGTTCTTCCAGTAGCAGTCCCTCAGACCACAGTCACTTGTGGCTGGACTCAGTGGCTCAGACTCTCTGTTCTCTGCGAAGTCTGGCCCAACCTTAGGGAGTGATACCTGATTCCAAAGCCTCTTACTGTGCTTACTGGCTAGTCTGGCTTGATCCTTGCTAGTGAGTGTGTGCAGCAACATGTGTACCTCCACTGTGTGTACATGTGTCTCTCCAGCTTCTGGCACTGCAGGACCATGGGCCTCTGATCTGCAGTCATCTTTTCATTTGCTGCCACTTTGACCTCTGCGGACAGTTGTACTGACTGGCAGCAACCTCTTTGCATGTGACTGGACCCTCTTTCTGGTTTTGCATTCTCATTTCTTCCAGTCCATTTCTGTGCCCCACACTCCTGCAGGGAGTAGTTTCTGTAGGTAGTTGGTAAGGTGGTCTAGAGAACCCCTCCTGTTGTCTCATCTGGCAGATCTGTCTGACCCACTGGGCTGACTGCTTTTCCACACTGCAGGTCAGGGTACTCCATGTGCCTGAATTAGATTTCTGTTTCCTTTACTTGACATTCTTTTCTATTTTCTCTTTGTGGATACTGCCTTTAATCACATCATCTATAACAAGTGTGAGCAAAATATCCTTGCCTAATGCTGAATGAAGGAGACTATTCCTGTCTGACTAGTAACCTTGCTTAGGTGACAGTGTCTGTTTGGTGAACCAATACAATGTGTCTCTCTACCTTTGGAAAACACTTGTGGCACTTATTTGTAGTCTAAGCTTCCCTTGAATTTTATTTCAAGTAAAAAAACACATCTTCACAAGTGACATTGTGAATTATCTTACTGTGAATAACGAGAATAAAATGCTGTTCCATGATTCTAGTCTCTTAATCCTTTTTATGTGAAAGCTTTATAAAATACGGTTGAGACACACATGTTGGGAGGAGAAAAGTCTTAGTGTAACATGAAGTAAATTGCATACACATGTATCCTAGTAATATTTTTGTTTCAAATGTGGAATTTGTGAATCAAATCCAAGGTTGATATCCTTGCAATTGAGCTAAATGAGATATTGGAAAGGCCTAATATGTTAGAGAAATGATGTGAACATTAATTCAAGCTTCCCATACTAGTCTGGGTAGGATAGTAGCTCAAAGTAGCTAGGAAAGCACACGTCGTAACAACTGAAAGAGGAATCCCCTCTAATAATAATATAATCTTCCAATCCAGAAAACTGTTTTCAAGAGATAATCTATTTATTTATCCTAAAAGTAATCACAGAATCACAGACTGTTAGAGGTTGGAAGTGTCCTCAGAGGTCATAGAGTCCAACCCCCCTGCCAAAAGCAGGATCACCTAGAGTAGTCCAAGTCCACATAAGAATTCATCCAAGTAGGTTTTGAAAGTCTCCAGAGAAGGAGATTTCACAATCTCTCTGGGCAGCCTGTTCCAGTGCTCCATCCCCCTCACTGTAAAGAAGCTTCTCCTTATGTTGAGGTGAAACCTTCTGTGTTCAAGTTTGTATCCACTGTTCCTTGTCTTATTGCTGTGCACCACTGAAAAGATATTGACACCCACCCCTCAGATATGTATATAGATCAGAGACACGGAAGACAGTTCCTTCAGAAGGGTACACGGTGGAAGTTGTAAAAGTTGTTCTTTAGACAAGCTCTTAACGTGCCTTGAAGTTTTTATGAAACTTCAAAAGCCACAAAGATTAATGTGTGCTGGTTTGAGGCTAATTAGAATATTTTAATAGAGAAAATTACACTATAGGCTGTGAAAGGAAAACATTATGATGTCTGCTTCACTCATACGCTTGCTGAGATTGTTTTGGGAAAGGAACATAAACATAGGTAAGGCATTCTTTGTCTCTGGGGACACAGCACAGTATCTGGGGCAGTCTAGCAGCTTCTGGCTCTGGCTCCTCTGCCGATTAATTTTCACTAACCACTTTTCTTCTAACTCCCTTGGCCGATCCTCCTAATTTACCTTGCGTGTAAAGCAAACCTTGGGGTAAGGTACAGGAGTGGGGAGAAGGTGGAAGGGTGGTTGGGAGCCCCTCCTGGGGTCTCTGATTTCTGGGAGGGGAGTTGTGTTGCTGTATTACCTTTAACTTGTATATTTCTGTAAGTATTCCTGTATATAGTGTATGTATCTGCTTGTACATTGTGCAAACCTGTAAATAGAGCTTCATTCTTTAACTTCCAGCTGGCTGAGTTCTAGTCTGGGTCATTTTACAAAGTGTGGGGGGCAGGGAACTCCCAAACCGTCACATAATATGAAAAATAATACGGAAGAGAGAACTTCACAGTAAATGAGGAAGTGGTCAGTGATCTGTTAAGCCAGTTAGACCCACTCAGGTCTGTGGGGCTGGATGTGCTACACCCAAGGGTGCTGAAGGATCTGGCAGATGTGCTTGCCAAGCTACTTTACATTATTTACCTGAAGTCCTGATTAACTAGGGAGATTCCAATGGACCCGAGGGTAGCAAATGTAACACCTATCTACAAGGAAGGAAGAAAGGAGCCTCTGGGAAACTAGGGACCTGTCAGTCTGATCTTGGTATCAGGCAAGGTGATGGAGCAGGTCATCTTGAGGGCTATTACATGCCATATAGAGAACAACCAGGGAGTCAGGCCCAGACAGCATGGGTTTATGAAGAGAAGGTCCTGCCTGACGAACTTAATCTCCTCCTATGACCAGGCTACTGGATGAGGGAAAGGCTGTGGATATTGTCTACCTAGACTTCCAAGAAGTCTTTGACACTGTTCCCCACAGAATTCTCAGGGCCAAAGTGACTGCTCGTGGCTTGGATGAGCACAGCTGTGCTGGATAAAGCACTGGCTGGATGAAAGGGCCCAAAGGGTGGTGGTCAGTAGAGTTAAATCCAGCTGGCAGCCTGCCTCAAGTGGTGTCCCTCAGGGTCAGTATAGGGACCACATCTGTGGTCCCTATACATCTAAAGGTGTTTCTTTATTGATGACCTTGGTGAAGACAGAGTGTGTTGTCAGTAAGTTTGTGGATGACACCAAGTTGGCTGGCAGCATTGATCTGTGGGAGAGTAGGGAGGCTCTACAGAGGGACTTGGATAGATTGGATGGATGGACCAACATCAATGGCATAAACTTCAATAAGACCAAATGCCAGGTCCTGCACTTGGGGCACAACAACCCCAAGCAAAACTATAGGCTTGGGGGTGTGTGTTTGGAAAGATGTCTGGCAGAAAGGGACCTGGGAGTTATAATAGACAAACAACTCAGTATGAGCAAGCAGTATGCCCAGGTGACAACAAAAGCCACTGGCATCCTGGCTTGTATTAGAAATACTGTGTCCATCAGGGATAGGGAGGTGATTGTCCCCTTGTACTCTGCTCTGGTGAGGCCACACCTTGAGTATTGTGTTCAGATTTGGGATGTGGAGGTGCTGGAGAGAGTGCAGAGGAGGGCAACAAAACTGGCGAAGGACCTGGAAAGTAAATCTTACGAAGAGCAACTGAGGGAGCTGAGGCTGTTTGGTTTGAAGAGGAGGCAGCTGAGGGGAGACCTTATTGCTGTCTACAGCTACCTGAAGTGACTTAGTGGAGAGGCTCCCATTAGTCTCTTCTCACAGATAATTAGTGATAGAGCAAGAGAGAATGGCCTCAAGCTCTGACTGGGTAGGTTTAGACTGCACATTAGGAAACACTACCAAGATGAGGCTGATTCATTTCAGACTTGCAAAATCAACTTGTAGCAGCTTTCTGAGCTGTAGGCCTTTTAATTGTCAAGGTTTTGTATGGATTTTCATGCATATCTTTGATTCACAGATCCCAAGTTACAAAGGAGGTTAAACACTATTGGTCTTTCATCACTGGGGCATTAAGAGGGAGCAGAGGAGGTCACTCAAGAGTTGTTGTGCAATATTCTGCTTGCACATTTAAGATTTCAAGTCCTGATGTTGTTTTCCTCACCAGAACCCATTTCCATTGTTCTTTTTGCTTACTTTCTGTATTACTGTTGCATAACATGTAGTGGTGGACTAGTCAAAGCTGCTTTTTTTAGTTGTTAGTGTAGTACAAGTCAACAAATTATTACCTTGTCATTGGTATGGAGAAGGAAAATGTGCCAGATACGGTGGTTATTTCTGTATGGGGGTAATGTTTTGTTATGAAATGAGAGAGTTCATTGGTGTTGCAGAGAACTGGGTTCTTTTTGTTAAAAATCAAGTTTGCACCAAATAGAGTTATGTATCGATAGGGATTGTTCTTAAACACACAATGTAACTTGAAAATTAAATTCTTACTTGCTCCTCTACTTGAAGTAGACAAAGACATTGCAAAGGTGAAGGAATACTTTCCAGCATTAAGTGTTGCTCTTCTGTTACCTATGGACTTCTACTAACCCAAGAACAGTGTATAATAACCCTCAGAAATCCCAAGCACTCTGAAAATATATGGACAGGAAAGGCTAAAGGATGGGGACCACTATCCCTTAAAATAATCCACCTAATACGTCCTTGTTTGTATTATCCAAGTTCTATTACATAGCCAGTCTTCAGCTGGGTAATTAACTATTCAAGTTATTTTTAAGCTAGAAACGAATTCGTTTAACTTTGCCATAAAATCAGTAACATTTATATAGGTTATTTTTGTCTTATCCTGTTAGGTGTAAGAATTTGTCTGTATCTTTCTGGAATTCCTATTGGATGCTGCCCTCTGATGTTTGTGGAATGAACTGCTTTTGGGAAGCTACTTTTAGGTAGGATCTATTATTAAACAGTACTTTGTTATTTGATTACAGACAGGTATAAGCTGATAATTATTTTTGTCTATTTAGCAAGGTGATAAACCGAAATATTTTCATATGGATTGCACCTGCTTATATTATGGTTGCTTTTAGCTGGGATTTCTCCTGCTTTATTGTGGTTTTCATAGAATCATAGAATGGTAAGGTTGGAAGGGACCTCAAGGATCATCTAGTTCCAACCCCCTGCCATAGGTAGGGACACCTCCCACTAGTACAGGTTACTCAAGGCCTCATCCAATCTGGCCTTGAACACCTCCAGGGAGGGAGCATCCACAACCTCCCTGGGCAACCTGTTCCAGTGCCTCACCACCCTTACTGTAAAGAACTTCCTCCTAACATCCAGTCTAAATCTCCCCTCTGCCAGTTTAAGCCCATTGCCCCTTGTCCTGTCATTGCAGGACCTTGTAAATAATCCTTCCCCAGCCTTCCTGTAGGCCCCCTTCAGATACTGGAAGGCTACTATCAGGTCCCCTCGAAGCCTTCTCTTCTCCAGGCTGAAGAGCCCCAACTCTCTCAGCCTGTCCTCATAGGAGAGCTGCTCCAGCCCTCTGATCATCTTTGTGGCCCTCCTCTGGACCCGCTCCAACACTTCCATGTCCTTCCTGTGCTGAGGGTTCCAGAACTGCACACAGTACTCCAGGTGGGGTCTGACGAGAGCAGAGTAAAGGGGCAGAATCCCCTCCCTTGCCCTGCTGGCCACGCTGCTCTTGATGCAGCCTAGGACTCGGTTGGCTGTCTGGGCTGCATGTGCACACTGCAGGCTCATGTTGAGCTTTTCATCAACCCAGACTCCAAGGTCCTTTTCCTCAGGGCTGCTCTCCAGCCATTCACCACCCAGCCTGGATTTGTGCTTGGGATTGTGCCTACCCAGGTGCAGGACCTTACACTTGGCCTTATTGAATTTCATGAGGTTGGCCTGGGCCCACCTCTCCAGCCTGTCCAGGTCCCTCTGGATGCCATCCCTGCCCTCTAGCAAGTCGACTGTGCCACACAGCTTGGTGTCATCTGCAAACTTGCTGAGGGTGCACTCCATTCCTCTGTCCATGTCACTGACAAAGATGTTTTAAAATTGCAGACCCAAGCATTGTTACAAAGATTAGATTTTTTTCAGTTATGTTGCTTCCTTCATTAAATAGAGACTTGCTAACATTGCTAAAATAGGTTTATCTGTCTATAGTCTGGAAAAGTGCAGATTATTTAATTATTTGTAATAAATAAAACTTGCTGCACAGTAGTACCCATCTTGTAACTTGCAATAAAAACTAGCAGATACGTTTGGTAATTGAAGTTTGGAGATTTTTAAATTCAAATTACATATTTTGTAGAATTCGAGGAGAGTATTTAATCTAAAAGCACTGAAAACAGCCTTTCTAGAACATGCTTTAGGGTACAGTATGTTAAAGCATAGACTGTGTCCTCAAAGTTGCATCTTTAACAGTAATTTTAAAGGTTTTAATATGGCTACTCAGATGCTTTAGGTTGTTAGATTATGGAAGCAGCTTGAAATCAAAGAAACCTTAAGTTGCTTGACAGTATTATTTCTGAACTGCATAGCTATCTTCAGTGTGTAACAAAAATTGTAAGTACATTTTTGTTAAATTTAAAGTTTTACTAATCAACCTTTGATATGGTTGTCTTCCTCCTAGTCTGAAGCTTGAATCTTTCTAGGGAAAAAAATATTTAGCTTCATGAGACTTAATATATTTTTGAAAATTGTGGTTTTGAGAAAGAGTTTACATCTGTCACCTGTTCCTCTCTACTTGTGTGCTGTCAGTGCTTTAATAGCTCATTGGTTGCAAGGTATTACTTAAAGAAATGGCTTAGATTGATTTTTAGTCAATCAGTAAACTGCACCTATAATTTGGGACTGTTCTTGGTAACCATTGTGTCAATCTGCAGGGATTCATCTGACTCTCCCTTGGCAGGTTTAGTTGTCTGCATGGACTCAAATTTTTTTTTTCTTTAAAGGAAAAAATTTCCTTTATGAAATTTAGCAAAGAGGAGTGAGTCAAATGTTAGTGCTGTTGTAGTAGAGGGTGTGGGAGCTTCGCATATGCTTAGTGAAGGCATGGGATGGAATGTGATTGTATGCTTCATTCATCAGTGGACATCTGAGCCAGTTTAACAGTTGCGTAGTTCTGGGAGAGGATCGAAACTTGTGTTCAGACCCTGTTGATCGTGATGATGTCCATGAACTCTCCAACCATACAATGTAGTGCTCTAAAATAGCAGTAAATTACCTTTATGGATTTTCTGATAGTCTTAAGGCTGGTGGGACCTTGGAACCAGATGTGGAGAAACCCCTGTGAAGGTTTGGGAGTTCCCCACCCCCCCACACTTTGTAAAATGACCCAGACTAGCACTCAGTCAGCTGGAAGTTAAATGATGAAGCTATATTTACAGCTTTGCACAATGTACAGCAGATATTTACACTATATACACAATATTTACAGAAATATACAAGTAAAAGGTAATACAGCAACACAACTCCCCTCCCAGAAATCAGAGACCCCAGGAGGGGCTCCCAACCACCCTTCCACCTTCTTCCCACCCCTGTACCTTACCCCAAGGTTTGCCTTACGTGCAAGGTAAATTAGGAGGATTGGCCAAGGGAGTTAGAAGAAAAGTGGTTAGTGAGGATTAATCAGCAGAGAAGCCAGAGCCCAGAAGCTGCTAGATCCCACCAGCAGCTCCTGTTCCAGCAAGCGACAGAGAGAGACTGACTGATCTATTGTTTTGGTTGGTGTTCCCAAACAATTCTCCAGCAAGCGTATGAGTGAAGTAGACATCATGATGTTTTCCTTTCACAGCCTATAGTGTAAGTTTCTCCATTAAAATATTCCAATTAGCCTCAAACCAGCACAACCCCATGTAGTTTATTTGCACAGACCTTAGGTTGGAACTAGTATTATTCT
Source organism: Eubucco bourcierii (assembly GCA_013396675.1). Classification (NCBI taxonomy): domain Eukaryota; kingdom Metazoa; phylum Chordata; class Aves; order Piciformes; family Ramphastidae; genus Eubucco; species Eubucco bourcierii. Next base: position 188,991 of record VWZE01026079.1, on the reverse strand, counting down.
GTTAAGAATGTTGTATGTGGCTGTGAAGACAAATCTGTTGAAACACCCATTGATTGTGACATTACTGGGCAAGTGCACTTTCTTTCATGGTGGAACAGTTGTCATGGTGAACCTCTAATATTCACAAAATTTCATGTTTATGCATTTTAAAATGGAAATTTAAAAAGCTACTTAAATGTGTGAAGAAGGTGTGGTTGAGATTAATAATTTCAGATTGAATTTGATTATTTTATCAATATTTACTCTTAAATTAATCCCTGTTGTATTGTGCTGACTTTAGTGTTTGTTGAATTCCTCAGTGAGATACTCTGATTTCAGAGAGGATTCTCTAGCCTATCTCCAAATTTATTTCTTGCCTGTACTGTGTATGTGGAGGATTTTGAAACTCTTCTGATCCCGTAGTTTTTATCGCCATTCTGATTATCATCGTTGTTGAAACAGAATGTCAAGAGAGAGAGAGATCATTGAGTGCAACCCCCCTGACAGAGTGGGACCGTACAGTCTAGCTCAGGTCACAGAGTAATGAATCCAGATGGGCCTCGAAAGTCTCTAGAGAAGGAGATTCCACAGACTCTGAGAAGCCTGTGCCAGTGTTCTGTGACCCTTACAGTAAAGAAGTTACCCCTTGTGTTGAGGTGGAACCTCTTGTGCTGCAACTTACATCCATTGCTCCTTGTTCTATCACAGGGAGCAAGTGAGAAGAGCCTGTGGCCCCCCCCCC
>VWZE01026079.1:136903-186134 GCA_013396675.1 Eubucco bourcierii | reverse complement strand
ACAGTGGTTTGGCAACTTCATCTGCCAGTTCCCTCAGGACCCGTGGGTGGATCTCATCAGGCCCCATGGACTTGTGCACATTTAGGTTTCTTAGCTCCTTCTTCTTAGGAGCTCATAAACGTGATCTTCTACTATAGTAGGCAGATTTGCCTGCTCCCAGTCCTCACTTTTACCCTCTGCAACTTGAACATTGTGGTTGGAGCCCTTGCTGTTGAAGACTGAGGCAAAGAAGTCATTGAGCACCTCAGCCTTGTCCATGTCCTTTGTCAGCAGCTCTCCATTTTCCTTCTGTAAGGGTCCCACATTGTCCCTAGTTCTCCTCTTCTCACTAATATACCTGAAGAAGTTCTTCTTGTTCCCTTTAATGTCCCTGGCCAATTTCAATTCGAGCTGTGCCTTAGCTTTCCTTACCACAGCTCTGGCTGCACCAACAGTATCTTTGTACTCATCCCATGTCCACTGTCCTCGCTTCCATTCTCTATAAACCTTCTTCTTGCTTTTGAGTTCCTCTTGCAGATGAGCCTGGCAACCTGGTTTATTTGGTTACAATATCAAGGAAAGTTAGTTTAATAATAGCATCATGAAGGACTGAGAGACTTCATTGAATAAACTTGTTTAGGAAGCATTCCTTATACATTACCATATGAAAAAGTGACCAAAGAACAGCAAACCTGTAACTGTATCAGAACCAGTGTAGGAAAACATGTTTTGATGTACAATAATTTTTAAAAATGCTTTTTGCAAGCTACAAATTAATTCTTATGTTCTTGTATTGCCATTATATAATACGGCAATCGTTCTACATAAAAATGCATGACGCAAATTAGGATGATAGCACTTCTCTCAGGAAGTGACAAATGACTTCACTTTGTCCAAAATATTATATGAAGAATGGTAACTCCTTAATGGGCCAGAGTAACATTTGAAAGGGCAAATGAGTTAAATTTCTTGCTTCAGTTATTCATGCCAGTCTCTGCTTTCTGTACCTGGATGGTACACCCTTGGCTTCCCTAGCCATTGTTAAGGGAGTAGAAGACATTGCCAGTGACATTGGGCAGGGAGCTTCCTGTTGATTCCTAGACATGTTATTAGTAGTACCTCAATGGATGAGAATCTAGTGCATAAAGATTATAACACAAAATGTAAGTGATGGTGGTTGCCTTGTGGCTTTCCATAATAACAGTGCCACTGTATTTGAATGTGGCTTAGAAAAAGGAGAAAAAATTGCTCTCAGTCACACTGACAGGTCTTTGAACTGTACACAGGTACACATTAGATGTGGCTACTGCAGAAGGTTTGGAGCTTGGAAGGTGACTCTGTGTCTATGCAGCAGATGAAGTGCTAAGATTGCGACCAGCTTAATGATCGCAAATCAGATGTAGTTGTCAACAGGAATCCTTATGTATATTTGGGTGTTCCTGTGGGTTTGATACTCTCACCTGTGTTCCTAATGTGTTATGCAAGAATAAGAATATAAGAACCCTGCCTTAAATGTATGCAGAAGACATCTTCACTGCAGTATCTTGTGCCATGTCTAAAGGGAGGAGCTAAGATTTTAATGGAGTGGTTCTGATTAATATTTTAGCAATGATATAATTTGAGGTACGCTTGTTTGTTTTTCCAAGAAGTTAAGCTGGGATGCAGTGAAGCTTCTAGAAGTACAACCCATCAAAACATACCTCTGTATCTTACTATCAAATGATTACTTTATAATTTAAATTAACCTAGTAATGCTAATTTAAAATAAAGTGTGTCATGGTATACATCTTTAAGCATAAGGCAGTGTGTTCTGGAAAACCTTGTAGCAGATTCATTGGGCATACCCAGCTATGTTCCTCTGTGTCTTGGTTTAAGGCAGTCTGCTCTAACAAGACTCATTCCCATGATGGTGAGAGAATGAAACACACATGGGTTGAGTCAAAGAAAGTTTAATGGAATAATAATTATGTACAAACAAGCCAAATCATCAAGAAAGCCTAATCAGTTAACAAGCCAGCAAGTGGAAAAGGGCAGCGTCCAAGCCAGGAGCCAGCAAAGCGGAAGAGACCCCAATCCCTCTCCCCCGAAAAAACCCCAAACAACCAAAACCGACAAACCCAGATGCTGGAATAAAGCCGCTGGAAACAGGAAGCATTTCAGGTTGCAGCCTGAATTCCAAGCGCCATGATCCTTTTCTCCACCCATCACTTAATTGTAAACCTGTCATGACATCAGCATGGTATCAGATACCATTATCTGGTTTGCCTGGCTTAACCCATGACACTGTGTCACAGGTTATTAATCCCACATCAGAATTAGTACAGAATGAAGGTCTACACTTCAACACAAAAACTTGAGGGCATGACTTGCGTCTGGCCTTAAGCTTCTTCACCTTAAATTATATGTTTTTGCTTCACAGTGTCAAAGTGAAATTTTTTTTTCCTTTTGGAAATATATGTGGTACTCTCAAGTGTTTATTTTATTTAGCTTATTTTTAGTGACACTTACATGTAATTAGTGTCTTCAGGCAAATGAAGTTCTTTTATTTGTTCCTAAATGCTGTCATGGCTTCCTATCTTGTGCGGGGTTACAGGTGTATTCTTTGCTCTTACATTTTAATTACCAGAGCATTTTTCCCCCCCTACAGGAACCAGGACTACCACATTATTTTTTTCTTCACAGATTAGGGCTGTTTATCCAAAACCCTTACTAAAATACAGTTTGTGTTTCATTCTATTGGTAATTTTTCCAGTTTCTCCTTGGAGTTCTCCTACAGCAAAACATCAGGCTACTAGGAATTAGAAATAAAATTCTGTAATGCATTTTTGTGTTTTCCATTTTGCCTCTGAACTTTTGGGGTTTTTTTTGAAAGTATCTCCTCACTTTTGAAAGTGTCTTCACACTTTCATAACCTGGATTTGAGGTTCAATAAGGCTATTGGTCTGATACCAGAGCTGTGATACTCTGATACCATATTTACTCAAATTCAGACAAATTACAGTTCTTGTAAATAACATTTGATTTTGCTCATGGCCAACTCAGCTACTGAACTGCTGAAAAAGAAAATTAAAATTTATATTTCTGAAAAATCTTGTATCATTAGGTCATGTTCATTAGGTCATACCAGACCCAGGGCTGTCTAAATGAACAAGGTTTTTCCTTTTCCTGTCTTCTGGTGAAGTATTTGTGTGTCTGACTTCAGTGGAGAGCAGTGGAGGAAAGATGGGTGAAAGGGTTACAATAGGCTAGAAAATTAAGGAAGAAGTAGAGGAGAGAGCAGTTGAGAGGTGATATTTTGAAAGGAATTAGGCTAAAGACCAAAGTAATGTAGATATGATAAAGAAGGGAGTGAGGTAAATCATGGCATAGATGACTGCATCTGTGGGTACAATATGTTGATACTGAAGGTGAGGCAGACCTCAAGCTAATAAACTCTTGTCTGTCAACTTAAACTTTATGCTGGGAGGAGGAGGAAAAAGCAATGAAAGGTGCCAGTAGCAGAGGATTAGCACAAAAACTAATTAATTAATGTCTCCTGGTGAAGATGGAGCAGTGAGTTCCCCCCAAGGAGTGGAGCAAGATGTGTATGTAAGGGAGAGGAGCCGCGGTGAAGGCCGATTGTTAAAAAGGAGGTTGTGATTGCCAGTGATCTATATGCAGGGGAGTCAGGTGCAGCTTGTAATTACTAAAGAATGTCTCTTCATTGAGTCTGGAGTAAGAACCACAGTTTTGGGGTCTCATAACTACTCCTGCTGTCATGTGGCTGTGAAAAACATGTCTCATCCCTGTCTTGGTGGATAGCACCCAGAGAGAATGGTGGCCTGTTCCCTCCGATGGCTTCTTGCTCCATCTGCTTCAGTGATAAAGCTTTGTGTTGCAGACATAGGAATCCGAGTCCAGCTGTTCCTCATATTGTGCAACCTGAAATTCAGTTATTAGCTTTTTCTAAATATTTTTTTGCCTTTCCAAAAAAATATTTTAAAGCACATCTTAAAGTTGAATTCATGAAGTCAAGAACTCGTGGATCAGAGACTGTGTGAACAAAGTGACTGTAAAAGCATTATAATATTATCTGTCTGGGGTTTGTTGTGTGGCTTGAAGTTTTTTCTTATTAGCAGATTTCACTAGATGTGAAAATAATAAAATAGTCTTTGAATCTCAGTATGTTTTAGAGTTGCTTTGATGTGATTTTCGTCATACTTTATTCATGGAAAGCCATGTGTTACATGTGGTTCAGGAACCTGACTTTCAGCTATGCAGTTGGTTTAGGTCATGCCCTTATTTATCACATGACCTTGCGATATCACTGTAGGCTTTCACGACTTCAGGGCTTAATTACTCTAATTCGTTTTTCAGTGGATTAGCGATGAGGCTAATCTGCTGCTTGCAGCTTGTTGAGACTGCAGCAGTGTGCTTATTTGTGAGTTTCAGCTACCCTCATCACATTCAGGTTGCTTTGTGTTTTTTACATTAGCTACTTACTACATGGTATAATGTTTAAATAAGCTTTATGTATAAAGTTCTGAATGGACACACCTCCGTTACATTTAAAGATTCATAGATTCTTTTTTTCCCTCCCTGTTAACCTGAAATAATTTTTCAAGTTTTGCTGCAAGATATACAAAGGATTTCCATCTGGATTAAATTATCTGAATATAGACATCTGCTTATAGATGTCTGTGTCAAGTAGGTTTTAAATGTTCATTAAAATTGAAAGTGTGTAGATAATCATCCATTTGAGTAGCTGTTAGGTTGGTGAGAAGTAAATGGCTGGAGTTAACTCAGAAGCACTTGAGTACCCTAGCTACCTCCTTAGGACTACCAGATGTAATGTGATAGTTGACACACAGAGTCCTTTTGGACTGGCACCTGGGGGTCAGATAGAGTATTCTAAAGCTTAATAGGTGGCACTATACCTGTGTTAAAAAGCTACTTGAAGTTTGGGGCCATAAAGTTCTGGGTCTGGGAAATAAAATTAATTACTGTTTATGCAACGTACCCTGCTCACTAGTCTACAATGGCTTTGACAAGACTTTGAGTGCAATCTCGTATGGCAGCATCTTTGCTTAGGTGTCTTATTTTGGATCTGAATCCTACCTATGAGGTCTTTCATCCATGTGATATTTAAGAATACCCCAAACTTTGATTTAAGACAATCTGCATATTCTAATAAAAAATTTACCAATCTTAAATCCCCACAATGCTGGAGATTTTTAGTTTCAAGGCATCCAACTCTTCCAAAACTCAGAATGTTTTTTAAATGCAGCCATTATTTATGCCATTAAACTTCAGCAGTTTTATAGTGGTATCTTTGCTTATATTTTGCCTCATGGAACTCAAAATAATCATAGAATCATAAAATATTCTGGATTATAAGGGTCATCTAGTCCGAACCTCCCCGTGTTGCCTTAAGAAAGACATAGCATCATAGAATCCTAGAATGGTAAGGTTGGAAGGGACCTCAAGGATCATCTAGTTCCAACCCCCTGCCATAGGCAGGGACACCTCCCACTAGTACAGGTTACTCAAGGCCTCATCCAATCTGGCCTTGAACACCTCTAGGGAGGGAGCAGCCACAACCTCCCTGGGCAACCTGTTTAGTGTCTCACCACCCTCACTGGAAAGAACTTCCTCCTAACATCCAGTCTAAATCTCCCCTCTGCCAGTTTAAACCCATTGCCCCTTGTCCTGTCATTGCAGGACCTTGTAAATAATCCTTCCCCAGCCTTCCTGTAGGCCCCCTTCAGATACTGGAAGGCTACTATCAGGTCCCCTCGAAGCCTTCTCATCTCCAGGCTGTTATGACATGTTGTCATAATGTCTTTTGTTAATTTAAAAGAAAACTGGTATGCATCTAAATATTTTACATACATACACTGGGTGGAGATTGTGCTAAGAAACACATCTGTTGTTTTCTGGTTTGAAGTGTCTCTCTCTTTGGCCGCTTTCCAAGAATGGGTGGTGTGCTTGCCAAGCATCTCTACTGTTACTAGTTTGGGAAGGTCTACCCTAACTTAAGAATCTTTTCTACCTGCGTAACTTGGAATTAATCTTGTAATTTAAAATTTCAGTTACTGTTAGTTTTGTTATCCTCCCTCCTGTAATAGTCCATGTGAGTAGCTCAAGCACAGAATATTGTTTTGAAGACTGATTTTGAGCTGACATATCTTTAAAACCTTTGAAATGTTTTCTGATGGCATAAATATATAGAGAATAAAGGAGAATGTGGGTTTAGGTTTAGTATGCCTGCTGTATTTGTCACCAAGCTAATGATATTTACCTATCCAATGATAATTTTAGCCTGTTGTATGAAAGTAATGAAGTTATTTTAAATGTACCCTATATAATACATATCAGACATTTCTCACCATAAGTGCTGGACAACTGTCTTCAGAAAGAAATTCCAAATCCCCACACCTTGCAGTGGTTTAGACCCAAGGACATGGGCAGTGCATATTGTTGATGTGTTTGAGGGATTTTCCAGAACCAGTAGGAGCACCTGGAGATCCCACAAGGCCATTTGAATTGTTGGTTTCCTCCCTTCCAACCCAAGATCATAGAATTGTTCTTTGATTGTACACAGAGCGAGCGTTATCTTACTTCTGTTGCTGAGATGAACTTTATCATGTTGCCATACTGAGTCCAGGGAAAGATGGGACAATGAATGCATGCATAGACTTAGTGTGTTGTCAACTGTTTACATTTCAATATGACTTTCATGTGATCTTCCCTTTACTGTAGCTACTTTGATAGCATTCTCAGTTAGTAATGGATAGTAGGATTACTAAGAAAAATTTTATTTGTTTAATTTCTGTATAGTTCTTCCATACTTTATTTTTCCCTCATAGCCTGGGGTAGTGGGAGTGTATATGAGAGCAGTTCAAGTTAAGCTTATACATGAGGTGTAATGCTGTAGTTTGTGTGTTCTGTTTAAGTCATCCTTTGCTAAATGTTTTATTAGATTACATATTGCAGTAAGTAATAGAGCTTTTTGTTAAGCCTGTGCTAGAAATCATGTCAAATTAAAAAAAAATACTCCCTTTTTGTGTCAGATATGATGATATGAAAACACATCCTTCTGAGAAAATGCATCTAGCAGTGGTTGCCTGTGGTGAAAGACTGGAGGAGACTGTTACTATGTTGAGATCAGCCATTATTTTCAGCGTCAAACCTCTCCAGTTTCATATTTTTGCTGAGGACCAATTGCACAAGAGTTTCAAAGACATAGTAAGTACTCAATTTGTTTAGTGAATTTGTAGTACAGTCTAATATATATAAATTTCTCTACTTCTTGGGTAGTAGTTGTGGATGATATTTTGTCAGAAATGCAGAGGTCTAAAAATGAGGTAATATGCAAGTTCTTCATAATGTTGGATGATGGAAATGAAACAGTTTTCCTGCAGAAAAATGCTGATTACTGATATCAAAGCTTTTCATAGAGACAGACCAAAGCATCCTGATTTGTTCATCTTGAATCTGTTAAATCCAAATCTCCTGTTCTGAATGCTAAATGGTTATCTCATTTGACCTTATTTAGAGTTGAGTTTACATGAGGAAATAGAGATCTGTCCTTTTTTATCCCTGTGCTTAACATTAAGCATGAGTCAGCCTTACATTGTCTGTTTAAAACAAAGTGAAACATCAGTCTTTGAAAGTCGTATATACGGTTACGTCTAGTTTTAGTGAATTCCAGTTAATTAATAGAATGTTTTGTCTGGAGCATAGCAGTATCAGAAGCAGACTAGTATACACCTGTAGATACACCTGTAGAGGATTTTACTATTTTCATGCTTAAAATGTTGCACCGTGACATTAGTATGTCACGCATATCAGCGTATATATACTGTTGTCATGCAAACAGCTAACAGTGGTAACATTTGGGTGTATTTATTTTAAACCGAGAAAGAATTAATTGGTATTTCTCCTGTGGAAACCAGTTAAGAATGGGAAAAAAAATTATTTGGTTATTTCTCCTGTGGAAACTAGTTAAGAATGGAAAAAATTATTTGATATATTTACTTTTGGTAAATGCTAATAATAGTTTACTTGTATCGGATATGCTGTGTTTTCTTCATAGCGGCCTGCAGGTGACACTTTTTGTTCAAGTATTTCGCATAGTTGACAGATTCTCGTAGTTCAGTTTTCTGTTATGGAAGAGAGACGATGCAATTGTGTTCAGTTGTCAGTTTGAATAAGAGGTTGATTTATTTTTTGTTAACAGAATTGAACTGAATAGAACTGAAGTTAACTTTTGTGCTCTCTTCTTTTCACATAGCTTGATGACTTCCCCTATGAAGGAAAAGTTAATTACACGTTATATCCAATAACATTTCCAACTGAGAGTGCAGCAGAATGGAAGAAATTATTTAAACCATGTGCTTCACAAAGGCTATTCTTGCCAGTAAGTTATTCCATAATAGAATTACACAAGTCTGTTTATGAGGCAAAAAACTATCCTCATTAATCAAGTTTAAGTTTAGTTTCAAATTAAGAACTACTACTACTACTCTTTAAAGTTACTTTTATGACATCCTAAAAAATGCATCTGCATCCTGTGGCACTTAACATACTATGGAATAAAAGTTCTTTTCTCACTTGTTGCATTATGGCACTGTATTTCAGTGAGAGGTCATCCCATCCTCTTGGTGTTAAGGATTTATCAGGCATCCTCTGTTCCTTTAGTTGGAAAGTTTTCTGTATGTGTACATCTGAGAGGTGTTAAGAGAAAATTAAACAAGGAATTGACTATTGTTGGCGGTGTTTCATGTAGCCTTTTCTCCGCTTGGCTAAGACACTTTAGAAATTACAGTTCAGTCTATGTGAATTACCAAGGTGGCAGCTATCTCCCAAATACTGTCCCTTCTGGGGCTCTCTTACAACCTGTTTCTTGTTTGATTAAATGCATAGGAAAGCAATGGAACAGGAGGAAGATAGGAACTTCTGTTCAGTAATGCTTCACCTGGCCTACAACCGACTCCTCAGGAGCCTTGGTGCATAAAATATAGACTGAGTGCATTTGCACTGCTGTTCTACATAAAGCCTCTGTTTCACTCTACAAAAATTCTCAGAAGTGAGAGAAGGTGGAAATTATGACAAGTACATGGACTGCAAACTGTTAGTCTAAAGTAAATATGTCTTAAACTTCATTGTGTAATGACAGCAACCTCTGTTTTGAAAAGAAGCTCAATAAAATAAAATTTGTTTTTAATTTTGTTTCCCTCTCAGTTAATCCTGAAAAATGTGGATTCACTACTGTATGTCGATACTGACATCCTGTTTTTGAGACCTGTTGATGACATTTGGTCTTTCCTGAGAAAGTTCAACTCCACACAGATTGCTGCAATGGCACCAGAACATGAAGAACCTCGTATTGGGTGGTATAATCGCTTTGCTAGACATCCCTATTATGGAGCAACAGGAATAAATTCTGGAGTCATGTTAATGAATATGACACGTATCAGAAGAAAGTATTTCAAGGTATATGTAGTGCCTTTACTGTGTTTTCTCTGGATTTAGATCGTATAGTTCTGATCTAGTTTGAAATTTGTGTGGGACGATCGTTTTCAAAATCTTTTTCTTGGAATAATGTGGTAGAAATACGCTCTGTTCTGAAGTAGTATATAACTTGTGTTTTTTAAATGTCAGTCACATAAGACCTGAAATTCTTGAATTTCGAGTATGCTTCATTGTTTTATTTTTTCTTAGTTCTGAGAGAGTGTGTAAGTTGATAGTCTGTTGGTGCAGAGATCCCAGAAAACAGTTAATGTGTATCATAAACTAACTTAAAAAAGATGTGTAGTAGTGTGGCCAGGAGGTGGTGCTAAAACATTTAGTAACTTATTTTAAGTGTATGTTTTCCAAGTTTTGGCATTTCAAAATTGTAATCAGGGGATTATCACTCTGAATATCTTTTTATTTACTTTGAAGCCATAGGTTTTGTAGAGAAATAAGTTCATAATAAATTTACTTACTAAAGCAGTATAGTAAATAAATTTGCTTACTACAGCAGCAGAAATGGTCATTGATTCACAGATGGGAATTTTTTTCTTATGTTCTTGAAACCTGAGTACAAAATTAGGTTGTGTGAGAGGGATAAGCTATTGCTTAAGGGAGAAAAAAATCATGCAATTGAAAAATAGGGGAAGATGTACCCATAAGAAGGGTAATATGAACATGTCAGTAGACATTACTACTTCTCCCCCATTTCTAATTTAAAAAATACTTGGCTTTCATCTTAACATCCTTGGTATGTATTTTTGTTATGGAAATACAGAGAATTAAAGAATAATGCACGTCTTCTTAACTTCATACTTGTTCAGCAATGCTTTTGCGTGCACTGAGGGTTTTCCTCAGTGTTTGAGAGTAGTGGTGCAAATAAATGTTCTTCCTTGTTTGATAGTAAGAAGCGAAAAAGAAATTAAAAAAAAAGATGGTGTTTTCCTTGGGGTTTTTTTGAGAATTGGGGGGAATGTGTTTGTTGGGTTCTTAGTTTTGTTTTGTGTGTGTGTGCAGGTTTTAACGTGGCTGTTCAGAACTTATTCCTGACTGAATTTTGTCTTTCATCCTTCAGCTGCTATAGCTTTTCCTCTCCTGCTTTCATCATCCCATTTGTTTATTCTGGACTCTTAGTCTTGGGCAGTAAATACAGATACAGAGTTTTGATTCATGATGTGTTGATGTGAATTTTCTGGTTCAGCAAAAGCATTTTGAAACATCTTCTTTGGGTGCCTTTCTTGATTTAAAACCTTAGCAGAGTAAATTTCAGGCCCTTGTATAAGAAATGCTGAGTATCCAGGTGTTTCGCTTCTGCCTTTGTATGTTTCTGCAAAGTGTAATGTTTGTTGTTTGTTCAAGCTTTGAATTGGTAGAGATAGATACTTGTTGGATGTGATGGCTTACTAAGACTCTATGTTAGACCTTATTGCCTGTGGTCACCATATGTATCAGTGGAGATGTTTTCGTATTTGCAAGCTCAGAATTATTTCTGATGGGGGAGTATGTCATGATGTCTAACTCATGCTGCTAACTTTGTTCTTCCACCTATTGGACAGACTGGAGAAGTGTCCTATAGTATCAGATACTTGCAGTACGCTCAGTCCAGTCAGAACAGTTTGAGGGCATCTAATCAGAGGTCCTAGGTTACCTGAAACTTAAGAATGATAGTGCCTGATCATTCTCCTCTCGTATCTTAGCTAGATAGTGCAGCCTGGGTAATTTCCTAAGCAGGAAATTAATTTACTTTATATGATGTTGATCATTGAGATATTGACTTAGAGAGCACTCCACAGGGGAACCATTTAGTTTATGCTTCCTTAGTACCTAGAGTGTGGTCCCAGAAGTTTGTGGAGCATCACAGGGCTCCAAGATACACAGACTTTATTACAAAAACTCTACTCTTTGTGGAGTTGTCTGTACTGTTGTGCAGAGACTTTGTGTTCATCTTCAGGTTCCTTCAATGTCTCAAAAAGAGAATTGGTCAATACAAAAAATTGCAACTTAACAGCAAAACTGGTTTATTGTAGTTGAGGCTGTATGTGGGAGAGTATGGCTTTCCTTGTAACAGATAGCAAAGGAGCTACTAGTCTTAAGCCTTTAGAGGAGAGATAAATGAAAGTACAGGGTAGGAACTATCCTAATACCCCTTGCCAGAAATGTTGCAGCTGCTTTTGGTCCTTATAGATGCCCTAACATGTTGTATTTTATTAACTATTCCAAATACAGTAGAACTAGAAAATGCTTCATTGTCTTATAGGAAGGTCCAAATGTATTTATATTCGTTCAGGACACTCAGCAAATTCCTCAAGAAGCATATAAGTTCTGGGAATTTTTTATCTTTAAAAGCTGCCTGGGAACCCTTTTGTGTAGCTGTCTGGTGGCAAGAGCTAAACAGTGGAAGTTTTGGATTGGTTTGGAGTTTGTAGCTTTTTCAGTTTGAAATTGCATGCTGAGCTGCTTGAGACATTTTAAACATCTTTCTTTGTTGTCATCTTGTTTTGTAAGAATCAGGAGGAGCCAGAAGATGGATAAATAAAAAGTAGAACCAGGAAGTTGAGTCAATGGTTATAGTGCTTAACTGAGTAGCAGAAAACCTGTGGTTCTGTGTATTGCTCCAGGATCAAGTTGTCTTTTATACACTTAGTTATTCAAGCCTCAATCTTCTCAGAAGTGTCAGGTCTATTGATTTCAGACAAGCATATTAGCTACCTGGCTCTCTATGGTGCTTAATGGAAACTGTCTTTCCTGGTCCTAGCTATTTGTTTGTCCTGTGTGTTTCGAGACTCTGTATATATGCAGTGCTGTATACATGCAAATATATACAGACATGTATGTGTATGTCTGTATGCATATATACAGATACATATGCATGCTATATTGTCTTTGGCTGAGATGAAAGTCATTCTCCCCCCATAGCATCTTTTGTAGTGCTGTGTTTTGCAGTGGTAGCTGGAAGGGTGTTGATAACACCACCAGTGTTTTGGCTACTGCTTAGCAAACCTGGGCTTTTCCAGCATTCCCACCTGCAACAGTTGGCTGAGGGGTGGGCAAGATCTGGGAAGGGAACATGGCCAGGCCAGCTGACCCAAACTGACCAAAGAGGAATTCCATACCCTATAACTTCAGCTCAGATACAAAAGCTGAGGGAAAGAAGGAAGTATAGGGGCATTTGTTGATGGCATCTGGACTAGGATTGGTAATGAAGCTTGGTAGTGATGGTTAATGCCTGCTAAGGAACCGTTAGAAAATGGGAGTGTAAACATGCAAGGAGTTGGGGATTAAAAAAGTAATAGTAGGTGAATGTTTTAATATTTGTGGGTACTTTTAAACTGGAAGAGATTTAGCAACTACCACAGATATGTTGTTTTAACAAAAAGCTGTAGACCACTGAGACTTTGTGAATACAGAACAATGACCTTCATGAAATTTATTAAGGAAATTTGTTGTGCTGCCTGAGGCATCGGCAGCATGGAAAGGCATGAGGGCTAAGAAAATCAAACATGTGCCAAACGAAATTCAGATAGTGTGTGCAAAGGGAGAGGTTCATTGAGTATGCTTTAGACAAAAAAAAAAAAAAAAAAGTTCAGAGTTTCTCTGACCTAAGCCATATTTTATATATATATATATATATAAATCATTCAGTATTCCTTTAGGCTATACTTTCAAGAAATATGGTTAGCCTGTGCAAAAGATAATTGTTTCTAAATAGGAAGGTTCCCACCTCTCAATAGCTATTTTGCCCTGCTTTTCTTATTTACCTTGCCCTAGCCTCTGGTGTTTGTTGGTCCCTTCTATGATTCAATTAAATTTCGTGTCACTAGAAAAATAAGTCCTACTGGATCAGTGAGGTAAATCAGCTCACAAAAACATCCAAAACCAGGATAGAATCATGTAACTAGATGGGAGAGGCCTTGTTCTCATGTAGCATTCAGTAATTTTAAATTAGAATCATGGAATCATNTAGTGGGAGGTGTCCCTGCCTATGGCAGGGGGTTGGAACTAGATGATCCTTGAGGTCCCTTCCAACCTTACCATTCTATGATTCTATGATTCTATGAAGGGACCTCAAGGATCATCTAGTTCCAACCCCCTGCCATAGGCAGGGACACCTCCCACTAGTACAGGTTACTCAAGGCCTCAGCCAATTAGTCAATTGTTTGTGGGATACAGCTGCATTTTGTTTTGATATTGCTGTATGATTTGGGTAGTCTTCCTCAACTTTGTATTTTCTTACTAGAATTGAGAGAGGTAGTACTGGGTTATAGCAGGCTAAATGTAATAGCTCTGTCCCAGAAGACTTCTGCCTGTCCAAGAAGAAATCAGTAATGGCCAAACAAATTGCAGCATTAAAATAATAATAATAAAAAAAAAAGGTAGCAAAATACCTTAGTGCTCTTATGTGTATTTGATTCTTACACATTTTCTTTCACTCATAAAACCTAGAATTTTGAGGGTTCGTAAGAACCTCCCTGTATCAACTTGATGGCATCACAAGAAATGCACACTATCATTGTGGGTTTTTTCTTAAACCTTTTTGAACATTCTTAGCAATTTTTTGAATATTGGAGAGTATGCTTATATTCTGGAAATCCTTAAATTATCACAGAGTTATTTTTCTAATATTTACTTGAGTACATGTTGAAAGAAATTCTGTCATCAGTTTTGATTCAATTTGAGCATTCTTACTTCTCACACTGTTTGACCTCATTAGAAGTTAAAGTAGAATTTTAAAGGAGACTGTGTTAGTATTCAAATAGTTTTTCTTGCTCTGTGATTTCTACACTCATTTCTTTATACATCAGTGCTAATAAATTAATATCTAACTATTTTCTGTTTGTGCAAAAGTTACTGAAATATTGCAGTTTCCAATTCTTTAATCTAATAGCCCTATTTGTCAAGTAGTATTTGTTCTAGACATTTGGCAATGTGAAATAAGCTGTTACCTGCTTTGCATCTTCTTGAGATACAGTCTGGAATTTGGTGACATTAAAACTACAACTCAAATGAAAATTATATTAAATAATTACTTTAACAATCTAAAGTAATATTTCAGTGGGTGGCTCTATACCTATTTGCTACTGTACATTCTGCCATCATCATTATTCTGGCATCAGTGAGCTCATTCTGGTTTTAAATTTTAACGTCAAGTCTAAATTTAAACTATAGGGCAATATTCTATGGATAGCAAAGTTCAGGTGAGAACTGATCTTTACCCTTTGGCTCAGTTCAACTGGTTTGGTTTTTGGAGGGTTTTAGATTGATGCTGTGCCTGTGTTCTCTTTGATCACATTGCACTAAACCTGATGATAATTCTTGCTAGAGAGTTCTCTTGTGAATTACTTATGTTTGCTTTCATTGAATACTTGCAAGCAATCATAGTCATAATTTTTTTAGGACAGAAGGGATTGCACTATTCTGTTTGGCTTCTTATATAATATAAGCTATAGATCTTTTTTTGTATTCTTGTGTGAAATCCAATAGTATGACTTTTTTTTATAGTTTTCAGTTCTGAAAACCTTTCCTATTTGGTGGTGGAAATTATTTGAGAAAGGAGTGAAACTGAAACTGCTAGGTTTTGCACTTTCTAAAAGCTCAGAGGAGGAAGTTTTTGACATAATAGTTCTAAAAAAGTAATCTTTTGATCTTGGTAATCTCTTAGTTTCTTAATATGATATTGCTTTATGTAGATCCCAATCCATAATGGAATGCTTTGGTCTTTTTTATTTTATTTTTTTAAGCGACTTCATTAAAAAGAATCAAAGGTACAGTTCTGTACTTGTTTAGGAATCTTCTGTCTTTGGGACTTACCGTTATTCCATCCTTACTCTCCCAGCTGAAGTAGAAAGTACAAAGTGAGCAGCCTTGTTCTTTTTCTGTTCTAGGTGAGCGTAAACATGGTGTAAACATAAGACTTTAGCTTCAGCAGATGTAACCTGTTACACTGCAGATGGGAACTCCTTTAGTAATGTGCAGTTCAGTGTAGGCCAGTTTTCTCTAAGTAGCACATCCTCAGCCAAAACTTTAGAACTTCTTTGAAGTGATTTTGCTGAATCAAGAATTTGGAAATTAAGTAACATTGATTAGAATCTTGGCTTAGGATCTTACTGCTGCTCTTTGAAAGTGAAAAGTTTTGCTTTTGCTGTAGAAATTCAAGTTCAGTAGCTGAAACAGTTCAACTCAATGAAAAGTCTTTTAAAAACCTTTGAAGGATTTCTGTGGTTTTGTGCACTGCTTTTTAGACAATATTTTTTAGCTCCATCTGTTTGGAACTATTTAATAATGAGTTTTTTATTGATCTGGTTTGAATTTTTGAAGTTAACTTTAAAACCTGTATATATTATCACTCTGCAGCAGAGGAACTGCATGAAACACAGGTATTTAAAATAATGCCCATCTACTGACATGCAGCATTTAAATGCAGGGTTTGTGTTACATTCTGCTGCTGTATATGAAATGCTATTTTTTAGAACTCCCTATCTGAGATGTTATGGGAAGTCTTGGAGACAAAAAATGTGGCAGTTAAATAGAAGAAGGAGGAGATGCATTTAATTTTCCAAGATGATACTTGAGAAATAAAGCATGTTGGAAATGTTCTGGACTGTTTTCCTTAGATGTATTCATTTGTTTAAAAGAAAAAAAAATTATACCCCCAGAGAAGGACCATGAGGATTATCGGAGAGATAGATCTCCTCTCCTGTAAAGACAGACTGAGAGAGTTGGGGCAGTTCAGCCTGAAGAGGAGAAGGCTCCGAGGAGACGTTATTGTGGCCTTGCTGTATTTGAAGAGGACCTACAGGAAAACTGCTGAGGGACTTTTTAGGGTGTTAGGTAGTGGTAGGACTAGAGTGTCACGATCTGGAGAACACAGATTAACAATATCTCTGTCCAGAGGAGCAAGATTTGTTCTTCTAGATTTCTGTGTTGTGAAATTAAGGTGCAAACGAGACCAGATATCACCACAAAACTATTTATTAAAGGATAAAGTTGAACAAAACAGAGGGAGAGAGGGAAGAGAAAGGGAGAGGGAAGAGAAAGGGAGAGGGAAGAGAAAGGGAGAGGGAAGAGAAAGGGAGAGGGAAGAGAAAGGGAGAGAGAACAACGGACAAAAAGAGAAGAGCAGGGAAGGAAAAGAGCAGGGATTATATTACCATCAGCCACAGATTGGGGGAGAGAGAGTGAGAGACATGTGCCTAGCCCAGGGATGTTCTTCTGTGGGAGTTGTTCCTCGAATTCTTCTGATGGAGGTGCTAGTCCTTACAGGCATTTCTCAGGTCTTTCTATACTGTTATTTAGGTCGGTGTCCAGGTGCAGCTCCCCAGGAAATCTTCCTGTGTATTATCATGTATCTGCAGGGGTCCAACTGTGGCACTGGGGAGGGCCTCTGCCCCCTCCCTGAGCTGCTTTCCTGCCATACCCCAAATACACATAAGCCTTTTCTCTTCGAGGTAGTTGGTGTGAGGTGTCCACATCCTGGGCATTCAAGCCAGGCTGAAGTCCACAAAGGTGCTGTATCTGTTGATTTGCATCCCTGAGCTTTCAATCAGTAACCTGGGCTGAGTCTGGGAAGGTAACAAAGGCAATCTTTATCTTTGCTGATTTGAACGTGGGAGAGACAATTTAGACTCTCACACTAGGGGGAATGGAGCAAAACTATAAGTGGGTAAATTCAGATTGGATGTTAGGAAGATGTTCTTCACCATGAGGTGAGATGCTGGAACAGGTTGTCCAGGGAGGTGGTAGAATCCCCATCCCTGTAGGTGTTTTAAGGCCAGGCTGGATTTGGGCTCTGAGCAACCTGATCTAGTGTGAGGTGTCCTTGCCTATGGCAGGGGTTTTGGAACTGGGTGGTCCTTAAGGTCCCTTGCAGCCCTGACAATTCTATGATTGTATGATATTTGTAACTTCGAAAAACAAAAATTACTGTGATTCTGTATGGCTTTTTTTTCTTTATAGTTACAATTGTGCTGAATATGTGGTGTTTTGCATTGATTTCTTTAATAGAATGATATGACATCAGTCCGGTTACAATGGGGAGAAATTCTTATGCCACTATTGAAGAAGTACAAGTTGAACATAACATGGGGTGATCAAGATCTGTTGAACATTATGTTTTTTCACAATCCAGGTAAATCCACTTAATTTTGGGTCTAATGTAACAAAGTTGATCTTTTCAGATATTACAAAATCCAGGAAAATACTTCTATCAGACTTCCCAGCAAAAGTATTGAAGAGACTTTTCATGTATGTGGTTGTGTTTACTGGGAGAGACAGCATTGGAGGATGCTAGAGTGTGATTATCTGTTGAGTTTCAAAACAACTATAGAAATTTGTGAAGCACGTTAAGAAAAAAAGAGGTTAGTGTATTTCCTGAGTTGCTTTTTCATGCTTAATCCAGAGTTCTTATTTCTCTGCACAGAAAGTCTTTACGTCTTTCCCTGCCAATGGAATTATCGGCCTGACCATTGTATCTATGGAAGCAATTGCAAGGAAGCTGAAGAAGAAGGCATATTTATTCTTCATGGAAATAGAGGTGTTTACCATGATGATAAACAACCGACATTTAGGGCTGTCTATGAAGCAATAAAAAATGTAAGTGTTTTTGGTATCATGCCTGTGTGAAGTTTGTTTATGTATTTTTTTTAACAGCGATCCATGCATTTCGTAGGTTTTGTGGATAACTACCTCGATTGCAACAACTTCTTTTTTTTTTCTTCTCTTTTAAGTGACATTAAAAGTTTCACCAATATTTCATTTACTGCTCGAATATGATTCCAGTGTATTCCTTTCGTGAGGAGCATCTTTTGAAACATAGTGTAGACTTTGTCTGTGTTGGGATTCTGAAACATTCTAAAATGTACTTGTCAATATCTATTTAAAAGACTTTATTTCCTATTCCTTTAGTAAGTACATTCAGTAAACTTTGCATGAGTATTTGGAGATCACCAGGTGCTTCATTTTTCTGGAAGTTTTAAAAAGCAGAAAAATCCCCTTCTTCACAAAGGTTCTTCGCATTTACTGCAGCATATTGACATTTAATTGCAACTAGATTTGGATTGTAGAAAACAATTGCTTTTAGTAATGCGTTTTGACCTTTTATAGAGATTTGGTCTATTAATGTGTTGTTCCTTTAAGTACTAAGCCTGGTGACTACGTTTCATTCTGCAAATAAGTCATCTAATAAACTATTTATCACTGCATCAGTATTCTCACTGAAGAGCACTGATGCCCATTTTAATGTAACAGGCTATTGTGTGTGTATAGCCTTCAAAAAATCAATGGTATATTTTAATGGTGCTTTATTACATGTTGTCATATGGATATAAAAATGAAGAAAGTACTTTTGGGGGTCTGAGAATACATTGGAAGGAAAGTGAATGTGTTTCCATAAAAATATGATTTCTTTGTTTCCTTCGAGCATTGTCAAAAACAGAAATAAAAAATATTTCTTTTTATTTATGATCCCATTTGGTTTATGAATATGTCAGAGAAAGTATGTAAAACACTGCTGATTCAGTGGTAATAAGATGAACAGAATTACATTACTTTGAAATGCATTTTTAGCTTATCATTTGTTTTTAAAAAATATTGCAGTGCTGAATTAATGACTTCTTTATTTCATGTCCGTGTTAAACATAGTATGTGTTTGACCATCATTCAGTTTAATGAAACTTCAGTAGCACCACTTTTTCATGCTGCTGTTTCATTATAATTTGATAGGAATTGTATTCCTTAAAAGTTATATGGCATTCAAGAAAGTTACTCTTCAACAAATAACGAGAAATCATTTGGGCCTGCAGATTTTTAATTTAATAAGGTAATTGTAAATTTCCTTGTTGCCTGTCTAGATACCTTGATTTGCTTATGTTTTGGGTTTCTTAAAATAAATCTTGCTTGTTAGGCTTATGGGAAGTGTTATAGAATATTTCTGTAACTTTAAATACTGCATTCAAAAGCTGAGTTCTTGAAAACGTTTCATAGACCTATAGAAGGCAAACACAATATTATTCTGAGGCAGTTTTATAAAGCTCTTTAATAAGCCTGAGTAATGACATTCTTCCATGTTGACCATAAATCTTCCTTCCTTAACCTTTGCAGTATTCATTTGGAGATGATCTGGTTCATTCCCTGTTGCGGCCCCTAGAACTGGAATTACAGAAAACCATGCATACGTACTGTGGAAGAGTACACAAAGTGTTCATAAAGCAGCTGACAAATAGCATAAGAGACTTGAATGCCAGAAGATCAAAGGGAAGGTGATCTTTACTCCAAGCTCTTAAATCAAGAGATTGAATTAACATACTGGTCAAAAGGTGCAAAAATTCTAATATGGCTTGAATCAGCTCTTAATGTGCCCAGATAAAGGCTTACTAGCATGCATAAAAATGAAGACGATATTCAGGTAATGAAGAACAGGAACTTTTTTTCTGCAAAGGTGACTTTGCTCTTTTGAAGTTTAATCACTGCTAATGTTTATCTTGGAATCACCCAGTAAGTTGGGTGTTACTGGCATCTGTGGTCAGTAGTTTTAGTCTGCATAATTCAGTTATCTAATGATCATATGAACAAGGAAGAAATGAAGATGGCTGTATTTGGAAGTATACCTCATACGTTGTCTAAAATTCTTTTAAACTGTGAATGTAGCAATACCTGATTCAGCAGCGCTAACCTCACTTTAAAGGTGTGAACCTTTATGTAAACAAAGTTGTTTACAAGTGCAGAAAACACTCTGTTTTTAAAGAAATGTGATTTAATCAGTGACAATCTATATGTGCCTTTGTATGTTCATCTCTTACATGTTGAAGTACTGTTTTGACAATCTTGCTTATCTTAGATGTAAACTGCACACTAAATACAATTGTCTGAGAAATGAATGACTGGTGTGTGATAGCAGATTTCTCCGTTGCTCCATAGAGAGACTTTTTAATAGACAGCATTTGTTTCAATGCTGTTAAGCCATCGTGGCCAAAAGTCAGAGCAGAGTTGAGGTTATTTTATTTTAGCAGAAATTCAGTTTGAAGTTGTCTATTCTACAATGGTTTTGTTTGTTTGTTTTTGTTCTGTTTATTACATGTTTTTCTAGCTTTACAGGGCATTTTGGAAGTAGAAAACCCCCCAAACAGTGGAATTCCATTGCTATTGTATTTCTTTACTAAGAATTGTGATAGAATCATTGAACTGTTTCATTTGGAAAAGACCTCATGATCATGGTTATTATAGAATATTTAGTACATGTAAGCAAAGAGCTATAACCACAGTTCTGATACTTCATCAAATGGTATATTAGGTTGATTTATTAGAGATTATATCTTGTTACCATATTTTTTTAATAACATGGCTTTAAAATAGCTTTGGGGGCAGACCCTCAACTACATGAATGCATTGCTGTCAATAGAGTGATTTACAGCATGCTAAGGATTAGGCTTTCTTTAGATATCTTAGTGAAAAAAAAAGAAAAGTTCTGTTTATGTAATACAAACTCTTTTTCAGAGGAAAATATGAAGAAAAAGGTTGAGTTCTAGTGTTACAGTAAAATATTATTTAAACTTGCATGATATGAACTGCATTTGTAATGTACATTTGGACTTGGATTACCTGTCTTAACTGGGATGAAGTCTTCATAAAGTGAGATTTTGGATTCCAGAAATGTTCCTGTGTGTTGAACATGGAGGATCCACTCACTGATTTTCACCTTCATCCCAACCCAGTTTTAGAAGCTTGATTTTGTTGCTCTTTCTTTGACAAAGGCAGGCTGGCTTTGACTCCCAGATCCATGTGAGCTGGGAAAATAATTTAGGAGTACAAAGACATACTCTATTTTAAACAGAGTTCACATTCTGCTCCTTATCTCCCTGCTGGCTCAGGGTATAAATTTCTGGGATGAAAACTAGGAAAGAGTCTGCCTTGTATGTAGTTATGGTGTCTTTTCCTTGCTATGTAACCTTTTGAAGTCTGAAAATCTAGCAATCTGTGTAAAGGTGAATACTGTTATTGACTGATTTTATGATATGCAATGCATTATTTTTTTACATAAATACTGATTTTTTTTTTATCTGTTTGTCTTCAACTTTTTGGTACTGTGTGTTTGTATTTCAGAGTTCTTTCTTTCAGCGTCTTTTTGTCTTTGCAGGAACTGTCAGTTTTGAATTGATTTTTAGGATGTTGTATGCATGTGAAGATACTGTTTAAAGCCCAACGAGCCCTTATAGAAAAAAAGTGGAATGTGAACACTATCATCAACCTTTCCACTTTGATTTCAGTTTTTGTGGAGGTTTAGAACAAAAATATTTAATATTTAAGCTTTTTATATGATGAAAAGAAATGTACTTTGTGCTTATGTCAAGAGATATTTACTTAACATCTTACAAATAGGAGAATATATTCTTATGCTATAGTTTTTGTTTAATTTTTATTAATATAACCTTAAACTGCGTACCTCAACTATCTATTCCCAAGCAATAGTACCCATAAACACTTTCAAAACCTTTAAAAAACAACTTGCTTAGTAGCTTCCATTAAGTAACTCTCCAGAGTATTTGTCTGTTTTGAATTTTTTTTTTAGTTCTGTAATCCTTGTTTCTGAAATTGAGAGATGACCTTCTTTAAAAAAAAAAAAAAAAAAAAAGGGACTTACAAACATTTTGAAACAGGAAGACTAGAAAAGCAAGTAGTGTGATAGAAAACAGTAATACTCCCAAACATATTGTACATTCTTTCTAAGTGTGTGTATATATGTATTTGTGTGTGTGTAGAAACTTTCATTTAGCCAGTGAATCTTTATTGCCATCTAGTTTTAGAAACTTTGTAACAAGTAACTGACAAAATAAGGCCTGACAAGTTAGAGAACTTCAGAAATCCCATTTTTACTGATTTATCTATTAAAAAAAAAATCAATCCTGATAGAAACATAAAGTTTCATAGTAAGAATGTAAACATAGGATACCTCCAGGTTAAGTTAATCTGTTTTCATCATGCTTGATTTGTCTGTTTCATGGTACCATTGTTCTGTCCCTTTTTAAAGGGATCACAGTCTCATGGTAAAGTGATCTATCTGAAGATGTGTTCTCTCGTTTGCACAAAGTTCTTTCTCTTTGTAGGTAGTATGAAAGGCCAGCTGTACCTTGATGAGACCAAAACATCCTTATCTAATAGAATCATAGAATGGTAGGGATAGCAAAGGACCTCTAGAGATCATCCTATCCACCACCCCACGCTGGGCTAACGCAGGTATGCCTAAATCAGGTTGCAAGGGAACATGACCAGGCTGCTTTTAAAAGTTGCCAAAGGAGGGGACTCCACAACCTCTTTTGGCAGTCTGTTCCAGTGTTATATCACCCTCAAAGTTAAGTTTCTCCTTGAGTTCAAACGAAACCTCCTGTGTTCTATTTCATTGCCCTTTGTCCTCTCATTGGTCCCTGTTGAGAAAGAACCCATCCCTCATGACCCTCACCCCTTAGATATTTATATGCATTGAGAGTATCACCTCTCAGACTTCTCTTTTCCAGCCTACAGAGCCCCAGGTCTGGGGCTGTACCAGCTTTCTGTCCATACTAGAGGTACTCCAACCACGCAGATTTTGCAGTTTCCATCTCTGTGCTTTTCATACCAGCATTACAGAAGCCAGCCAGTCTTCTTTCTTTCTTCCTCTCAGATCAGGCTTTCCATCTAGACAGCATGGAAAAGGAAATAACTGCAATGTGGTGGTGGGAGGAGGGATGCATATAGGTCTGCTTGGAAGGTGTAGAAGCAGAACATGTAAGAGGCAAAGCTGAAGGTGTAATAAATGATTGGTTTTAGTTTTTGTTTTTTAATAATTGCTGCTAATGTACTCATGGTTATGAATGTGCTGGTATTTGTGGTGGATTAAATGGAGTGAAACTGAGGGGCAAAATCAGTCTCTTACTTTTTAGCTTATCTGTAGGAAAACACAAGACTTACATTTTTTTCCTGCCTGGTTTATAAAGGTGTCTCCGAACACATGGACATGTCTAGAATTTCCACTTCTTACAAGCTTTAAGTTCTTTTTCATTGTCTCATTTCAAATGAACAGATTTTCAACTATCAAGCAGGTTTAACAAAATCCTTTTACTGACTATATAATTTTTTTTTTTTCACCTGGTTAAGAGGAATATTCCTGTATAATTTAAACGAACTTGTAGGCTGTTTGTGTGTGTCCATTTATGCTGGTTTCAAATAAATGATCCATTTTGAACGTTTCTACTTTTATGTTATTTTCTGTGATAACCTAATTTGATTACTGTAGTTGTAGTTTCCCTGCCCACTTCCCTACTTCTTGAATAGGTGGAATTTGGAATTTTGTGTATTAACATAAGTTGCAGAGCACTATCACGTGAGGGTGTGACATTATTAGCAGGAGGTAGATTCTTTTGTACCGTTGACAGGAGAAGTATGAAGTAACAGGAAGGTTTCTTTCACCGTGAATCTTGGAAGAGATCTCAGATGTGTCATTTGTAGCTGTTGCTGTGAGTCTGAGGACCTCTGTGCATAGAAACACTCAGGAATCATGTCATAACTCGTATTGTTCATAAGGAACCTTAAGTATTTTTTCTGTCACATTTTTAATCTCTTTGGATATTTTCTGTTCCTTTGTTTTTTTTTTCTTGGCACTCCAGTTGTGTCCAACTGAATTTATATATTGGAGAAGAATAATTTAAATCCCTACAGAGTTCTGTACAAATCACAGACAAGTTACTTGTTCAAGTTGTCCAAGTGGGCAAAGAATGAACTCAGCAAGTCAAATGAAAAAAAATAAATAAAAAATTAAACAGTAGTGAGGTTCCCTTAGGAAAAAAAGAAAAATGTTTGATCCAAATTTAGCTCTACAGAGAAACACAACTTGTTTTCTATATTTAACTGCCAAATGTTAAAATACTTCAGGATAATTTTCTACAGAAATGCAGGTGGCCTCACAGTTGCTTTGTACTCCTAGTAGGCTACTAGAAACTATTATTTCAGTTTTAAAAATGATGATGTTTGCAGAAGTAGTAATGAATTTTCCACTTCTGTGAGGAGAAAATCTCATTTTAAAATAGTTCTCAATCTCTCTCTTGTAACCACTTGATCTGTATGAGAACAGTTGTTCCTCTGACGTTGTCATAAAATTTAGGATTTGTGGTTCTCAAATGCATTTTAAAGCCTTTATGGGCCTATTAGTTTTTTAAGTCTCTTGAAGGAATATTAAGTAGTTGGAAATTCTTGCATTGAAGAAGTTCAGTTGTGTCTCATCAGTTTTCTTGTTGCTTTATGCACAGCTGCATTCAATTCTTTAGAGAGTCCTCATTTAAATTTATGAATGTGCACCTTCTTATATATTTACTATCAAATTTCTACCAGGCTTCTTTCTTCTCCCCTCCTCCTTTTCCCTGCACTGCCTTTATAAGGTAATCACTCAACTCTTCTTTCATTTGAATGCTTATAAAAATTATGGAAGGTATTGCAGATGTCTTTGCAGAGATCTGTAATTAAAGGAGAACCTGTAATCCTGTTGTGGTTGAATTTCTTCTTTTGTTTTTCTCCTTCAGATTGCTATTTGAGGACATCTGTGTGGAAGGAATTTTTGAGCATTTGGTGAAGTCATTTTGTTTCTGGACTGCTCAATCAATTCCTTCAATCAGTTAATATGATCCCTGTCCTCTCTCGTGATAGGTGCTTGGCTACTGTCTTCTTTCTTGATCTATGTGATTGAAAGTTCCTTTAAGCAAAGCATCAGCTGTCTCTTCTAGATCTGGATTTTAAATGCTCATCCCATATCTGAATGCCACGTTAGTTGCACAAACCTAGTCCATTTCCGCTTTTAGATGTCCATCTTTGATTTAATTTCCCTGTTTTAATGTCCAACTGTATTCACAGGGTTAAAATACTGTAATGAGGAATTCAGAATTTTCCACAACAGCTCAAAACGACCAAATTCTGACAAATAATTAACAATTTAAAAATAGTATTCTAACCTCAAGCCTAATTTCTGATTTGGCAGATGTAAGGGTTAGCATCCTTGGTTCAGTCAGATGCTGCCACAGGCTGTGGGTCTTCCCATAGAATTTAAGTTGGAACAGTTTCATTGCACTGTTTATCAAAGTAGCTCTTCAAGAGCAGGACTGCTCAGGGTTTGTGTTTCAGATTTCTGTAAGCTCATGAGGTGCAAATGTGGAATTTAACCTGTGACTTCCTTGCTGCTTGGAGATTGCCACTGGATTGCACTGTATTTTATTTCCTCACTTATTTCTAGCATTGAACACTGATACCTAAAAATGCTTTTATTGTATTCCTGAAGGTCATTTCTATATTATCCAGTTTGTATTAAGTTACTAAACCAACTGAGATGAACAATTTATTAGTCTAATGTATTTTCTACCTCATTATAGGAGGCCACTTTCTCTACTGTTTTAGCTTTAGGCCATTTAATACTATAGCCTTGTTCTTAGATTTATAATCTGGGTACAACAGGTTCTTGTATGTCTATGCCTTATGAATCATGATGTTCTGTCAGTAATTTGTTCACACATCTTACTGGAGCAATTGACATTAAATCAGTCTGTAATATTCATATGAATTGAATACAAAAAGTAGAAGTTACCTGAAAATGCAAATCTTTGTTGTTGAATTAATTATTTAGAGCATGGAGCTTTTTTAGACTTCCAAGAAAACAAAAACCATATAATCAGTTTTAACTCCTGATTTAAGACAAGGGTATTAAATTTAATTAGAACTGATGTTTTTGCCTTGCAATGCTAACTTATTGTGTCTCACTGAGCAGATGGTACCAAGGAGACACTCTGCTTGTTTTCTGAATATAGTGAAACTTAACAATTATCATGTCTTGTACTTTCTGACTAGTCACCAGTGCTCCTATTTTTTAATTTTAAAATATTCTGGTTTGGTTTATATCTTTATGCCATGGTTAGTGTTATCCAAAGTGGATCTGGGTTACGGAGCTAAACCCAAGAAATAAAAACATTTTTGCTGCTCACGTTGATTATATACTGTATTTGGGGTTTTTTTTCACTTGTCAAAACTTGGTGTATTGGGAGTTAATTGTCTGTCATAGGCACTTATCTTTCCTTGTTCTGGAGCACTCCAAATTCCTCCCTTCTCCTGCCCCCCTCAGTGGGTTTGAATGGGGAGGAGAAGAATGTGTGAAAACTGCTTTCCCTCCCCTGCCCCAGGCTTGAAGGGAGAACAGCAAAAGTCACCTTTCCACAAGTGGTACTGACCCATGTGGAAGACCGCACTGGAATTGGGCTGGTGGTTGGTTGGGTTCTTTGTGCCCAGTATAAAATGGCAAATGGACACTTCGTCTAGAAAGGCACAAATAGAGCAAGGGAAAAGGCATGATATTCCTGCCTTGAAAGAGTCCCCACCTTGAAAGAATTCCTGCCTTTACAGAGCTCCTGGCAGGACAGGTTCCTGCTGTGACTGAGTTCCCGTTTTGGGCCGTCCCTGCTTTTGAATGGCTCCTACCTTTTTGCACTGCTCTCAGTTTTGCACCGTCCCTGCTTTTGGATGCTTCTCCCCACTTCTGCACCATTCTGTGCAAATTTGCAAGCTTGGCAAGTCCAGGGGTCCATTTAAGAGAGAGCTGCTGGCAGCACCCGGGCCCGGCTACTCTCAGACCGTATCACAGCCAAGTTGCTGGCTGCTGTTCCTACCCGGGGAGACACTAGTAGTTTGGCTGTCCCCTGATGCTGCTGAAGCAGCATCGTTCCACAATCGTCCCACTCATGGAAGAAGTGATTGAGACACTTCTGACTTTGGCAGCTTTTCCACCTGCCTTGGAGTTCTGCTGCTTGGATCCAGACTATTGGATATTGCTTGCAACGTCAGAAGGCAGCTGAGCCGCAGAGAAACCCAGCAAGGGATCATTGCAGAATACCTATCTCACATTCGTGAGTAAAGCCTGCTGTTACCTTAATTCTCTGCTCAATCTCATTGATAGTGGGGTAAAGCTGTGTTTATCTTAGCCTTTTCCATTTCCTGACTTCCTAAATCTCTAAATTTGTCCATAACATTCTTTGAAGAATTCCCAATCGAATTAGAACCTGTAAATAAAACTAAACTAATTTTATATGTAGTTTGGGGGCAGTGTTTTCAGGAAAATAAAATAAATATATTTTTATAATTCCTGACTCAGCCATGGTAACTCCCTGCCTCCATGACATTCCTGCTTTCTGTACCTGGCTTGCTTGCTTTCTTCACCATCCCTCCAATCTCCTTGCCTTTTGTCTCTTGCAGGAGTTAGTGCCACTCAGAGAACAACAGAATGTTAGGTCCTGGAAGGGACCTGGAAAAATCATTCGGTCCAACTCCCTTACCGGAGCAGGATCACCTAGAGTAGATCACACAGGAACACATCCAGGTGGGTTTTGAATATCTCCAGAGAGCGAAACTCCACAACCTCTCTGGGCAGCCTTTTCCAGTGTTCTGTCACCCTCACAGTGAAAAAGTTTTGTCCACCAGGACTCTCAGTTCCTTTTCCCCAGAGTTGCTCTCCAACAGGTCAGTCCCCAACCTATACTGGTACGTGAGATTGTTCTTTCCCAAATGCAAGACTCTATACTTGTACTTGCACTTTGTTAAATTTCTTCCTGTCCAACTCTCCAACCTGTCTAGGTCTCAGAATGGCAGCACAACTTTCAGGTGTGTCAGCCATTCTGCCTAGTTTGTGTCATCAGCAAACTTGCTGACAGTGCACTGTTCCTTCATCCAGGTTGTCAATGAATATATTGAATAATAGTGGTCCTAGTACCAACCTCTGAGGGACTCCACTGGATATGGGCCTCCAACTAGACTCCATCCCATTGACCACAACTCTCTGACTTCTTTCTTTCAACCAGTTCCCATCCACCTCACTACCTGATCTTCCAGTCCACAGTCCCTTAGTTTAACTGCAAGGATGCTGTGGGAGACAGTGTCAAATGCTTTACTGAAATCAAGATAAACTACATCCACTGCTCTACCACCATCTCTCTACCTGGTTATGTCCTCATAAAAGGCTATCAGGTTGGTCAAACATGACTTCCTCTTGGTAAAACCATGTTGACTGCTCCCAGTGACCTTATCCTTGATATGCCTAGAGACAGCATCAAGGATAAATTGCTGTATCACCTTTCCAGGGATGGAGGTGAGGCTGACCAGTCTACAGTTACCCAGATCCTCCTTTGTGGCCTCTTTGAAGGCTGGAGTGACATTTGCTCTCCTCCAGTCCTCAGGCACCTCTCCCAATCTCCAAGACTTACCATAGACGATGGAAAGTGGCCTAGCAATGGCTGGCCATTTATAGATGTTCAAACTGCCTAATTGATCCTTAACCCCGTCCTCATTAACCAAGACCTTAACCAAATCTTCATTTCTCCTGACTTACTCTGAGCTCTCAGGTCTGGGGCTCCTGAGGACAGTCTCCAGCAGTATAGATACAAAGAAGGCGTTTGGTGGCTCTATCTTTTTATCCTCTGTCACCAGGGGCATTCAGCAGCGGCTCTGCATTGCCTCCAGTGTTAGTTTTGTCTGCAATGTATTTAAAAATGTCCTTTCTGTTGTCTTTGACCTCTCGCAAGGTTAAATTCCAGGAAGGCCTTAGCTTTCTTAGTTGCCTCTCTACATCCTTTGATAACAGTCTTACATTCCTCCCAAGTGGCCAACCCCTACTTCCATGATACTTGGACTCTCTTGTTTTTCCCAGCAGTTCCCTGTTCAACTATGCAAGTCACTTGGCTCCATTTCCTGCCCTTTGAGACGCTCTGTTCTTGAGCTTGGAAGGATTGTTTTTCTCTTGATAGTCTTTCTGGATTTTAAGGGCTGGAACGCTCATTAGCCAGTACTGTTTCTGCCACCAGGTACTTGCTTTCAGAACTGAGCTTTTGCTGTGGTCTGCTAACTGTATCATTTCAAGCCTCTGAGAGGGTAGC
The DNA here is from genome assembly GCA_013396675.1 of Eubucco bourcierii. NCBI lineage: Eukaryota > Metazoa > Chordata > Aves > Piciformes > Ramphastidae > Eubucco > Eubucco bourcierii. The sequence goes on along the minus strand of VWZE01026079.1, from coordinate 156,741 downwards.
CTGGCATGGGCATGCTGCCTTCTCCACAGTGCTAAGGGACGAGCACATTTAGGCATGTAAGCTGTTCTTGACCTCAGGTAGGTCCTAAGCACTGTCACATGTTTCTTGGCTACAGCTTATGAAATAAATATAGTTTTCCTTTTCTCTTTGTGTAAACTATTTTGAAATGTAAATCTTTATTTTTCTATGGAGATAAAGGCTTTTTACTAGAGACTTTCTTTCAGAAAGAAAGCTTGGCCAATGAAGTAAACAGAGATGATCTGAACCATTCTGCTTGCCTGAAGCAGACACACTGAATGGAGCCTTGGAGAACAGCATGAACAAACAAGTGCCATGGCACCTGTTGTGCAGTGAGCAGCTTGCCCTGGCCACTGCCCTGTTCCTGTAGATGCTGGGCAATCACAGAATGCTTTGAATTGGAAGAGACCTTTAATGGCCAGTTAGTCCACCCCCCCTGCAGTGAGCAGAGACATCTTCAATTAGATGAGGTTAAGAGCCCCAATACTGTGCCTGGCTGAAATCACTGACTCACTGCTTTGAAATACTATATAAGCACAGAGGAAATACAGTAATATGCAGTCTATAACAAAAAGGATAAATGCAGACCTTACTAACTCCTCTAGAAAACCTCAAAACCCCTTCCCTAATTAGTTTTACTCCTGAAAGTTCCAGAAACTCCTTGAAGTCTGTGAGGGATTTCACTGTTGCTTTTGATTTAATACAGAAGTGCTCAGATACCATATCATTGGATGGCAGTGTACAGCACCAATAAATCAATTAATAGAATTCAGCCTTGGGGTGTGTTAGTTCATCTTGTTTCATCTGTCATGTATCACAAGCTATTAAATGTCTCTCTGTTACCTCTGTACTGCACTCAATAGTTTGGCTAAAGTGTAACTTGTGTCCACCTAAATGATACCTTTTAGAGAAATGTCCAGTGCCAATTTGAAGGCATGAGGAGGGAAAATACCTTGTTTTGCCAGTTTGTTGCTGTCGTTCATCATTTTCATGTGTGCCTTATGTCTTACTTGAATTTTTTCAGGCATTAGCTTCTGGCCATTGATTCTTTTTATGCCTCTCTCCACTAGGTAAAGAGTTCCTTGGTAACTCACAACTTCTCCTTGTGGAGGTACTTAGATACTGTAATCAAATCACTCATTTTCCTTTTGGATAAGCAAATGAAACTGAACTCTTTCGCTAAACACCATGTAATTTATGTTTTCATACAGTTATAGAATTAATTGAATTGGAAAGTTTCTTAAAAGATTATCTGTTTTCAGTCTTCCTGCCTTGAGCAGGAACACCTTCCACTAGATTGGGTCACTCAAAGGACCATCCAACCTGGCCTTGAATAAGGTAAGGGGCATCTACCACTTCTCTGGGTAACCTGTTCCAGTGCCTCACCTGCCTCACCACCCTCACAGTGAAGAACTTCTTTCTTGTATCTACATTCTTTCTGTTTAAAAACATTACCCTTGATTCTATCACTGCACTCCCTGATAGAGAGCCCCTCCCCGCCTATCCTGTAGTCATGCTGCAGTTCCTCTCAGCATCTTTTCACCCCAAGTTTAATGAAACTCATACTGTTCCAGAGGATAATGCTTTAGCTTCCAACATTTGACCTCCTTTGTTCATACACAAAATGTGAAGCAGGCTAACCAACTTGGTATAGGAGATTTCACTCAGGAGAAGCAACAGATTTGAAGTCTGCTTTAGTCAGTGTGCAGGAGGAAGGCAGGTGTGAGGGGGATGTGTGTGTGAAGAAGTTTTGCTTTTAAATTCTGTTCATATGGTAAGCAAAAATGCCATAATATCATATTAGTGCTAATGTCTTGGAGATGTTTTGGAGACTAACATCTTATCAAAAAGTGATACCCTAGTTCTCTGTTCCCATTGGGGTCATGCTGCAAGGTTCAGACAGGCTGTGATATAGTATTAAATGAATAATGAATCTCCCCTATAGCCTTTGTTTTGCACAAAAAGTTGTCTGCACATGTGTAGGATGATCAATACAAAGACACAATGATGAATAAGATTCCCTTCTGATCTTTTAATATCCTGATTGAACATAGATGTGACAGAGAAAAAGTAACTTGAGACTTGAATGACCGATCTGGGCAAATGCTGCACCCACTTTTCATGGATGTAAAGCAGCTGGTAAACTGAATAAGAAAAAAGATACCTTAGAGCCTAAGCAGCAGAGATCAAATGCATGTTACAAACAGTAACAAGAAAAGTGGCTTCTACTATTTAATAAATCACAGAAGGATTGAGGTTGGAATGGACCTCTGGAGATCATCAGGTCCAGCGCCCCTGTCAGACAGAGCTTTCTAGAGATGGTTGCCCTGGACCATGTCCAGATAGTTTTTTAGTGTCCCCAAGGATGGAGACTCCACAAGATCTATAGACAACTTGTGTCAGTGGTTGACCATCCTTGCAGTAAAAAAAAGTGTTTCCTGATGTTCAGAGTTTTGAATGGAAGTTGAGGCATAAGAAGTTCCATGTAAACACAAGGAAGAATTTTTTCACTGTGAGGGCGAGAAAACACTGGAACAGACTACCATGGGGGGTTGTGGAGTCTCCCTCTCTGGAGATATTCCAGACCCGCCTGGCTACGTTCCTGTGTCATCCTGCTGGGGCAGGGGGTTTGGATTGGATGATCTTTTCAGGTCTCTTCCAGCCCTTGACTTTTTGGGATTCTGTGTTTCAATTTGTGCTTGTTGTCTCTTGTTAAAATTGTTGAAAACCAAATCCTTTTGAGAGCATACCTGACATCTATTCCAACATCTATTCCCTTTAGACTATGATGAGGAGAAACCTTACCTGCCAGACCAGTGCCTGCTTCAGAACAGTTTGTGTCTTGCAGTTTATTTTCTCCTTAAAGTTAACCATCTCATCATGGTATCTCAGCAAATCACTAAGAAATAAAGAGATAATGAACTTCAGAGGAATTGAGATAGTCTTTCCATGAAAACATTTCTGCTGCAGTGAAGATCCTAATAATGGCACAGCCAGAGTAATTTCCATCAACGTGCCCTAGCTTTTGTCTGAGCTGTCCTTGAACAGGCCCATAGAAGATTACTTTTTATATGGCAGTCATTTAACTTGCAACCTTGTATTGATACAAAATCATGTAATTATTCTTAATGGTCTTGTGTATGCTTGTATTGGATAAACTGTTCTGAAGTAGCTTATAGTTATTGCTGTTCTTTCCGTGTAAAATTTAGCTACCACTCAATTCTGTTTTCTCACTTCGGCAATATTGACACTCATGTACCATAAATCAAGTAAATTGTACTCTAGCTGGCTTTCCTTTCTAGCTCAGAAGCTAGTGCCACAATGGAGACTTGTAATGTGAGCTAAGGTGAATCCCAGCCAAAGCTGGATCCATGTAAGATTTATTCCTTTGTGTCTCAACTACTCTTGAACATGGAGTTCAAAATTTGGCTTACTAGAAACAAGCCTGAGGGCAGCACACAAATATTTGGGAGGATAGTGTACCACTGAGGTCTTTTGGTCTGCTGTATCAGTGGAGATAGGAAATGAACAACAACACAACAGCAAAGGTGGAAGGGTTACTGATGGAATAGCAAACACAGGAGCACCTGAAAACAGTCAGGTAGGTATTGGGACTTCTCCCTGAAAAAAAGTGACAAGACCTTTAGACCAACTCAAATGTATCTACACTAAAGCACATGAGAGCACAAACAGGAGGAGCTGGAAGCAATTGTGGATCAGGACAACTATGACATAGTGGCCATCACAAAAATGCTGTGGGGTGTCTTATGGGACTGGAGTGCCAGTGAAGGGCTACAAACTCTTCAGAAGGGACAGGTAAAGCGAAGTGATGGAGTGGCCCTGTATGTCAGGGAGCGTTTTGATTGTCTTGAGGTTAATGATGGTGACAATAGCATTGGGTGTTTATGAGTAGGAATCCAGTGGAAAGCCAGCAAAACAGACATCCTGATCAGAATCTGTTACAGACCACCCATGTAGGATGAAGAGACAGATAAAATATTCTTCAGGCATCTAGGAGAGGTATCATGATTGCTTGCCTTTGTTCTTCTAGGGGAGCTTCAACTTCCTGGACATCTGCTGGAAATATAACACATGAGAGAGGAAGTAGTTCTGGAGGTTCTTGGAGTGTGTGGAGGAGTAACTTCCTGACATAGGTGGTAAAGGAGGCAACTAGGGAAGGTGTCCTGCTGGACACCTTCCTGTTTGTGAATTGAGAAGGACTTATGGATGATGTAACAGTTGGAGGCTGTCTTAGACACAGCCATCATGAAATGACAGTTCTCAATTGCTGGAGGTGTAAACAGGTGGGTCAGCAGAACTGTCACCTTGGCAGTTGGCAGACTTTGGTCTGTTTTGGAGACTGCTTGACAGAGTCCCTTGGGAGGCAGTCCTGAAGGGCCAAGTAGTCCAGGAAGCCTGGGTACTGTTCAAGAAAGAAGTCTTAAAGGCATAGGAACAGACCATCCTCATATGCCAAAAGATGAGTTGGTGGAGAAGGTGGCTGGCCTGGCTAAATAGAGAGATCTGGTTGCTGCTTTAGAGAGAAAAGAAGAGTCTGTGGTCCTTGAAAGAAGACACAGGCCACTATACAGGGAGAATATTAGGAGGGCCAAAGCCCAACTGGAAATTAGTTTGGCTTCAACTTCTAAAGGGAACAGAAAATCCTTCCACAGATACATTATCGGTGAAAGGAGGACTAGGGAGAGTTCCTGTCCTTTATTGGATGCAGGGGAGAATACAGTGGTCAAGGATGAGAAAAAGGCTGAGGTACTCCATTCCTTCATTGCCTCAGTCTTTAATATGGAGACCAATTGTTTGCTGGATACTCAGTCTCCTGATCTGTCAGGCAGGATGTAGAGCAGAATGAAGCCCCCATAATGCAAGAGAAGATGGTCAGTGACCTGCTGCACCGCTTAGATAAGTCTGCGGGGCTGCATGGCATTCACCAGAGGGTGCTCAGACAGAAATGCTCACCAAGACACTTTCTACCATTTACCAGCAGTTCTGGCTAACTGGGAAGATCCCAGCTGACTAGGGGTCAGAAAATGCGATACCCATCTACAAAAAGGACTGGAAGGAGGATCCAGGGAATTGCAAACTTGTTAATGTGACCTCAGTGCCAGAGAAGTGGCGGAGTCGCCATCCCTGAAAATGTTTATAAATGTGTAGACATGGCACTTCAGGACATGGTTTAATGGCCATGATGTTGTTAGGTTTACAGTTGGACTTGATGACCTTAGAGGTCTTTTCCACCCTAAATAATTTTATGATTCTGTGTCCAGGAAGGAACATTGTTTTTTCTGAGATGTATTTCTTTGAAATTATTGTTTGAATTATTTAATTGCTAAGTGTTGGTCTGTAGTTAGTCTAAGAGAAATCACTAGATAGTAAGTGGTATGTGTTCTGTTTCCTAACTGAGCAGGAAAACATCCTGTGATAGAGCTTCTGAGGTAAATGCAAATGTTTGGTGGTTTTTTGGTTTTTGTTTTTTTCCCTTGGTGTACTGGTTTGAGGCTAATTAGAATATTTTAATAGAGAAAATTACACTATAGGCTGTGAAAGGAAAACATCATGATGTCTGCTTCACTCATACGCTTGCTGGAGAATTGTTTGGGAACACTAACCAAAACAATAGATCAGTCAGTCTCTCTCTGTCGCTTGCTGGAACAGGAGCTGTTGGGGATCTAGCAGCTTCTGGGCTCTGGTTCCTCTGCTGATTAATCCTCACTAACCACTTTTCTTCTAACTCCCCTGGCTGATCCTCCTAATTTACCTTGCACTTAGGGCAAACCTTGGGGTAAGGTACAGGGGTGGGGAGAAGGTGGAAGGGTGGTTGGGAGCCCCTCCTGGGGTCTCTGATCTCTGGGAGGGGATTTGTGTTGTTGTATTACCTTTTACTTGTATATTTCTGTAAATATTCTGTATATAGTGTAAATATCTGCTGTACATTGTGCAAAGCTGTAAATAGAGCTTCATCATTTAACTTCCAGCCGACTGAGTGCTAGTCTGGGTCATTTTACAAGTGTGGGGGGCGGGGGTAACTCCCAAACCTTTACACTTGGCTAAGAAATCTTAAAAATCTACTCTGTGTTAGCTGTTCATGTTAGTAACTTCTAAGGTGATCTAACAATGATCAAAGAAGTTGAAACTGGACTTCAGGTATAGGTTCTTCAGTGAGAGGGGGGTGAGTCACTGGAACAGGCTCCCAAGGAGGTCATGACACCAAGTCTGTCAAAGTTCAAGGAGCATCTGGCCAATGCTTAGTCATGTGGTTTAGTTTTAAGTAGTCCGGCTGGAAGCAGGGACTTGAACTTGATGATCCTTGTGGATCCCTTCCAACCTGTGATATTCTGTGATTTTAAAGCAAATTCAGTTTGTTACAGCATCTGCACATTGCATGTGTAGGGTGTCGTTGAAAGTTTTGGCTGAACAGCGGTCACCTTTACTCCTGCTCCTCAGTCAGCATTTCTAATTCTGACTGCCAGTTTCAGTTTGCCAATACCACTTTGATCAGAAAAGGCCTTTATGTAGATACTACATGATTAAAATAAAAAAAGTTTGAGCTTCAGAGACTGGTATAAGGCCCTTCTGTCTTTTATTTCTGGGAAGGAATCCATCTAGCCCAACAAGATCAATTAGAAAGTTTCCAAAAGCTACTGTCTTTTCACTTGTGCTCTGCGTGTGCTTGTAATTACTGGCAGCCAGCAGCTTGAACAACTCTCTGCCAAATGTTGTATTCAAGATCTGCATTTGTTATCAGCATTGTGGAAACAGCATTTGCTATGTCCCACCCGCTGTCTTGTGATCTAGGGATGAATAGAAGCTTGTATCAAATAAACTGTGGAAATGAACATTTCTCTTTTCCAGTTTGTTGAAAGAGAGTAGTAAATGTCAAGGCCATATAGGGGATTTATTAAGTAGTTGAGAGAAATTAATCAAAAAATAAGAAGACAATAAAGTTAATGACTTGTAGTCATCCCTATCCTGAAAAATCTGTCAAAATAGTGACATTCAATTTTGTCATGCTCCTCTGGTATTCTGAGCTGTTTAAAAATAACCCTCTTTGGTCACCTGAAAGCCCAGCATATTTGATTGCTTATACATTGATGTTTGCATTTGAACGTGGTCAAAATACAATCAGAGTGCTCTTTGTTATGGTTATGGTAAATCCAGCTCAACACTGGCTCTGGGATATTTAACATCTTTGTCAGTGACATGGACAGAGGAATGGAGTGCACCCTCAGCAAGTTTGCAGATGACACCAAGCTGTGTGGCACAGTCGACTTGCTAGAGGGCAGGGATGCCATCCAGAGGGACCTGGACAGGCTGGAGAGGTGGGCCCAGGCCAACCTCATGAAATTCAATAAGGCCAAGTGTAAGGTCCTGCACCTGGGTAGGCACAATCCCAAGCACAAATACAGGCTGGGTGGTGAATGGCTGGAGAGCAGCCCTGAGGAAAGGGACCTTGGAGTCTGGGTTGATGAAAAGCTCAACATGAGCCTGCAGTGTGCACATGCAGCCCAGACAGCCAACCGAGTCCTAGGCTGCATCAAGAGAAGCGTGGCCAGCAGAGCAAGGGAGGTGATTCTGCCCCTTTACTCTGCTCTCGTCAGACCCCACCTGGAGTACTGTGTGCAGTTCTGGAACCCTCAGCACAGGAAGGACATGGAAGTGTTGGAGCGGGTCCAGAGGAGGGCCACAAAGATGATCAGAGGGCTGGAGCAGCTCTCCTATGAGGACAGGCTGAGGGAGTTGGGGCTCTTCAGCCTGGAGAAGAGAAGGCTTCGAGGGGACCTGATAGTAGCCTTCCAGTATCTGAAGGGGTCCTACAGGAAGGCTGGGGAAGGATTATTTAAAAAGTCCTGCAATGACAAGACAAGGGGCAATAGGCTTAAACTGGCAGAGGGGAGATTTAGACTGGATGTTAGGAGGAAGTTCTTTCCAGTGAGGGTGGTGAGGCACTGGAACAGGTTGCCCAGGGAGGTTGTGAATGCTCCCTCCCTGGATGTGTTCAAGGCCAGATTGGATGAGGTCTTGAGTAACCTGTACTAGTGGGAGGTGTCCCTGCCTATGGCAGGGTGTTGGAACTAGATGATCCTTGAGGTCCCTTCCAACCTTACCATTCTATGATTCTATGATTCTATGATATTTTGAGACAGCGAATCTATGGACACCATGTGGCTGGATCCAAGCCCTTCTATCAGTCATTTACTTTCTGGGCAACCTTTACCAAGTCATCGATGGGTAAGGACACAGCATTCTAAAGATGTTTTTCCATGCAGGATAATATCGTATCAATTTCTCTGTAAGCCAGGAGGTTGGCATCTTTTTCCCTGTGCCTGTCATGAAGGTAACTCAGACACTTTCCTGATTCCAGGGTGAGGCTAAATGAAGCAAGCCTCCACCCAGATCCTCAGCCTGAGTACACTATAGATGGTGAGAAATTAAATATCCTAATTACCCTGTGTGCCCATGACATTCTCTTGACTTGCCCCTTTCTTATTTGCAATCATTACCATTTCTACCTTTTCCTATCAATTACTGAGGTCTTCTCCCTGAATCTCAAGCATCGTCATTTTGTGGATGGTTCAGGTAATCAGAATGGGTTTGTTCACTTGCAGTGAGAAATATTTGTGTCAACAGCAAGACAGACACATAGATAAAATGTGATACAAGTGTTTTGCTTAGTGTATGAACAAGGATCAGATCTCCCCAGAGAGGCCTTCTGCATACCAGTTTAGGATACACAGTAAATACAAAATTTGGAACCATTCCATTAACTTAGTAAAAGTTATTTTGGCAGTCATTTTTGTCTTTATGCCTGCGTGTAGAAACAGTTTTGGTTTTCTTTAGTGTTTCTGTAGTACATTAGCTTATAAACATCTGCTCTTACATCTGGAAATCCTGCACCACTATTCAGGGTTTGAGTTAAAAAGCTTAAAGGGGCTCTTGTGGCTAATCTCTTGTATGCTGGATTTTTCTAGGATAAACTTTCAGGTTAAAATTTCCACCCATGGTTGTATGAGTACTATTTGTCTTGAAGGATGGTTGCTTTGTGTTTCTTCTCAAAACCTGTTCACGCACAGCAGAGGGTGTTACATACACTGAATATTAGAAGTTCTTGGTTAGGAATCTTCCCTCCTCTAAAATGAGTTGCTGTTGCTTCTGCCACAGAAAGAGATTCGATTTTAGGAGGTTATGTCTAAGATCATCTTCCTGAATCCCACGTGACAAGAAGTTTTGCAATGATACAGCAAAGGTGGAACCTACTTGTGTAGTTCATGTTTATAACCTGTCACAATCTCTCTATATAAAATTACTTCCAAATGTGTAAAGCTGCTGTAAAGATGGAGTGCTATTTGGGCACAGACTTTAAGCTGAAATTTTGTAGATAGGGGGTTGGTTCAATCTTGATTTCTTGTTTTCTGAGTAGGGTACTGATGATCACAAGACCACTGTTCTCTGCATGTGGACAGTTGATGGAGGACAAGAGGAAAGTTTATAAGACATTGTATAATCTTTGTTGAATTACCTTCAACATCTGCTCACTTCCCTTTCTGACCTTACTTTCAGTGTTAGACTTGGGCAAATGTTGGTGAGTTATCCTATAAATTTGTGCCACATGGGAGAGAATTATGTGCAGAGAGGACAAGATGTGTAAGAGTCTCTCAGTTTAAGCAAGGCTTACTGTCAGCACAGGGTGCATGTCAATCATCCATTTAGGGATAAACTCTCTTCCTTTTCCATCATTTAAAGGACTACTGAAAGAGACAGACGTGCTTGTATGCTGTACTTGAAAGAAAGTCACTTTTGGACATTTGATCACTGCACTACCATGGCTTGTTTTCCTCTGCTCATCTTTTTCCTTGTCAGAGATTCTCTTTGCAGCTGAAATCCAGCATCTCTTTCTGACATCAGAATGTGCTTAGAAAAGGAAGCTGTTGACAAAAGCAAGACATGCTAAAACTGAAAAATCAGATGACCAAATTAAAGGATAATGCAAGATATAGTCATGATAGCTCTCCCACACTATTTATAGTCCTGGTTTTATAGGGACATTGTGGAAGTAGTCTATAAGCAGGTTAAATGTTTTTCCTGTAGTACTCCTAGGCTTTTTGTCATCCCCAGGGGCGGCTCCTGCGAACACCAAACTGTACCAGCATCCCCGCCACGTAGCCGTGTGTGCCCGCACAGCTCAGCACACACAGCATGCCTCATGCTCCTGCTTCTCTCCCCATTACATGCAAGACAACCCTGTGGCATCACCCAGGTAGCCTGGCTCTGTCAGCAGAGCCCAAATAGGCCACACGGCCATGCTAGTGAGGGTCCAGGTATCAGCACCAGCCCTGGTTTTAGGGGTTTAGTGTGGAACCCCATCAAATTACAACTGTAGATACTGAGAGTCCCTGACTCCTAGCAACTGCACCAGGAAGCAGTGATACCTACCAGATTGCAACCCCATTGTCCAGCATATGCTTGGAAACATTCTTGTGCAGATTGTATATCAGGAGAAAGATTTATTCTGTGCTGCTCCTTTTTAAGATGGAGATTGCAGTAAAAATCAGATGACCAAATTATCTGATTTGTTGGTTTGGGTTTTTTGCATCAAGAGCAGTGTGGCCAGCAGGGCAAGGGAAGGGATTCTGCCCCTTTACTCTGCTCTTGTCAGACCCCACCTGGAGTACTGTGTGCAGTTCTGGAGCCCTCAGCACAGGAAGGACATGGAAGTGTTGCAGCAGGTCCAGAGGAAGGCCACAAAGATGATCAGAGGGCTGGAGCAGCTCTGCTATGAGGGCAGACTGAGAGAGTTTGAGCTCTTCAGCCTGGAGAAGAGAAGGTTTCAAGGAGACCTGATAGTAGCCTTCCAGTATCTGAAGGGAGCTTACAGGAAGGCTGGGGAGGGACTATCTACAGGACTAGGGGCAATGGTTTTAAACTGGCAGAGGGGAGATTTAGACTGGATGTTAGGAGGAAGTTCTTTACAGTAAGGGTGGTGAGGCACTGGAACAGGTTGCCCAGGGAGGTTGTGGATGCTCCCTCCCTGGATGTGTTCAAGGCCAGGTTGGATGAGGCCTTGAGTGACCTGTACTAGTGGGAGGTGTCCCTACCTATGGCAGGGTGTTGGAACTAGATGATCCTCGAGGTCCCTTCCAACCTTACCATCCTATGATCTATGATCTAAATATAGCATTGACATTTTATCACTAAAACAGTTGCTGGCAATGCCTGTTTGGTCTCTTTCTATTCATCTGGTTTGCATCAAGCTGAGTTGGTTTGTAACCTCTTCTGCACTGGTGTCTTGCTGCTTTGTATAGCAGGGTTTATTTTCTTTGTGTTTTTCGATAACAAAGTAGCCAAAAGTCACCTTTAGTACTTTCCATAAAAGTAACTAATCTTTTGATACCCTAGGGCTTTGAATCAATGGTTTTAAATCAATATTTTCTATATAAAGTTATTGTTTATCTTCACCCTGCATTCTGTGGACTGAAAATCAATGGGGTACACTTGTGAATTGTACAGAATGCAGGACAGGCAAAGAATTAGATTTTATACCCTTTTGGGAAATGCATGAAATTAAGAAAATTAAGTGGCACTCTTCTCAATGAAACCTCAAGTAACTGTCACTGTTTCCATGCAGTTTTTTTTCTTAAATGTCTCTTGGGCACTAATTTAAAAGGAAACAGAATTTTATTTTTCAGGATGCAGTTAAATCATGAACGGCAATTAGAATGCAGAATGTTTTGGCAGTCCTTAATAATGTAATTTGTTCCATGGCCAGGAAGAGTTCACAAACTGCTTTGCATTTCTTTCACATTTGTAAGAGACCATTACTGCATACAGTCATCTAGGAGCCTTAGATTCAGCAGAATCACAGGGGAAAGAGAGTGCAGCAGTACAACTTTAATAGCATCAGAGACATGTTTATCTGAGGCTTTGTTTTACGTTCTAATTTTGCTATAAAGGTACTACTACAAACTGTTCTTTGAACTCCTTTTTCATCTATATTTATAAGAAAAGTTACTTGGTCTGAAACAGAATTTTCTAAGGAAACACATTAATTTTGCACAAAATAGGCCTTGTTGAATTAGCCTTGGCCTGTCGGTCTGACCTGTGCAGGTCCTGTTCTAAAGCTTCCCTACCCTCCAACAGATTGGCACAGCCACCCAGCTTGGAGTCACCTTCTTACTGAGGGCACACTCAATCCCCTCATCCAGGTATCTTTAATAAAGATATTAAATAGGGCAAGCCCTAGTACTGAACCCTGGAGGACACCACTAGTGACTGGGTGCTAACCAGATTTAACGCCACTGACCACCACTCTTTGGACCTGACCATTCATCCGTTTTTTAATCTAGTGCAGAGTGCGCTTATCCAAGTCTTGTACACTGCCTGACATGGTACTGATTGATATGAAATAAGTTATGTGAAGAACTCTGATTTCTTGTTTACACAGGCCTGTGGAAGGACATAGAGGGTGACAAAGTACAGCTTTTTGCTCTGAGGGTAGGGGTCAGAAATACCCTGTGTTTCTTCTGGCTGGTCAGTTCAGTAAACTACCCTGACCCATCAAGGATGTGATTTTGGTGCTCAGTGAAAACAACGGAAACATTTCTATCACTCTTAAGAACAGAGAAAGACTGAATCAGGCTTTCTTATCACTGAAACCACGCTGAGTGAGCTGCAGGACTGAAGTGAACAGAACAGCGTTTGCCTTTTCCAACAGGTCACAGAGATGTGAAAGAAGTGGAGCTGTGTTGCTGTGAAACTTGTATACGAGCTTCTATGTTGGCTTGTGTACAAAAACTTCCATGTTCACTGGTTCTGCAACACGGGTGACTTGTGGGGTGAACGTGAGCACATGTGGCTACCAACTGCCAGTAACATGGCTGTGTGTTTCTTGCAGCTCTGAGAAGCGGCAGGCTGAAAATTCCTCCTGTTGGAAAATTAAGTACAAAGCAGAATGTTTGCAATGGATTTCTTCAGTGTTTCACAGGCAATTTGCTTTTCTTATTCCCAATGGTAAAATAGTAATAATTAAGCAGAGCTAATTGCCTCTGCGCAGGCTATCTTTTCAGGAAGGTTTTACATCTACCCTTAGAGTCACAGTTTCTCCTCTGCCAAATGATGAAGTCATGCAAGTGTAGAGCACCCTGCCAAGGGTTCTGGCCATCAGTCCAGATGTACTGTACATTGGCTTCTTGTTCAGGGCGGGTGGACAAATGGCATTCCATGACTGGCTCTCCAGAACTGATTCTGGAGCTTTCCTCACTCAAAGTGATGAATTACTGATTTCTCAGAGCTAACACTGTGGGTGCATCTCTGAGTAGCTGGTGCATTTATGATTTATGTCTGGGGTCATCTACTAATGAAGGACCAATAACTTTTGGTCTTACTGTTTCTTAATTTCCGTAGAAGTGTAACACCCTTCTGGATAATTTTTTGAAAGCATGGTCTGCCTGGACAAGCTATAAACACAAGTACTGCAGTATTGGTCTTCTACCTTGAAGGTCATGAGCTGCTGTCATCAACTAAGAGCCATATGAAGTTTCCCGTGAGGGTAAGAAGTTCGCATCTGTGCACTAATAATGAGTCCTTCCTCTGCTTCAGTCAGAAAAAACAAAACTGCTTTTGACTCCTCCCTTTCCAGTACTTCATAAGCTCCCTCCCATGATCCCCAAGGGAATTTGATGTCAGTGTTTTAGGAGCTCCAGCGATGTGGTTTGATAATTTCACATGCATCTGTACTAACTTCAGCTCTAGCTGGTATCACTAGTGTTATGTTTGCTTTTTCTGGTGGACCAGTGTTAAATTAGAAAGCAGTCTCTCAAGCACACTTGAGAGACTGAGATTCACTGTATTAATTCCCTAGGAAACTGCAATTTAAAATCTGATCTCTAGATGTAAAAGTCTTGGACTGAAACCTGTGCCTGCGTGCCTGCAGCTGTACTGACTATACATCTACCCAAATTAAAAGGGATTTGATAAGCAAGAATTTGAACTCCTACACAACATCTTCCTACTTGCTTTGAGCCTACATCCTTGGGTGGCTCACGATGGAGCTGGCTTCACCTCTACCATTTCAGTTACGCCCTGGAACAGAGGAAGGGTCTGGTCGCTTTCATTTTTTAAAACAGCTGTAACTTCCAATGGAGTTACAACTGACTTGGTGGCATTGAGATTTCCCTTAGGGCTAGGATCCCAGAAGTTTGGTCAAATAAAAGGCAAAATGGTAAAATGATGAGTTATTAAGACAAGACAGAACATTTTGTGCCACGTTCTTAGTGCTGGTTATTGGCAGTTTTACATTCTATTTTACAAGCAGAGATGTACGTGCCTTATGCTGTGATGAAACAGAAGAATCCAATCTCTTATATCTCTCAGAGGAACCAAGAGAGTCAGTTCACTAACCTGGACTGAGGGACAAGTGTTCAGATACCCTTTTATCACATCCCATGAGGGTTCCCGATAACCCTTGACATGGTGAGAGAGAAAAGGGTTTTCTTTCTTTTGTTTTAAAACAGAAAGGTCACATTCAGCTGCCACGGTACAGTTTTAAACCTTAATTGTGTGTGCATAAGTTGGCTGTCAGTTTGGCAGCAGAACTCAACATGCAAGCCCTGTGGCACTAGAGCTAGCTCTGTCACCTGGGTGACCTTTTAAGTGAAGACTGAAACAAAAAGAAGTGTTAGATATTTGATCTTCTTTAGCACACTCATTAGCCTTTCTTCTTCCCTTCCACCTGAGCTATTTCCATAGACAGCTTTTTTTGTTGTTTTTAATCCCTGGTTTATGACTTTTTATCCTTTTCTGATTTAGTCATTATGTTTTTGTTGCTTTCTTTTTTATTCTGTTATCCCTAATAATTTCACCTGCTTTCTGTGGTTTGTACATATATTTGTGTGTAAGATCATTGAAGAAAGCATGACTGGACCAAATTGTCTCTTTTTTATGCTTCATGTCTTTACATTAGAATATTTTGTACTTGTATGTCATAATCTGACCTTCTTCTGCAATTTATTTCCCAAGGGACCTTCCTGATTGGTTACTGAGTTTCTTTATTGTGCCTTCTTGAAATTAGCTCAGTTTATTTTGAGCTGCTTTCTGTCTTGAGAGAGTGTTCAGGGCAGAGGGGAATGGATTTGTGGGGAAATCAGGCCGTGTGGTACAACTTCTGCTTCTGCTACTTATTTAATTAAATGGTATCCATCCACCTGAGAGGCTTCTCATATTGTCCTCTTCCCTCTATTATTGCACCTCTTGTGATGATAGAATGATTAATTAGCCAGTTTTTATTTGTATCACACTGTCAGGTTGTGATTTTTATTTTTTTTTTTTTTTGGTGCAAGTTTTTGCAGCAGCCTCTGGTAATCCAGATTTTTTATTCATGGAATAATGGGCAACCTGTTCCAATGCTTGATAGCCCTTTCAATGAAGAAAGGAGATCAGATTCATCAGGCAGGACCTGCCTTTCATAAACCCATGCTGACTGTCCTGATCACTTGGTTGTCCTGTGTGTGCTGTGTATTGGTATTCAGGATGGTCTACTCTGTGACCTTCCCTGGCACTGATGGTCAGCCTAACAGGCCTGCAGTTCCCTGGATCCTTGCTCTGGGCCTTCTTGTAGATAGGTGTCACATGTTTTCACCTCCAGTCAGTCAAGACTTCCCTAGTCAGTCAGTACTGATGGTGAATGCTAGAAAGTGTCTTGGTGGGCACTTGACTACTCCTTTGGCTGGATCCCATCAAGTCCTATAGACTTGTGTATGTCTAAGTGGTGCAGCAGGTCACTGTTTCCCCTTGGATTGTGGAGACTTCATTCTGTTACCTGTCTCCCAGCTCAGGGAAAATGCCTCATCTTTGTAATAGTCTTCTCCTTCCATAACAAAGAAACAAAGTCTCTGGTAATACCATGCACACAATCATGCACATTTGAACTCTACAGCTCTAGAAAAAGTAGCTTTTCCTCATCTAGATGCTAGGGGTGATGATCTTGATTTTGATTTAGGCTGCCAGTAGTATGAAAAGTGATTTTTCTTTTCTTTATTTAGGACAGAAATCAATCACTTTCCACAACTCTTGTACTCATCAGTGGCTCATGGTGAAGGTGTTGGGTGGCAGGTTACCCTCCGGCTTGCTGGGTGTTTCTGGAGTCACTGGCATCTCTTTTCCTAACTTTTGCATCCTTGTGTGATGGGCATGCCCAAGCCTGTTCTGATTTTGGAGATCCCCACAGAAAACTTTAACTTTCCCAAATAAAAGCTTCCAAAAAGGTTCAGCTTCAAAACGTTACTAGCCCCTTGTAAATGATGAGGAACTGCACAGCAATGCTGACAATGGCCTCTGAGCATAATTTTTTTTTCCCTGAGGCATACTAACACAACTTGTGGGTATTTTTTCACAACAGTGCTTTAGTCTAAGCTGATGAGTCTACCAAACAGGATGTTAGTATAGGAGCATAGATAGATAGATGGATAGACAGTCAAATTCTGTACTTTAAAAACTCAAAGCATGCCTATGCCTCCATTCCTTACTTTGTTTCCTCCCTGTAGCTTCTGATGTCTAACTCTGAAACCCGACCCTTTATGTGTCTCTCTAATTTTAGTCTGTGACCACCTCAAGTTCATGGTCATGCAATGCAAGATTAAAACGGCCTTCCATATGTCCTAACTATTTGGAAATCTTAAGGTAAGGTTGTGTTAGTTGTTTTATTTTTTGGCTTTTGTTCTGAAACATTTGCACAGCCGTACAGCAGATGGTGCTCTGCTTCCCTCTCTTAACCACAGACTACTGTCATTAGCTAAACTTTTCAAACCAAGGCTGAGAGTTATTAATAATCTTTTCTGCACTGGATGAGCAATTGGAGTTACCTGTTTTCAGAGTTGGTTTACTTAGCTGTGCACTGATTTTGTTTCGAGGAGTAAGAAAGCATAAATCTGTTTGCAGGTTAATTTACAACTCTAATCTATCGTCCCTGTGCAGTTAGAACAGAACACTGACTTACATTTATTAAGGCACTCTTTTCGTGTATGTGAAACCAGTATTTGTTTCAAACGAGTAATTCTTTACTTAAATGGATGAATCACAAAAGGAAATGCAGGTTGAGTTTAAGCAATGGAGTCAGTGAAACTATCAGAACCTCTAAATCACAGAAACAGTTTCACAACTTAATTAACCAAAATGTTTATCCAGCTACCTGAAGTTTGTTGTAATAAAAAAAGCATTCTCTGGTTTTATGCTGAATAGTTGAATTCCTGCTTTCCCTTTTCTGTCTGGTTTCTGACACGCAGCTAGCCCAGACTTTCAGGGGCTCATTTCACAATTGATAGCTCTTAGACAACTAGAAGTGGTGTTGAAAAAGTCAAATCCATTTCAAGGATTTGGTGAGAAACAGTGCTGTGAGCTTTGAAATATTGCAGGCTTCAGTAATACCACAGTAATCTTCAACAGTATTAACAGCTTAAACAGCCAAGCCTATATAAATTGGCTTAAAACCAATCAGGTAGGAGAACTTCACTAATTCAAACTAATAACTTTGTGGACTGTATTATGGATTACTGGATGCTGCAAATTAGGAAGTAAAAGCATGATGCAAAGCTCATGGAAATCAAAGTACAGGCTTCCATTGATATTACTGTGCTTGCATTATCCCCTCACATGGATTTCCATAACAAAGGTACCAAGGATACTGAAGCACAATAGGTAAGTTACTTATTTTGACAATTTTACTCTATTTGCTGTCATTTATGATACTACTTATTTCACTCTGTAGCATAGTGCTTGATAAAAATGTATTGCTATATTTCATAGAATCACAGAAGGTTAGGGGCTAGAAGGGACCTTGAAAGAAGATCAAGCCCAACCTCCCTGCCACAAAAAAGATCACCTATAGCGGATCACACTGAACCGCATGCAGGGGAGTCTTGAATATCTCCAGAGAGGGAGACTCCACAACCCCCCTGGGCAGCCTGTTCCAGTGTTCCATGTTTATGTGATAGCAGATCTAAGAACATCAGCCACTGCTCTGAGCCCATGATAGATGATGTACAAACACAAACTGAAAGGACGGTCCCTGACCTTAGCGCTCAGTATTTTGCCAGTATGAGTCTGGCTTATGAGCAGTTTGTCAATAGTCAATTTTTCTCCAAAGCTCTGTGAGTCTATATACAGTATTTCAAAGAGGTATCTCCACATTTGTAATTCAAACTGAAAAAAATCCTACAAAGTTAATGGTTTTCTTTATTCAGCATCACAAATTCAGTCTATCTATTAAAAGAGGTAGCAAAATTCTGTTTCTGCAAGTTGATAACTAGTCTTTAGATGACTACATATATTTTAAATAGATAAAAAGTGACTACTTCCCATAGAAGATTTTATTTTCCAAAAAGAAATGGATGCTTTTTGTTCTTTCAAGGTGGGAGAAGGGTGGCATGAAGATCATCAATAAGAAAGGGATCAAAATCTATTTTTTGGTCTTTTCAAGACTATGAAAAAAATTTGTTTTTCTGGATTGGAAAGTATTTTTCCCTATCTGTTACCTAAGAAATGTATCTTTAGATCTGTGGAAAGTGAACTATTAAATATGTATGTATTGCACCATGTGTTTTATTCTAGGAATTAGAGCTACAAGGTCCAAGCCATATGGAACAATGACAACAGCAACAAAAGGTGGAGATAAATTTCTTTCCTATTTTCACATGTTTCCATATGTAAGCTTATAATGATGAGGTTACAGGGAGCACTCTGAAGCAACTCAGGTTATGGTAAGATCAAACTGAATCAACAACAGCGGGAACATGGGGAAAGAAGTGTGGCATCTTAGATTGGGGGAGGTGGCAGAACTTAACAAGATATGGGATTCAGAAATTGTACTGTAAGGTTCTGGCCTCTTCCTACTGTTTGGCCTTCATTGAAACCAGGGGAAATCAGTCAATGCCACATATCGCATATACAGGCTGTACCATTGCCCTCAAAGAAAATGCAAAATGGATAGATTGCCTCTGTCACCCACAAAAGCAATTTTGTGGACACAGAAAAACCTGACTGCTTTGAGGCTCCACTGAATTCAACGCCAATGCTTTTTAATCCAGTGCAAAGTGCTGATAACTCTATTCCTCCTTCGTCAGTTGATTTGATGAAAATTAGCTTTCAACATTCACATCTGATCAAATCGTGAGCTAGGATTATGTGCGAGCATGCAAAAAGATGACACCTTATTGTATAAATACACACTCTGCAGTAACTTTCAAATTATGTTAACAGAGTTCACATAGTATTAGTCAAATCCCTGTCATTAAGAAATGGTATTTCATAAGAAAGCTGATAATAGGACACAAAGACCCTAATATGATTAGATGGTGACTCGTTAATAGGAATTCTTTTTTGTTATAACTGGTGATTTTCACTTTGTGCTAACAAAGCTGATCTCTATGATGAGAGATGGTAATACAGTAAAAAACTGGGGATGGTGCAATAAAACTAAAGGAAAAATTCAACTGCGTAGTCAATACTTTTATAGATCCAGGATAATTAAATTGTAAAGACATCATTGGAGAAAAGAATGCGATTCTAAGGTAGAGCAAATACCACTGCACACCACCTGTCAAATGGGTCAAAGCCCCATTCCTATGCTTTGCTCCTATAAGCATATGATGTCTTCCAAAGCATGGCTAAAATCAGACCAGGTTTTTATATGGGAAGCTTTCACACTCGTGCTCCCAAGAGCAAGAGCTGTGTCTGGCAGTCTGGCCACACTTCAGGCAATGGCAAAGTTCTTAGACAACTAGTAGTTTTACAGCTGATGAGAAAAATACCAAACTCTT
>VWZE01026079.1:98662-127703 GCA_013396675.1 Eubucco bourcierii | reverse complement strand
ACCTTTAACTTGTGTATTTCTGTAAGTATTCCTGTATATAGTGTATATATCTGCTTGTACATTGTGCTGAGCTGTAAATAGAGCTTCAGTCCTTAACTTCCAGCTGGATGAGTTCTAGTCTGGGTCATTTTATAAAGTGGGGGGGGGCAGATAGCTCCTGAGTCATCATACTTTGTGTTTGCCAAGCTACCTGGAAGGACATTGTGGAGATATTGGTGCTGGTCTCTTTTCACAGGTAATTAGTGATAGAACAAGAGGGAACTCTCTCAAGCTGTGGCTAGGTAGATTTAGACTAGGTATTAGGAAAATGTTTTTCACAGCAAGAGTGGTCAGGCATTGGAATGGGCTGGCCAGGGAGGTGATTGAATCACCAACCCTGGATGTGTTTAAAATTCATTTGGATGTGGTGCTTGGGCATATGATTTAGGGTGAACCTTGCGTTATCATTTGGATTTGGGGAGGGTGTTTTCCAACCTGAACGTTTGATTCTGTGAAAGGGTTGGCCATGAAAAGGGTGGTTTAAATGCAAACACTACAGTCCAGTTTTAGTTTTTATTATTTTTTAAATCTCTCTTCTCCGCCATCTTCTTCCGTTCCTCTCCATCTCCTATTTCCTCCCTCTTCCTTCTTTCCTCTCCATCTCCTTCTTTTCCCCTAATCTTCCTTTTTCCTTCTCCATCTCCCTCCTTTCAGCACCACCTCCCTTTGTCCGCCATATTTGTCCCCTTTCCCACCCCACACTATATTTTCTCCTTTATTTTCCCCCAAATCTCAGAGCACCTGGGCTTTGTTGCAGTCTCCTCCCACCCCAGGTGTGACCACTTTGCCCTCCCTGCCCACTCGCCTTTATAATTTGCCCCAGGAAAAGCAGAAGCCCCAAGTTTGCCCAACTGGGCAGAGGGATCCTCCTCCTGTGGTCACTGGTGAGTCCCCATGGTGCACACTGGGTGATTGGGAGTGGGATCTAAAGGCCGGGGGGCCTGGTGGCCCCCCGGTTAAGCAGGAATAGGCTTGATGATCGATCTAATGTCACCCATGGGTGCTGGCTGGGCCTCCTTACTTAGGCTGAACTCCTGCGGGTTGAGCTGCTTCTTTCTGCTCACTTGCGAAACTGTAAAAATGACAGGAATAAACCTGTGAAATGTTCTGAGGAGCATTGAATTAGCATGGGGGAAATCTCAGATAATCCCTAAAAAGGAAAATGGAGTAAAAGTCAAATCTCATTGACACTCTTTTATGTCAGGGTGGCCTAGACTCTGTCTTGTTTTGTAACTAAGTTAAAGTTAGCTTGATTCAGTAGGAAGTGAAATCCTGACTGTATTAAGCCATCTTAGGGCACTAGATGACTGGAAAGACAAGTGCAGCTTGGTATTTCATTCTCTACTTCCATGGATCATAACGGTATTTCTTTTTCTTGCTCCTTCGCTTCTTTGTTCTGCAATTTAACATATAGTTCTATTTTGTCTCTATGTATAGATGTGTCTTATACATGTGTAAAATATAATTATTTTTTAATCTTCTAAAATAAAGAAGTTGGATATCTAGATCCTGATTACAGAGAACAAGACTGCTACAGTGGCAATGAAGGCCAACAGGACACTGAGTTGCATGAAGAAGGGCATCACCAGCAGAGATAAAGAAGTCATTGTCCTACTCAGTGCTGGTCAGACCACACCTGGAGCACTGCCTGCAGTTTTGATCCCTGCTGCACACACAGGAAAAAAAAAAAAAAAATTGTGGATAGGCTGGAAAGTGTCCAGAGAAGGGCCATAAGAATAATCAGAGGACTGGAAACCCTGCCATGTAAGGAGAGGCTGAGAAAGATGGCTTTGTGAAGCCTGGAGAAGAGAAGGCTGAGGGGAGATCTTATTCTCATGGACTAGTACGTAAAGGGTGGCTACCAGGATGATGGAGACTCCCTTTTTATATGGAGTCCCACAGAAAAGACAAGGGATGATGGGGAGAAGTTACGCATTGCGCTCCAGAAGAAAATGTTTCCCCATGAACACACTCAGACACTGGCATCATCTACCAAGGAAGGCAGTAGAGTCGTAAGCTGGACAGTTTTAAGACTCAGCTTGACAGGTTGCTGGGCCAGCTCATTTTGACTCTGCTATTGCCTAGAAAGGTTGAACTAAGTGATCCTTGGGGTCCCTTCCAACCTGGCATTCTGTGTTTAATTTTCAACTAGTAGAAGAGTTCCATAATTTACCTCTCCTCCTAGCTCTCCATTAGCTCTATTGTTTCTCTACAGCTTGTCACTCTAATAAACTGTTTTAGAATTACATAATTTCATTTTTTTCACATAAAGCACAGAAGTTTAGCAATAGAGTTTTGATGCAAGCTAGACCTCTAGTGACCTTGTTCTGTGCTGTGCTGATTCTAAGGACCCTCTTAGAGTCCAAGGCCTTTCTCTGAAATGCGTAGATGAAGCAATATCTGAATTTAAACAACCAAATCAAGCCAATTTGCTTAGAATTATGATGCTTGGTTTTCTAATGCATATTCAGAGTAGAAAAGAAAGTATGAAATTTAATTGTGCCATAAAACTGTCAGGAGAAAATATATACTGAATATCAAGCAGGATTACATTTCTTTGCTAGCGATAATCTGTGGAAAACTTTTTATTGAAAGAAATGCTGCATATTTTAATGCTGTATTTTTGGACAGAGCAGTTGTAAGGACCTTATCACTGAGAAAAAAGTGACAAAATACAATGGATTTTGTTCTTTTTCTAGAGCAGGACAGTGTTTCTGTACACACTCTGTTACTAATATCTGTTTAGTTTTAAAGAAAAGTTAGTGAACAGGGTGAAGTGACTTGTGTTGTGTTTTCTGTTTTTTTTTATAACAAGTGCACAAAACCAACAGCAGTCTGCAAGCTACACAACCAGAAAAAGCACCAGCTATCCACAAGGGACCTTTGGAGAATTTGTGTTATTTATGTGCCAGAGAGCATAGAATCATAGAATGGTAAGGTTGGAAGGGACCTCAAGGATCATCTAGTTCCAACCCCCTGCCATAGGCAGGGACACCTCCCACTAGCACAGGTCACTCAAGGCCTCATCCAATCTGGCCTTGAACACATCCAGGGAGGGAGCATCCACAACCTCCCTGGGCAACCTGTTCCAGTGCCTCACCACCCTCACTGGAAAGAACTTCCTCCTAACATCCAGTCTAAATCTCCCCTCTGCCAGTTTAAGCCCATTGCCCCTTGTCCTGTCATTGCAGGACCTTGTAAATAATCCCTCCCCAGCCTTCCTGTAGGCCCCCTTCAGATACTGGAAGGCTACTATCAGCTCCCCTCAAAGCCTTCTCTTCTCCAGGCTGAAGAGCCCCAACTCTCTCAGCCTGTCCTCATAGCAGAGCTGCTCCAGCCCTCTGATCATCTTTGTGGCCCTCCTCTGGACCCGCTCCAACACTTCCATGTCCTTCCTGTGCTGAGGGTTCCAGAACTGCACACAGTACTCCAGGTGGGGTCTGACGAGAGCAGAGTAAAGGGGCAGAATCCCCTCCCTTGCCCTGCTGGCCACGCTTCTCTTGATGCAGCCTAGGACTCGGTTGGCTGTCTGGGCTGCATGTGCACACTGCAGGCTCATGTTGAGCTTTTCATCAACCCAGACTCCAAGGTCCTTTTCCTCAGGGCTGCTCTCCAGCCATTCACCACCCAGCCTGTATTTGTGCTTGGGATTGTGCCTACCCAGGTGCAGGACCTTACACTTGGCCTTATTGAATTTCATCAGGTTGGCCTGGGCCCACCTCTCCAGCCTGTCCAGGTCCCTCTGGATGGCATCCCTGCCCTCTAGCAAGTCGACTGTGCCACACAGCTTGGTGTCATCTGCAAACTTGCTGAGGGTGCACTCCATTCCTCTGTCCATGTCACTGACAAAGATGTTAAACAGCACTGGTCCCAGCACTGACCCCTGAGGGACACCACTTGTCACTGGTCTCCAGGTGGACATTGTACCCTTGATCACCACTCTCTGGGTTCGACCATCCAGCCAATTCCTTATCCAGCAGTGGTCCATCCATCAAGTCCATGTTTTTCCAGTTTGGTGACCAGGATGTCATGTAGGACAGAGTCAAATGCCTTATTCAGGTCCAGGTCGATGACATCAGCTGCCCTTCCCTTGTCCACTGTCGCTGTGACTTCATCATAAAAAGCCACTAAATTTGTCAGGCAAGATCTGCCCTTGGTGAAGCCATGCTGGTTCCAGCATAATCATTAAATTTATGCTATACCCCATCGTATGTGGAAACACAACTTATCACCACTTGTATTATGCTGTTAGCAATTCATTTCATCCACACACGTGAACCCAGTCATTGAACCTATTTTTTATCTCCATAGCTCTTTAAAAAATTGTTAATGGCTCATACATAGAAAATACAATTCTTGTGTATACAGTATGGCATCTGTATCCACCAAGACATCTCTGATAGATGAGTTTTCATTTTTTTATTAAAAAAAAAAAACCCAAACCTTTGTGAATGTACATGCTGACTCACATTTCCTGGATCTTGGGAACAATCCTGGAGCTGACTTGGATGAGCTTTAAACCAAGTCCTGCCTATGTACTAGTGTTTTATAGAATTGTAGAATTGTTAGGGCTGGAAGAGACCTCAAGGATCATCTAGCTCTAACCCCTTCCATGGGCAGGGTCACCTCACACTAGATCAGGTTGCTCAGATCCTCAATCCAGCCTGGCCTTGAAAGCTCCCAGGGATGGGGCTTCCACCATTTCCCTGGGCAACCTCTTCCAGTGCCTCACCACCCTCATGGTGAAGAACTTCTTCCTAACACCAAATCTGAATCTACCCACTTCTAGTTTTGCTTCATTTACCCTAGTCCTGTCACTACCTGACATCCTGAAAAGTACCTCACCAGCTTTCTTGCAGACGCCCTTTAGGTGCTGGAAGGATACAATATGGTATCCTCAGAGCATTCTCTGCTCATCAAGCTGAAGACCTAAGTGAACTCATCAGGGAATTAGTAAGTTAAATTTACTGATCCTGTTTCCAGTCATACACATTTCAGTGCATAGCTAGTTACTGTAATCAACTATGATGATAGCTAATGATCCAAAACTGTTAAAGGGAAATAATACTAATGATATTGCATCTTGTTCCTGCAGCAGCACTGGGTTTAAAGGAAAGAAGTCACCATGTTCCTGGCTCTGAGAGAGTCATTGGCTACTGGAATGGGCTGCCCAGGGAGTTGGTGGAGTCACCATCCCTGGAGGTGTTCAAGGCGGGTTTGGACGTGGCACTTGGTGCCATGGTCTAGTCTTGAGGTCTGTGGTAATGGGTTGGACTTGATGATCTTTGAGGTCCCCTTCTAACCTTTGTGATACTTTCCTCCCTTCCCTGATATAAAGAGATAGCAGTGGAGAAGTTGTGTTTGTTATTTGCTTCCAGGGCTGATTGAAAATGCAATATGCATGAAAGCAGCCTCCTTCCTGTAGCCACAAAGGGGAAAAAAACCAAAACCACCTGAGTAGAAGTCTTTGGCCCTGTGATGCTGATATGGTGCAGATTTCTTGAAGCATAAATAAAATGAAAACATTTCCTCTTGAAAATTTGTTGCCTGAATTTGGAGGAACTCTGACTCCTCTCTTCAACTGCCTTTCTCTTAGTTGAGAATTCTTTCCATCGCTTGCTATGGCCTTGTGGATGACCACTGCAAATTTCAGAGATGCAGTGAATGTACCTGAATGACCTGCTGTCAAAAAGAGAGAACAATTTAATCACTGATGATCTGTAACTATCTGACAGGTCATTACCATCATAATAAGGGACTTACTACTTTGCATAACATTTTCTTGCAATGATGTGTTTTACTTGAACTTACTTGCAAGACACACCTAATCAAATACTGTGGGTCTTCAGATCTGTGTGGGTTAAAGTTCTGGTGTGGTTCTTGTATCTCAGTATTTCAGAGCAGAGAGTGGCCTCCCTGTCAAATCGATGAGAAATAATACCTAATTCTAGGACATACAAGTGCTTCTACCCTCAGGCCACTGGTTAAAATCCAGCACAGTATCCAGTTCTATTCTGCTCCAAAGGCTGTTACCAAGTGACAGGTGTCTGGTGGCCTGGGTTTAATGAGCAAGTTGTATCAACATTTTTGTAGTGGGTAGGTGCTCACAGCAGAAGTACAGAGTGTCAAAACATCTCTGGACAGTAAATTGATGTTTCAACCTGTGTGTTTTCTTAGAAGGACAGGCTTCTGTGCCCAGATCTTGCTTAACTTAACACCTTTTCTGAAGGCTTTCCACTGGGCATTTCATGAAAGCACTGAACAGATTTGGAAAGAAAATATTTGCATTTCCTCAACACATGCTAAGAAACAATTTTCATATTACCTTTATGCAGTTCACCATATGCAGATAAAAGGCTGCAATTACATTGTGCCATGCAGGAACAATACAGGGCATTTGCATTTACAGGGAGCTTTGAGAACTGCTTAGTACCTCCCCAAATAAATCCTTCCTGCATGTTGTTTCCAGATAATCCTGCACTCCCCACATCTATGAAACAGACACACAAACACACTCATTTTTCTTCCTATAATGGGAGGTGGATGCCTTTTTTTGAAGCTGCCCCACGAGATTCTGCAGACTCAGTACAATGTGGGCCACTTGTGAACCAATACACCTGTTAGCTGGGAGAAGACTCCTTTTAGCTTTTTTAAGAGTATTCCCAGCACAATAGAGATGGAAGCTGCCTTATTTATTAAAAGTGTGGTAGTGTGCTTGATTACATTTACATTCATAGTTAATTCCTGGCACTGCTGAAAATGTGAAAAGATAATTATGACAATGGTACCAGTTATTTTTAAATGGCTATATAAATATACATGTTTTAAATGATGTTAAATGCATGCCTTTATTAAATGAAAAAATGCATGTCTGCTATTCATTCATTAGCAAAAATTTGCATTCACGGTGAAATATTTGGCTTTGACTGAAAGAAAGTTCATTGCACCTTCAAAGCAGAAGCACAGAAAGCAGTGAAAATATTCTCTGGGCTTTTTTTGTTGGCAGTGTGCTAAAACTGAGTAATGCAGCTGGGAGGGCTGAGGAAGCTGAAGACTCCTAGTGTCTACAACCCAGATGTTGTTCATGCTTCTGCTACTCTCATTAGCAGAAGGTAAATGTGTTTGTGTAAGGAAAGGGCAAACAGACCACTCCATGTGTATTGAATTAAAAACAACAGCAACAACAACAAAAAAAAAAAGGCAATTGAAAATGTACACTGAGATCTCTTTCAAAGCATACT
Organism: Eubucco bourcierii; assembly: GCA_013396675.1. Lineage (NCBI taxonomy): Eukaryota > Metazoa > Chordata > Aves > Piciformes > Ramphastidae > Eubucco > Eubucco bourcierii. The sequence goes on along the minus strand of VWZE01026079.1, from coordinate 120,423 downwards.
AGCAGGGCACTAAAGCTTATGTTCTGAGGCTCTCTAGCTAAGCTTCTTACTTCTTCATCCACTGTTAAAAAGATTGTGTTTTGTCCTTTTGGTTCAATGCAAGGGTTAGAAGGTTGAGTGATAAGATTTCTGACCTTTCCATCACACATCAGGGCACTTAGCCAGAGTGAAAAAGCCTGTGTGTACTTATGTTATAGAATCATAGAATCATCCAGTCCAACCTATCACCCCAGCCCTATCCAATCAACTAGACCATGGCACTAAGTGCCCCATCCAGTCTTTTCTTGAAGGCCTCCAGGGATGGTGACTCCACCAACTCCCTGGGCAGCCTGTTCCAATGCAAATCACTCTCTCTGTGAAGAACTTCTTCCTAATATCCAGCCTATACCTCCCCTGGCACAACTTGAGACTGTGTCCCCTTGTTTTGTTGCTGGTTGCCTGGGAGAAGAGACTGACCCCCACTTGGCTACAACCCCTTTCAGGTAGTTGCAGACAGCAATGAGCTCACCCCTGAGCCTCCTCTTTTCTAGGCTAAACAACCCCAACTCCTTCAGCCTCTCTTCACAGGTCTGTGCTCCAGGCCCTTCACCAGACTTGGTGCCCTTCTCTGGATACATTCCAGTACCTCAACATCTCTCTTGAATTGAGGGGCCCAGAACTGGGTACAGTACTCAAGGTGTGGCCTGACCAGTGCTGAGTACAGGGGAAGAATAATGTTAGGAAGGAAGCTTCATTGTCCAGCAAGAAGAAATTAAGTAATCTGTGTATGCACATGATTCAAAAGGGTGTGACTGAAATTTGTGTGGCTCTTGGGTTGGCAGCAAAATGATCAAAGGAGAAAAGCTGAACAGTACTTGTGTTGGGTGGGGGAACAAGCCATGATGGAAAGGCTCTCCAGCAGTGTGGTCTCAATTTGCAATTCCAGTTTCCTATTCTGGAGCCTCTGAGCTACAGTACCTTAAAAATATTCTTTAAAAACCTTTTTTTTTTTTTTTTTTTTCTCATGTACACTAAACTGACATATGCCAGGGAAAACTATAAAATGTTTGCCCTAACACACTGACTGCCAGCATCCAATGGCCCAGTGTCACTGTCCAAGGACACATGCCCTTCAAAACGTCAGTAACTTGTTATTTTTTAACGCTGGAGGATTTTTCTTTTTTGCAAATTCCAATTAAATATTTTTCTTTGCAATTTTTTCCCCCTAGACAGTCCTATGATGTACTTGGTGCTGCAGCAAGACCCTAACATTGAAAATGTGGAATAAATCAGTAAGAGTGAACTTCTCCTACATGCTGTCACTAAGCTGTCTACACTGTTTCATTGGTGTAGAGATGCTTTCATCACCAGAAGAATATGTGCAAAGCTCACTAAAGTCAGGGAATATTATCAGGCACTCTGAAGGCACAATGATGTCCCTTCAGGTGGGAGCTAGCCAGACACATCTAAAGCTGTCACACTGTGGTTTTTTTCCCAAAAGCGGAAACTTCTTTTTTTAAACACCTATTTTTTTTCAAAAAGTTCTTCAGAATTCATTTCTATATAATGTAATAATAACAAAAATAACCTAAAAACTAAGATTTTTAACCTATGATAAAATCATAATGGCTGGCAGGTCATGGTAAATCACTTAGTATGTACTTTCAGATGTGTCCCTGAGAACAGGAAGAGGAACAGGAGCATTGCCTCTCTGCACCCAGTGCTCATGCTTGGCTCTAGGGAGGAGAGAGTCTATGGGGTGGGATCATGGAAACCAGGTCCCTCATGAGAAGCAAGTTCTGAGGCCAGGCGCCTAGACAGGCAGGAAATAGAATTGTAGAATCATACAATTGTTCTGGTAGAAAAAAACCTCTAGGATCATTGTGTCCAGCTGGCAACCTAAGACCACCATGGCCATTAAGCCATGTCCCTAAGTGCCATGTCCACAAGATTCTGACCAGTGATTAGGATGAAAATGGCAGCAGGGCAATGATATGTTTGTGAGGGTTTGGAGAAGCAGGGGCTGGAATTAGGGCAGGATTTTGGGCCCCATCTGAGTATTATAAAAAGAACACATAGATACCAAACTCACCAATTAAATGTGTGCATACAAAGGCTGCTGGGTGGAGAAGATGACAGCCTAGCTGTTAAAGCAAGTTCAGGTCTGGAGTGGTGATTGCACATTCACACCAACCTAAAATGTGAGAAGTAAGGTTACTGATACAAGCTGTGTTGCCTCAAGCCAACCCACTTCCTGGGCACACACTGTTATGTGTTGTGGACCAGCAGTGAAGCACCCACACAGCTGCTCACTCACCTCCCTCTCTCAGCAGGGCAGGGCAGAGAGAATGGGAAGAGCAAATGAAAACAAAAATTTTTAGGTCAAGATAAAGACAGTTTAACAAGTGAAAAAAAAACAAGTGACAAAGCCAAGTAACAGAAAGGCAAATCACTCACCACCTCTTTCAGTAGGCTGATGCCCAGCCAGCCAAAGTCCCTTCACCTTTTTCTTCTTCCAGTGCTTCTTCATTTTTTTGTTTGTTTGTTTTGTTTGCTTGTTTGTTTGTTTTCCTGATCATAATATTATACAGCACAAAGTATCACTTTAGCAAATTTAGGTGAGCTGTGTGAGATGTGTCCCTTTCCAGCTTCTTGCCCATCACTTCAGGGTGATAGAATCATAGAATCATAGAATGGTAAGGTTGGAAGGGACCTCAAGGATCATCTAGTTCCAACCCCCTGCCATAGGCAGGGACCCCTCCCACTAGTACAGCTCACTCAAGGCCTCATCCAATCTGGCCTTGAACACCTCCAGGGAGGGAGCAACCACAACCTCCCTGGGCAACCTGTTCCAGTGCCTCACCACCCTCACTGGAAAGAACTTCCTCCTAACATCCAGTCTAAATCTCCCCTCTGCCAGTTCAAACCCATTGCCCCTTGTCCTGTCATTGCAGGACCTTGTAAATAATCCTTCCCCAGCCTTCCTGTAGGCCCCCTTCAGATACTGGAAGGCTACTAACAGGTCCCCTCAAAGCCTTCTCTTCTCCAGGCTGAAGAGCCCCAACTCTCTCAGCCTGACCTCACAGCAGAGCTGCTGNGCTGTCTGGGCTGCATGTGCACACTGCAGGCTCATGTTGAGCTTTTCATCAACCCAGACTCCAAGGTCCTTTTCCTCAGGGCTGCTCTCCAGCCATTCACCACCCAGCCTGTATTTGTGCTTGGGATTGTGCCTACCCAGGTGCAGGACCTTACACTTGGCCTTGTTGAATCTCATGAGATTGGCCTGGGCCCACCTCTCCAGCCTGTCCAGATCCCTCTGGATGGATCCCTGCCCTCTAGCAAGTCGACTGTGCCACACAGCTTGGTGTCATCTGCAAACTTGCTGAGGGTGCACTCCATTCCTCTGTCCATGTCACTGACAAAGATGTTAAACAGCACTGGTCCCAGCACTGACCCCTGAGGGACACCACTGGTCACTGGTCTCCAGGTGGACATTGTGCCATTGATGAGAGCAGAGTGAGAATGAGATAAAACCTTGGTGTTTGCAAGTACTGCTCAGCAATAGCAAAAACATTGATATGCTCTGGCACATTTTTAGCCACAAACCCAAAATGCAGTACTGTATGGGCTGCAATGAACCAGTTAAACTTCGTTCAGGGCAGACCTATTGCAATATGACACAATGTTCAATTGTATTATGCTGGGAGGGAGCAAAGCCTTTCTGAAGCCTTGTTAATTCAGAATAAATAGCAAAATCGATGTTGTTTCTTTGTGGAATAGAGGAGACAACATTGTTGTATTCCAGAGCCCAGTGCTACCTTCAAACCTGGCACAGACATTAAGCCAGGGGATCTCAAGTGAAGCTTCTCTATGTCTGTGGGATTTTATGGGCTAAATCTGTGCGTAGCTACTCTGACACTTCCAGTTTACATCATATTTACTGCATGTGCATAAACCATCTGTGTACTGCACATGTCATTAATCTGGCAGACCCTGGGGTTGCCAGATTTCTGGCTAGTCAGATGAAGCTTCCCATAAGATGTCTTTTCTGAAAGTCCAGTAGTGCAACAATCTCTTTTGTCCCTCAAGCTCTTCCCAACTAAAATTGATGGAAAATAATCACCGTCTACCTACAGCTGACAGTCTGATATAGGGTAACCATACTTTCAAGAGCATTTTCAGTTCTACATTTCACTGTTTCAGGGCAACGGGTGTGTGGGAGAAGAGTGGGTGATGGGTGGTTGTGTGTATGAGGAAAAACATACTTTGTACACAGAAATGGTGGTTGCTCCACTGTTTTTGAGTCGATGTGCCAAATTTTCTTAGTAGAAATGTGCATATGTGTGCACATGTAGGCTTGAGAGAATAACATAATGCAATGTAAAACCAGTACAGATCATTCATCACAAAGATAATACCAAGAAGACCAGACTAGTTGTATGTTTGGAAGCAGGACAATTGGCCATTAGGCGTTGGAATACCTTCACCTTTTCTCTTGTATGCTGCTTTGCAAGTGCTTTGTGCCTGTCTCTGTGAGCTTAGGTAGCTAGTGAAACCTCCTCCGGGTCTACTGCTCAAATACACAACTGCACAACAGCTTCATAATACATTCACTTAACTTATTGATCAATACGAAAGATCTCCTTAATTCAGATTTAGCGTGAAGAAGGGTGGGAGCACAAAACTCTCTGATAAATTCCCACCAACTGCTCCACAAGCACAGGACAGCTCAGGAATGGAGACACTCCTCATTTTTTTCCCATGCACAGCTTTTCCTGCCTAAGTTGCCTCTTGCGTATCTAATGAACTTTGGGAGCAGCAGCAAAGCCCTGCCAAGAACTGATACAGAAGAGGTGCCCTGTACTTCCAGCTCCCATGGGTTGTGACAGGGGCTGGGCCTGCTCAGTGCCAAAGGGCAATGAGGCACAGGAAGTGTTTACCTACCAATGGTTGCAAGGCTGTGGCAGGGATAGGGGTGGATGGACCCCACTACAGCCAGAGTAAGAGATTTCCCTGCACAGAGGAAGAGACAACTTAGAGCTGGCCAGTAAAATGCTTCATGACCCCAGTATAAAATTAACAGTGGTATTTAGAGGGCATATCGCAGATTGGAAAGAGGGCTGCAACAAATATTTGACTTTGCATGCATTCATAGGAACAGAAGAATGTTCTTGTTTGGTTTTACTGGTAAAAAGACTTAATCCAGACAAATATCTGTTTCCACCTTTAATTTCTTCTATTTTTTACAGAAACAACCCACCAAGCCCCTGGAAACTGGCTAACTGGCTAGGGTAACAATGACACAGTCAGAGGCAGGATTTCTTTCCAGAGGGCCCTGGGTCCATGCAGTGCAGAGAATAATAGTGAATCAAGAAAAAAAAAGAATACACAGCTTGCCTAAAAGAGTTGTAGTTCATTTGTTAGTCTGGTCATGCTAGACATCCTGTGATGCAGGTGTGATCCTTGCCATCAGCTTCAGCAGCTCATCGGCATTCCCTGGTTGATTATTCTACAAAACCTCTTTCTTTTGGCTGCCAGAAGTTGGAGTGGTTTTGTGAAAGATCAAAGTGCAGTCCTGCAGTTGGATCTTGTGTAGAAAGACCAAGAAAGTGAAGTTGCACAGAAGTACCATAGATCTCTTATTTTCTAATATTTTATAATCATGTGTTTTGTGGGTTTTTTTTTTAATTTTTTAAAAAATGCTTTACCACCATTAATGGGGTGGCAGAGAAGGGGAGAAGGAACAATAGGGTTAAAAGTATAAAAAAAATTTGGAAAGGCCAGTTAGGAAAAATCTTTTCCAAAAAGAGTTTGATGTCATTGGGAGCAGGCTGAGGAGCAGCAGGTGACATTTTCCATTGTGGGTGGAAGGCAACAAATGCTGGTCATGCAAAAAACCAGTGCTTTACTTAGCTGTGCTGTACCTTCATTTGTTTCCATGTATTTTTCATACTGCTCATGAAAGTCTCATTTGAAAGCGCTTTTCAAAAGGATTAAAGCTCATGGCCATGGATTACAACTGTTTCACACCCAGAGAGAGTGAGTTATTGATTCAGAAAAATAGGGCTTTTGATTTCATTGAATGTCAATGTGTGTTTATTAATATTTACAGACACCTTTGAAGGCGCATAGTGCTGCGCAAAACACTGAGATGACAGGGTCCCTGCCCTAGGATACTTAACGAGACAGACAACACAATGAATTACATTGGCTAAAAAGGGTCACAGAGAGGGTAAAAGAGGAAAGGAAACAACAGAACACAAAAGAAAATGAATTTGTTTCTTGAAAGAGCCATTATTTACAAAGCTTGTCCATCAGGTAATTTGATTCCCTTTGGGGTTTATTCTGGATTTGTTTTTCATTCTGTTTTATTATGTTTAATAATCAGGCATGGGTGAGATAGCGCATAACACTAGAGCTGAGATTAATGATGAAAGGCTAAGAGAAAGCTATGGCTCTCGAGGAGGGATTTGAGGAAGAAAAGCATTTGGTTTTTCACTCATTAGAAGCAGGCAGGCTCAGGCACAGAAGAGTTTCACACTTGTGTTAAACTTTAAATTAACCACATGTGTAAGTCTTTATGGGAATAGGGGACTAATTGGGTAGATTAGAATACAATTAACTGTGAAGTCTGGCTAGCACTAACTGACAATGTTTAACGAGTGGAAAAGCTGATAAAATCCTGCCTAGTTTAAAAAATAACTATGAAGACATTTGGGGAGAGAAGGGAAGGGACCCTTTGCTATTAGAGGATGAATGCCAGCAATGAAAGCACTGATAAACTTGGTGCTCTGGAGTGTTGCTGTAACCTTGCTTGGCTATAATGATTTCTATTCCAAGATTCATTTCAATTATCTCCTGTTAACTAAGTCCATTGCTGACCTGCATAAACCTTCATCATCCTATGAGTTTGCAGACAGGAAGATGCTGTGCTGCATCAGAGCTGCCAGGGCAGCATCAGCTAATGAAGACTTTCTCCAAAATTTTATCGCAATGTTTCCTGAAAGGTCCTAACTACTTTTCATTTATTTGGGAAATTACCACAAATATCCAAGCACTAGAGCTTTGTGGAGATGCTTCTCCAGCATTTGGTAATCCAATGAAACACTACCAAAGAGTTGTGTCAGAACTTCCAGATACCTTATTCATACATAAAATTTAGTAATACATTACAAAGCCCAAAGGAAGCCAGGACTCTCTGGAAATCCTGCACTGGAGCTGGCTCCTGGCAGGACTTGTGGACCCATAGAGAAAGGAATTCGTGCTAGAACAGGTTTGCCAGCCGGACTTGTGGCCCTGTAGGGTATCCACGATTGAGAAGTCTGTTCCTGAAGAATTACACTCTTTGGAAGGGACTCAAGTGGTTTGTGAGGAACTGCAGCCCATGGGCAGGATTCATGTTGGAGAAGTTTGTAGAGGAGTGCTATCCGTGGGAGGGACCCCATGCTGGAGTGGAGGAAGAGTGTGAGAAACCCTGTTCCCAAGGAGGCAAGAGCAGCAGAGATAACATGTGAACAACTGACCATACACATGCGCTGTGCAAGGGTGGGAGACAGAATTCAGAAGTGGAGCTTAGGAGGAAGAGGGGAAAGGTGTCTTAAAATTTAGTTTTTAATTTTATTATCCTACTCTGACTCTATTGGTAATAAATTAAACTTATTTCCATAAATCAGTTTTAGTTTAATAAATTAAACTAATTTCCCTCTGATGGTAATTACCGAGCAATCTCTTTGTCCTTGTCTGCACCCATGAGCCTTTTGTTATATTTTCTCTCCTGTCTTGCTGATAGAGCATCTTTGGTGGACACCTGGCATTCAGCCAGGGTCAAACCACCACAAGGAGGAAAAGCATATGCTGAAATGCCTCCAATGATGTGACTGCTGAAATTAAGAGACTCATTAATTCAATAATGATAAAACTTTAGATGGTGGTTGTTGAGAGAGAATAGTGTACGCAGAGATTACTTTGAGCTCCGCATTAATGACAATATTTGTTTTCTTTCCAAAATAATAAAAATAAACTTGTGCATTTAAATGCCTGACCAATACAGCTCTTGTGCTTCTTATAGACATATAATTGTACCTGATCTCTGTTTTGCCTTTCTTCCTAATAGTCAGCATTGTATATGACCACAGAGATACATACAGGTGTGTACATAGACATAATCAAATACTATAATCTTCCATTCTTATGTCTCAAGTCAAGGTTATAATGACTGTGAATCTGGAGAGAGGACTCACCCGCACAGAATATAAATTGTGTTGAAAACAATGGTGATGACATGTTTAATAAAGCACAAAAATGACATCACTTTAATGAAGGACTCAAAATTACTTCTGTTATCTCCTCTGCCCTCGCTTGCCTTATCACTGGAAAATCGTCCAATCCAAATGGGCACTTGACAATTGGTCACTCCAGTTTCACAGTGATTTTAGAAAAAAATAATTTGAAAAAACAAACCCCAAGGTATTTCTAATACATTTCTGTTGTTTTTGCAGATTTTTGATAGGATGGACTTAAAAATTTGTCTTTGTCAAGCTCCCCATTTGCCAACATAATCTTCTGTAAAAGTGGAGCTCTGAGAGTTGTGTCTATCTGGTGCTCCACACTTACTGCATATAGTCAGGTGAAGAGCCTATTTCAAGAGTATCTTTACCCTGTCAAGTACTTACCCATATAAGAGGTGTCAGATAAGCAATGAAGGTGAGGGTTCCACTGACTAGTTAATAAATGGAGAGGAAGCGGTCTCCAGTTATATTTTTCTTACATATTAAATGAATTTTATGATGGCTAAAATTCACTTAAGAAGAGTCACCTCCTATTTTTATGTACAAGATAAAAAGAAATCCAGTAGTGTGATTGTTTTTATAACATAATCTCAATACCTTCATGAATACAGTGCCCATAAATGTAAGCTACTGTTGCAGTGAATGCTTTTATTTTAGTGTTGCTGTGTGGGTTATATTCCTTGACTCCCATTTGTGTTTGCTAGTCTCAACCCTCTATACTTTTCAAATTAAGGTAATGTCTCCCTTTTGCCAGAACCTCTATTAGCTACTTTTCGTTAGTCTGCCTGGTACTGTACTGCTTTAAAAAAAAAAAATCTAATGCAAAATATTAATCTTATATGACTTTGAATTATACTAATTGCAGTGGAAAGTCTGGATATAACCAACTGTGTATGCTATAGAATATAAATTCCTGTGTATGAAGTATTTCACCACTGGATTCAGCGATAGTAGATGAGATCTTGTTTTATAAAATCTGGGTGTGTTCCCATTTTAAACAGGTCATTTCCATCTCTGTTATCAAAGGACAAGACAGTTACAGCTAAAGCAAGAGTACAATTCTTGTCCCTCAAATTTTCAGTGATTTAAAGTACACTGAATTTTGTTTTTTTTTTCAAATATGCCTTTCCACAATGGAAACCCTTGACCTCTGACAGTCTTATATAGGATTTTTTTTTTTTTTCTACTGACATAAACATCAGTTCTTAATGTGGTTTCGAGCATTTGGCTAATTTAAAATTTATTTTTAAACTGCTGAGAGGTTTATATTTGGAAACAGCTGTTGAGCATGGCCCTGTAGCTACCTTTAGCAATGTTTTATTATCTTGACTAAGCTTATAATGGTGATTCTCTGCTCTACCACTGACATCTTAATGGCTGCCTCACCAGTACTGATGCTGTAGGAAGTATATGGGACTGACTTTTACATCTATAATGATATGGTAATGTGAGCCATTACAATGTCAGTGGTGGTTTATTGGCATTATGGTTTAAGATTATGAGGGTATTACAGTGCCATTGCAAACAAATACTGCTGTTTTTAAAATAAGCAGATGAAACACAGAAAAGTGCCAAAATAGTTGTAATATTAAATTCACAATAGCAAGACAGTGTTTGCTTAAGGCAGCTACTACCCTAAAATTCATCTGTTATCTGCATAATTCAGCAATGCACACTGTGCAGTCATCTGCTGGAGATTCTGCAGCATCAGGCAGAAATTACAAATGACCCAGGGTAAATATATTTGCCCATTTTGTGCATTATAGATTTCAGCCTAATTTTAAACCCTATCATCTAGAGGATCAGAGCCTGCAGTCAGAAACTGACTGATACTGGGGAGGATATCTCTGAATTTCCAAAGCCAACACATTGTATAAAACAAAATTATCTTCCTTTTATTTTTTCCCCTTTTACCTGTTTTTTTTTTCGGTTCCAAAAGGATGATAGAAGCAGAAATAGGAAACAACACAAATCAGACAGCCCTGTCTGGTAAGAGTTTTTGTAGATCAAAACAGCAAATGTGTGAACATGAACTCAGGCTAGACTGCAAGCTGACATGAAATTCACATACGACCTTGAGGTTTCCAAAGCAGGATTTTGAAAAGCATTTGAGAATGTTCTGTTCCCACAGTTCCCATTTATTCTGTTCTGTTCCCACAGAGTCCCTGTTTACATGCTGCATCAGGCTTTCTTATCTAAATTCTTCCTGCGAAAGAAAATGAAAATGAACAATTTTCCATTAACTTGATACCAAGTGCTTTAACACATTTTGTGGGCTATTTGGAGCAGGCATAGTGAAGAACTCTTAAGAAATGGCAAAAAAAAAGAGTTTTAGATTGGTCTTCTGTGTTCTGAGGGATGCGGTGGTCTTTGTCTCATGGGAATATGGTGGCTTCATCTACATAAACAAGTGCTGTGGCATAGCAGGAATGGATCTCTAAAGAAAATCAATTGATGCTGCAGAACCAGCAGCCACACTAATCACACTTTGGAGCTTTGCCACAGCTTAGTTTGGATCAGACTCTTCTGGTGTTGAGTATTGAACGCTGGTTAGCAATTGCAGAGGATCACGTGTGCTTCTGGAGTGTGTACTCTGGTTTCGTTTCATGTTCGTGTCACAAAGACAGTCATATTTAAGTACAGGAAATTTGAAGATTCACTTTAAAACCTAAACACTAAGAGAGATTATTGAATCACTCAGGTTGGAAAAGAACCCTTGGATCATCAAGTCCAACCATTAACCCTACTTTACAAAGATCTCTTCTAAACACTATCCCCAAACAGTACATCTAAATGACTTTTAAACACATCCAGGGTTGGTGACTCAGCCACCTCCCTGGGCAGCCCATTCAATGTCTGACCACTCTTGCTGTGAAAAAATGTTTCCTAATGTCCAGTCTAAACATCCCCTGGTGCAGTTTGAGGCTATTCCCTCTTGTTCTATTGTTAATTACCTGTGAGAAGAGACCAGCACCAACCTCTCTACAATGTTCAGTTAGTTGTAGAGAGTGATGAGGTCTCCCTTCAGCCTACTCTTCTTCAAACTAAACAGCCTCAGCTCCCTCAGTGGCTCATCATAAGATTTATTCTCCAGACCATTCTCCAGCTTTGTCACCCTCCTCTGCACTTGCTCCAGCACCTCCATACCTCTCTTCTATTGAGGCAACCCAAACTGGACACAATACTTGAAGTGTGGCCTCACCGGCGCTGAATATGGGGGAAACAACCACCTCCCTACCCCTGCTAGACAAAGCATTTCTAGTACAAACCAGGATGCCATTGGCTTTCTTTGCCACCTGGGCACACTGCTTGCTTATGTTCAAGTGTTTACCAATTAGAATCCCCAGGTCCCTTTCTTGCCAAACAGCTTTCCAGCCACACTTCCCCAAGCCTGTAGTGTTGCATGGGGTTGTTGTAGCCCAAGTGCAGGATCTGGCACTTGGCCTTACAGAATCATAGAATGGTTTAGGTTGGGAGTGATCTCAATCATCTAGTTCCAATCCCCCGCCATGGGCTGGGACACCTCTCATTAGAACAGGTCGCTCAGGGCCTCATTGAACCTGGCCTTGAACACCTTCAGGGAGGGAGCATCCACAACCTTCCTGGACAACCTGTTCCAGTGTTTTGCACTCTCACTGTAAAGAACTTGTTGAAGCTCATCCCATTAATGTTGGCCCACTGATCCAATCTATCCAAGTCCCTCTGCAGAGCCTCCCTACCCTGGTGCAGATCAACACTGCCACCTAACGGCGTCATCTGAGAACTTACTGACGACACTGTCTTCATCAAGGTCATCAATAAAGATGTTAAACAGAAGTGGTCCCAACACCGAGCCTTGTGGAACACCAGTTATGACTGGCTGCCAGCTGGATTTAACTCCATTGACCACCACCCTTTGGGCCTGTTTGTCCAGTCAGTGAGTTCCATGCTCCTGATCCAGTCCTACAAAATCTGGTTTTGTAGCTCTGACTCTTCTCTCTCTCAGTGGCTTTGTAACTACGGCAAAACATAGATGTTGTGGGAAATCAGAGACGATGAAATTATTTCAGCCATGAATTTGAAGACAGTGCTTCAAGTGGAGCAGGAGTGAAGGCAGCAATAGAGAGCAATAGTTATCAGGTACCACAACGTGTAGAGCAAGGAGCAGAGGATTCAGAGAAATATTTGTTGTTGAACCTAACGCCCTGTGGCCACCAACCTTACAAAACTCAGAATCACAGGATCACAGGATGTTAGGGGTTAGAAGGGACCTCCGGAGATCATTGAGTCCAACCCCCCTGCCTGAGCAGGGTCATAATCTAGTGCAGGTCACACAAGAATGGATCCAGGTGGGTCTTGAAAGTCTCCAGAGAAGGATGCTCCACAACACCTCTGGGGAGCCTGTTCCAGTGCTCCATGACCCTTACAGTAAAGATGTTCTTCCTCACGTTGAGGCGGAACTTCCTGTGCTGTAGTTTAAACCTGTCATAGAACTGATTGCTGAATCCTAAAAAATGCTGAGATGTTTATTATCTCTATTCTACTTAGTGGTGATACCAGAAATCCATTCATTTCATAGTTGGAAGGCTTTTAATTTCTCTATGATGTTTATTCTTGCCAGTATATACCCATTGTTCCATGCTCAGCCTTGTGACTGTGGAAATAATTCTTGCTTCTCTCAGAAGGATTTACAGAGAAGAATTATGTCACCTCTCAGGCTTTCAACAGCAGACAGCCATGGCCAGGCTTCTTCACAACCTATCAGAAAATGGGATTTCTGTCCTATGATAACTTTTGCACTGGTGAGCCCGTCAGGATGATTTTTTCCCTACTGGAGCTTGATCCTACTGGAAATACTGATACATTCTCAGATTCCTATAGTGTCTTTTTATTGCCATAACACACTGGCACTTCACAGTCACTTAATATAGCCAGGCCTTTCTTCTTCTCTCTTACTTCTATTAGGGGTGCTGCCAGCTTTTAGCAGAAACTTTTTCTGTAATAGAATGTTTTTACAGGCAAGACTTTTCATGTATATCATTAAATTCCCTCCATTACTTAAGTCTTCAAGGTTATGCAGTCTCTGCAGCACGGCATTGCACTCTGGACCTTTTCTGCAAAGGATGCCTCAGCAAATTTTAGCAGTGTGTGCTCTTTTCCTGTGCCTTGTTCATCCATAAAATTCCCCCCAGCCTGAAGTTAATTTTCCTTCAGAAAGAGTATGATCTCTTTCAACTAGTTAGGTACACAGTATAGAAATCTCATATTAATATAAGTCTTTCACTCTTTAATAAAGAATTTTCCATTTGACACTGTAACTTACCCTTTTCTGAAGACTCTTGCTAAGTGTTGAATTTGACTTGAAAATAACATATAATATCTAAGAGTTTAATGTGAAAACTGCTAGTGGATGTTATTAAGAAACTGAACTATTTTCAGCCAAGCAAAGTGAAGTGTCATATAGCACATAAGGATCATGTTATGTGCATGGATCATCAGCTCTAGCCCTGTACCCATTCAAAGCCATATAATCTTCCAGTTAAGCAAGGCAGCAGGAGACATTTTACCCTGAAATGTTTTGAGTATCCTCCAAGTTTGCAGAATCTGAAGGTTGCAAAATCAGAAGCACTTTGTGGGTAGCCTGGTTTGAGATTGAAGGGGGTAGTGAAGAACACAGAAAAAGTAGTGTGTATTGCAGTCTTTGCCCAAAGAAGAGTTAACTCTGTGTATTTGATTGAATCACAGCAGAGAAGGCTGACCTGAGTAAAAGGATATTCCACCCAAAACACAAAATCTTTTCATGGTTGCTTGAATGAGATCCTTAGATGCTGTGCAGAGACTCCTAGAGGGTCTTCTAACCACCGGCCGTGCTACGAGTGATTAGTAATGCACGTCATTTAAGTTATGAGGTCCTGCTTTTATGTGCAGATGGACACAATCTCTTCACAGGCTGAACATTTCTGTTATACTAATAATAATGAGGATTGTGGTAGGAAAGGAAGACTCTTTGGTTATGCTGATGGGGACAGAAGAGCTGTTACAGTTAGCATGAATCCAAGGAATGAAAGTTCAGGAAAACAGCAAATTCTGAAAAAAATGGAGTTGTAGTTATTAAGAATTAAGCTAAAGAAGCACTGTGGACTAGAGCAAAAAGGGATTGTGTGTTGCTTGTTGTTCAACAAGGTGGGAATCCAAGGGTCTTCTTTTTGTTCAAGAGGTGGAAAACGCACATTTAACCAAATGCCCATTGCCACTTTGTAGCATCAGATTAGTAACTGTAACCTTTCTAACAGTCATTTGTAAAAACATATATGCAGCAAACCTTCAGGCAAGATGTACTGAAAAAGGGAGATGCAAGCAAAATCAGAAAGGGAGGCTTGGGGACTGGAACTGGAGACCTAATGAGTGGCATAATATGCCTGGCATGTAGATACACATGCACAGCTCCTCATCAGATCTTTCTCCTTCCCTCCATCTCAGCAAGGAGCAGATAGTTATCTCACTCACTGACCTGTGTCTGTCAGCAGGCTGTGTGCTACAGGCAGAGGAGAAACTAATTTTTCTCTGCAATGGGTGAGGTGGAAATGCTATGAGGGACTGCATGACATAATCAAACAAAACGCAGAAGCAGAGGTAAAAGCCTGTCTGCCATGCCTAGAAAAAGCTTCACTGGTTACTTCAGCCCTTGTATCTGGCTGAGAGCAAACAGCCTGAGCTCTATCATCTCATCTGGGGGTAGTGATCAACAGAAATTGCCAAACAAAAAGCAAGAGACATGAGGAGGGTACCAGCCAGCTCTAACATGGCATGTGCTTCTGGAATGCCAGAACCCTGGCATCCTACTCATTTCTCAGTGAACAAAATCTCTGAGCTCGGGAACTTACAGTCACCTTTCAAAGCCCCAAACTGTTAGCAGCATGCAACTGTGTTTTCATAAACAGAATTTACATTCAAAAGTGTTGTTAAGTGGTTCTGCAAAACCATCAGCAAGATATTGCAGCTAACTTTTTCAGTGAAATTAATTTTCCCTGAAAGAGCAGGTAACGTATCTCTTTTTCCTGTGTGAGCTGGAGAAGTTCAGTAGTTTCAAACATCTACTGTTTCATCAGATCTGCTTAGACTGCTAATGGCAAGCTGCTTCCAGGGCTCCACAAGTCTCACTGCAGGATCTAGCCTAGGAATCCACCAGCTCATTTCACATACCAGCAGGCCACAGTAAAACCATTGCACACTAACAATATTTAATAACTACCAGATTGGATGAAATTGCAACTGGCGAACTAAAGGTCAAATGCCTCAGCACTGCTCAAGAGGACTCTTGTTCTTATTACTCCAGTGGAGATTGTGTACATAGCCATATTCTCACATGGCTAAGCATGCACAGATAAATCAAGAACTAAAAGTACAGGGTCAGCATCCTGCTTGATCTGTGAGATAAAACATCTCACCAGCAGAGAGCCTGCAACCTGAGGCTGTCAGACCCTAACTCAGCTAAAGAAGACACTCAGAGGTCAGGCAGTGATGGTAGGTGCTTTGCATGGGTATAGCTCAATCAATCCCTCTGTTGATTGAATGTGGAGCTGAGGATTTCCAAAGCCTTCCAGAGGGTAGAATGCTGAATTCTATGTAATTCTTATATGGAGTGACTTTCCAGGTCCTTCAAACTTGGCAATGTTGCCAGTCTTTGAAGGAACATCCCTTTATATTTGACTACTTAATCATGTAATCACAGAATCATCAAGGTTGGAAAATACCTTTAAGATCATCGCATCCAGCTACCCAACTACCATCACCACTAAACCGTATCCTGAAACACCACACCGACACACTTCTTGAGCACCTCCAGTGATAGCAACTCCACTGCATCCCTGGGCAACCTCTTCCAACACCTCAACACTCTTTCAGTAAAGGAATTTTTCATAATGTCCAATTTAACCTCCCCTGGCACAACTCAAGCCCATTTCTTCTCATCCTAGTGCTAATTACCTGGGAGAAGAGGCCAACACTGGCCTTACTACAACCTCCTTTCAAGTTGTAGAGAGAAATGAGATAGCCTCTCTGTTTTCTCTTTAGACTAAACAACTCAGTTCCCTCAGCTGCTTCTCATAGGACATGCCCCGTGAGAGAGTATTTTGAGATGGAGTTATCATTACATTAAAAAAAAAATAATTAAAAAATCAGCTTGGTCATGTTAGCTGGCAATTTGTCCTGCTTATGTTTTGCACCCTCTTCTACTCATGGGCTGCAGCCTACTTCACAGGAACATTAGGAACCTTGATTTGAGACTTTGGACATTTCTTGTATCAGTGATCTTTCCCCTGTATTTACATCTCATGCATTTAGACAGCTCTGGTCTATTAGTCTTTAATTTGATATAGAGTGTTGAGAGAGAATTTTTTCACCACTGGTGAGCAGGGCTTTGTGAGACAGATATTTCAGTCATAACAGACCTGGAAGGACCCAAGCTTTCTATGAACATGTACTTTTATATGAACTTAAAATAAAGTTACTTTATGTTGGTTGCTGGGGACATGACTCAATAATCTGTATGATCTCTTCCTCCAATATTTCCAGAAATGCATGATGCTTTTACACATCTACTTCATGGCTGAAACATCAGGTGGCTTTTGACTCCCCTCATTTTAACCTATTAATTATGAGTTTACAAATGGCTAAAATTTCAAGTTCCACATTTCAGTAACAATACAAAGCTGGTGGTTGGTCTGGGTAATGACTGGATAGTGAGGACATTAACAGGCTGTGGCAAATCTTGTTAACTCTATGTAACTTGAGAAAAGACACTAGACTGCTAATAATGACTGCTTTGTCAAGACCTATTGATCAAAACACTTTTAAAAAAAATAAGAAAACCACTGATGTGAAGGAAGAGGATTCTTTTCTTCCACAACACTTAGAGTGGTTGGAAATGATAATGAAATTTTAAGAAGTAGGAATCTGACCCTAACCATTATTTAGTTTTAGGAGTATGGTGTATAACTGGGATGGAGGATGGTCTGTGCTGAGGCAAAACTCCCCTTTTCTCCTTTTGAGAAAAATAAGTACAGCAATTTTTTTAAATCAGAAGTTCAAATATTGTGTGCGTTGAATTGGTTGGTTGTGTTGCTCTTTGTTGTGGCTACATACGTTGAGAGGACATGCTACCAGTGAGTATCAATGCTGACATCCAGAAAAATCTATTTGCTGATACAAAGCAGTGGTTTTGCTCCCCAGTACTTTCAAGAAGAATAATTAACCCAGAATGGCTCAGAATATTAAAGCCGTGTCTAGAATGCAGCTGAAGGGAGCAGAACAGACATCAGACCCAGACCTTTGTCTCACAGAAGTTTTTCAACAATTTCTGTTTTACTCACTTAGACAACTGTGATTGAGTGGGTTTTCCACAGAAATAAATATGCTAATATGCTGCTGTCATTAACAGCATCACACTCTGCCCTCAAACCCAGACAAATACTTTTATCCATCAAGCTGGAGGTGCTGGAGCTTTAGACAGAAACTTCCTGGAGAAGACAGAGGAGAAGAGCAAAACTCCTCCATCTGAAAGCTGCTTTTGATGACCCAAAGATTATTGGGACAGACATTTGCAGGAAGCTGTAAACAGCACTCTGCTGCCAGATCAGCGGCCCAGCACACCAAACCAGGGAAATGCTAGGGCTTGGCAACATCCTTCTTTCAAGGACTCAAAACAGAGATGCCTCTTCTGTTCAGTCTCTATAGTTTTTTTCTCCACCACTGAGTTTTCATGTAGGTAGGGGACCCAACTGGATGACAGAAAAATCAGGTTGCATTACAAAAATTGAGGCTGCTTACACTCATAGATAGGATTTATATTCAGGTGAATTTATTAAAGATGATTTAAATCTAGCAAAAGCCTAAGAAATGGAGTTTTTCCCATTTGAAGAATGAAGTTTGCATCTCAAATTTTATTTCTCCTTTGATGAACCACTTGCACTGACTGGACAGCAGTACCAATGGAGAAACTTTTTTTTCCAGGATCTGGCAGCTGTAACAAGCAAGTTTACTGATTGAATGGGGTGGAGGAGCTGTGCTTAGCAGTTAAATCTCTCTTGTGTCTGAATGACACTTGGCAAACATTGCCACATTCCCTTACTGATGTGCTTACTAACTTCTGTGAATGTTATCAGAAAAGATACATGCTCACTGAGGAATGAAAGGAGACATAATACCACTCATTTTCATGTTGCAGGTGGTGTAACACATTTCTTCTCGCAGCTGAGAGTTGCAGCTGGCCCATGTCTTTTGTACTCATTGACTATGACTGGGTTTTTCATGTAACATTTTGATTAAAGTTGTATCTTAGTGGTTTTTATTAATTTTTCTTTTCTTGCACCATAGTTTAAACATTACAAGTTTTATCTGTCTTCAGTGCTATTTCTTTTCATGAGAGGGGGGAGCATAGTTTTCTGTGTAATGTTCTCTAGCAACGTGTGTGAGGAGGGATCGATTGGATTGGTTGTGTATCATACAGGAATTGGGAGACAAAAGGGGGGGGTGGTGGTTTTGCTTTAAAAAGTTTAGTTTCTGCCATAACTTTTTATATTAACCTTAGTTTTGCTGCTAGTGGTTTGCTAGGCTGAGGAACCAGGCTGTCTCATAATGTTACCATTTATTCACTGGAGGCCAGACTTTGCCCACCACTACACAGTCCCTGTCTCCTCTGAAATAACCTTTGAGCTCTCTCCCGCCCTCAGATATGATGAACAAAATGGCCATGCATTCTTGTACTGTGGTTTGTGAAATGTCTATGATGTGTGAGCCCAGTAGACTCAAGTAAGTTGCAAAATCTGAAATGAGCCATTCCCCTGGAAGCTACAGTGCCTGCTGCCCTTGGCTCTGCCTTCTTTCACCCCACATCTGGCAGGCAGGAGGAAAGCATTCACAGTTTCAACTGCCCTGCCTGAGATGGCAGAGGCATGGGGTGATTGCCACCATTTGCTGCTGTGGCCACATAGACAAGGGAGAGAGACGTGGGGAGGTTGAGTGAGCTAGTGCCATGCCAAGGGTCATGGTGTCCTGCAAGGTAGGGCAGGTCTGGGAAACAAAGCTTGCTCCAAGCTGCACAGAGGTCTCAGTACATTCCTGGGGGTTGTGTGTAACATAAGAGAAACATGTTAGAATCATAGAATCAGTCAGGGTTGGAAGGGATCACAAGGATCATCTAGTTCCTGCCATGGACAGGGACATCCTACCCTAGATGAGGCTGTCCAGAGCCTCATCCAGCCTGCCCTTAAACACCTCCAGGGATGGGGCCTCAACCACCTCCCTGGGCAACCCATTCCAGGGTCTCACCACTCTCATGGTGAAAAACTTCCTCCTCGCGTCCATTCTGAATCTACCCACCTCCAGCTTTGCTCCATTCCACCTAGTCCTACCTGATAGGCCCACTAGTCCCTACCTGATAGCCTAAAAAGTCCCTCCCCAGCTTTTCTGTAGGCCCCCTTCAGATACTGGAAGACCACAATAAGGTCACCTCAGAGCCTCCTCTTCTCCAGACTGAACGGCCCCAAGTCCTCCAGTCTGTCCTCATAGGAGAGGTGCTGCAGCCCTCTCATCATCCTCGTGGCCCTTCTCTGGACATGATCCAGCATATCCACATCCCTCATGTAATAGGGGCTCCAGAACTCTGGTGGGGGCTCAGCAAAGCGGAGCAGAGAGAGAGAATCACCTCCCTTGAACTGCTGGCCACACTTCAGATGCAGCCCAGGCTCTGGTTGGTTTTCTGGGCAAGTGCACACTGCTGGCTCATGTTGAGCTTCTCACACACCAGCACCCTCAAGTCCCTCGACTCAGGGCTGCTCTCCAGCCAGTCACTGCCCAGCCTGTATTTGTACTTGGGATTGCCTCGACTCAGATGCAGGACCTTGCACTTGGTCTTGTTGAACCTCATGAGACTGGCTTGTGCCCACCTCTCCAGCCTGTCCAGGTCCATCTGGATGGCATCCCTGCCCTCCAGTGTGTCTGCTGCACCACACAGCTTGGTGTCATCAGCAAACTTGCTGAGGCTGCAGTCAATGCCTCTGTTCATGTCACCGACAAAGATATTGAACAAAACTGGTCCCAGGACTGATCCCCTGAGGGACTCCGCTTACCACTGCTCTCCACTTGGACATGGACCCATTGACAGCCACTCTTTGGGTGTGGCCACCAAGACAGTTCTTTATTCATCCAGTGGTCCACCCATTAAACCCATGTTTCACCTACTTGGAGACCATGATGTGGTGCGGGACAGTGGCAAAAACTTTGCTCCAGTCCAGGTAAATGACATCAGTTGCTTGCCTCTCATCTATTAACGTTGTGACCTGTTCATAGGTCACCAGGTTTGTCAGGCAGGATTTGCCCTTGGTGAAGCCATGCTGATTGTACCCAATCACCTCTTCACTATTCTCCTGACTCAGTAGTGCCTCCAGGAGGATCTGCTCCATGATCTTACCATGCACAGAGATGAGACTGACTGGCTCCTCCTTCCTACCCTTTTTGAAAATGGGAGTTAAGTTTCCCCTTTTCCAGTCGGTGTGAACTTTGCCAGACTGCCATGACTTGTGGAATATAATAGAGAGGGGTTTAGCAGCCTCATCTGCCAGTTCTCTCAGTACCCGTGGGTGATCTGGTGATCACGAACCTGATCTTCACGTATGGTGGGCAGTTCTTCCAGTCCCTGCCATTATCTTCCATGACTCCAGGAGTGTGGCTGGAGGCCTTGGCAGTCAAGACTGAGGAAAAGAAGTTGTTGAGAACCTCAACCTTTTCCATGTCACTTGTAACCATTTCACCTGTTACCTTTCTGAGGGGGCCCACACCTTCCCTAGTCTTCTTTTTACCATTAATATACCTATAGAAATTCCCTTTGACCTCCCTGGCTAGATTAAATTCACTGTCCTGGCTTTCCTAACCAGGTCTCTTGCTGCTTGGACAGCTTCCTTATATACTTCCCATTCTAGCTGTCCTTTCTTCCACTCCTTGTAGAGTTTCTTTTAGTGTGACAGTGTGTCCAGGAGCTCCTTGCTCAGCCAGGCAGACCTCCTAGCATTCTTTCCTCTTTTTTGGTGCACATTGCTCCTGGACACTGAGAAGGTGACCCTTGAATACTGACCAGCTGTCCTGGGCCACTCTTCCCTCTAGGGCTTTGTCCCATGATACTTTGGCCAGCAGATCCCTGGAGCGATCAAAGTCTGCACGCCTAAAGTCTAGGGTCATAAGCTTAGAATACGTCCTCCTGGTTGCCTTGAGGATCTTAAATTCAGCTGCTTCATGGTCACTGCAGCCAAGGCTGTCTCTGAGTCTCACATTGGTCACCAGCCTTTCCCTGTGGTGACAAGAAGATCCAGCATAGCACCTTTTCTTGTTGGTTCCTCTATTATTTGGAGGAGGAAATTGTCATCTATGCAATCCAGAAACATCCTGGATTGCTGATGCCTTGCTGTGTTGTCCCTCCAGAAGATGTCTTAAGCAGGACCATTGACAATGTCCCCCACAGCA
>VWZE01026079.1:87562-98129 GCA_013396675.1 Eubucco bourcierii | reverse complement strand
GAGCACAAGCCCTATGAGGAGAGGCTGAGGGAGCTGGGACTGTTTAGCCTGGAGAAGAGGAGGCTCAGGGGGGACCTTATTGCTGTCTACAACTACCTGAAGGGTGGTTGTGGCCAGGAGGAGGTTACCTTCTTCTCTCAGGCAACCAGTGACAGAACAAGAGGACACAGTCTCAGGCTGCGCCAAGGCAAGTTTAGGCTGGAGGTGAGGAGGAAGTTCTTCACTGAGAGAGTAATTTGTCACTGGAATGGGCTGCCCAGGGAGGTGGTGGAGTCACCGTCCCTGGAGGCGTTCAAGGCACGTTTGGACATGGCACTTAGTGCCATGGTCTAGTCTTGAGGGCTGTGGTGATGGGTTGGACTTGATGATCTCTGATGTCTCTTCCAACCCTTGCGATACTGTGATACTGTGATACTGTGATGTCAGAGTGGTTGAAATGCCCCATAAGAACCAGGGCTTGTGACCTGGAAGCCACTTCTATTTGCTTGTGAAGGGCCTCATCTGTTTGGTACTGCTGGTCAGGTGGCCTGTAGCAGACCCCTATAGTAGACCCCTATAGTAACATCACCCTCCCTTTAATTTTAACCCATACACACTCAACCAGCTCATCCTTCTCCAGCTGGAGCTCCACTGATTCTAGCTGGACAGTGATATAGAGGATAACGCCTCCTCTCCTCCTCTGCCTACCCTTCCTAAAGAGTTTGTACCTGTCTATCCCTACATTCCAGTCATGGGAATCATCCCACCAAGTTTCAGTAACAGCCACTATGTCATGGCATCCCAGCAGCACAGTGGCCCTTAATTCATCTTATTTGTTGCTCAAGCTCTGTGCATTTGCATAGAGGCACTTCAACTGGGCTGGTCCTGTCGTCCTTTTGTGCCAAGTCCCCTTGATTTCCTAAATTCCAAGCCTCTGAATGCAAATTTTCAGCCTAGAAATGGGCTCAGATGAGGTTGAGAAATAAATGTAATGGGTAAACAGGTGAGCATGGTGTTAGACTATCATTGGGAACCTGTACTCCTGCAGAGCTAATTCCTCTTTCTAATATTAAGGGTCCCAAATCTCGTTCTTACATTGACTTATTCATTAATAGTTTTGTGTGTATGAATAATTCACCATCTACATACTGTATCTCTATTTTAAATACATTACAAAGCATATATTAGACAGAGATTGACCTCTACTGTGGTTGACGTCAAGATTTATTGTTCCAGGAAGCTCCAGGTATAGTGACTTGAATCAAAGCCTGAAGGTTCAATTAAAGTTGATACTGTATTAACAAAAAGCCACAAGTCACATTTCTTCTGTAGTCTGCTTTGCTATGTATGTCAGTTCTCTTTCTTTCTTTCTTTCTTTCTTTTTTTTTTTTCCCCACTGAGATTGGAGCATAAGTGTAATCACAAGCCATTTGCCTAGCTCAGCCTAGCTGCCTTGTTTTATTTAGCTGCCTCTGGGACCTGTGCTAAATCATTATTAATGGGATATCTCACTCAAGCCTGAAAATAATATTTGTGTTTTCGTCTACACTAGTAAATGTTTTTCTTTCTAAATCCATTATTTTGGTGTAATGTGGCAGATTCTTTGCCTTTTACCCTTTAACTCAGAAGCAAAACTACTTTGGAAAGAAAAAACAAACCAGATCCTGCACCAGTGTGCTCAAATGTAATGGGATTGTTAACAGTAAGGCAGGAGGGGGGACTAAACACTTTGAATTTACCTCCTCTTTTGTCCCTCAGTTTTGAAAGTGAATGTGGAAAGATTTCATAGACAAGCTGGGGAAGTATGACCTCCTTTTTAGCTGTTGCAGCTGATACTGTTCCTTTCTCTCTAATGATTATTAGTGTGACCTTCTTGTCCNAAAAAAAAAAAAAAAGTTCTGATGTCTTTGCACCATCACAATGTGCTGCACATTCCATTGCCGAGCAACAATCAACAGTGCACACCCTGGGCACAGGTGAACTTTTACTTTCAACTTCAACGTAGAGCAACTTTCACTCCATATTGCTGAAGCTGATCCTTGAAGGATGTGCTCCTGAAGTGGAGAGCATGGGGAGCCAACATGTAAACTTTGGCGTGGACTCCAGATCTACAACAGTGCTTTTAGGAGGAAACCTTCCTTAATCCGACACATATGCTCCCATTCATGTGTCAATGTGGAAGGCACATTAAGGACTAGAGTCATATTCAAAGAACTGCAATAACCCTGATCTGAGGATGGGAACTGTCATAGAAAGAACAACTAGGAAAATTTAAGAAAAGAGGGAACTAAAGGGTCTTCCATTTCTTTCAATTCAAACCACTCCTAAATTCAGTTCAAACCACTATACCAAATAGGATTTTGCACAAGACTTTCCTGATACTTTCCCTTATCTGGAAACATCAAGTTCAAGTTGGACAAGAATCTAAGCAACCCAATCTAGTCAAAGATGTCTTTGCTCTCTGTTGAGGGTATTGGATTAGATGACCTTTAAAGGTCCCCTCCAACTAAAAATATTCTATGATTCTATTCTGTGATTCTACGTTCAGCAGCACACAGCTGAAATAGGGAATCTAAACCAAGACATGTTCAACAGGAAATGGATTGAGTACGATCTTTAAATTCTGGCTGGTAGCAAGGAGGTTATTGTTAAATTTTCAATTGCTAAGGAAAAGAGATGCTTTTCAGTGTATGAATATGAATCTCTCCAGAGACAATTTAGTCCTAGTCATAAAACACAAACACTGTTCTTGAAGAACCTGCTGAAAAGCTCTCAGGTTACAGGTTGCTCAATATCTTACATCTTCTTGTCCTTATACAATAGTATTTCCTCTGATTCAGATTATGAAACTTTACAATTATTGCGCCACAGAGAGGCCACAAAGAAGCAAGTGACACTGACTCCTTAGGGACATCATCACAGCCTTAGATTCCACCACTTGATTACAGACAGAGAGTCAAAATAAGGGAGGAATGAGTGCTGCACTGGAGGCAATGTAAGGAGGCCAAAGTGAAACTAGCAGGGTACAAATATGTCTGTGGCCATGCCAGTGACTTTGTACACAACTATAAATTCAAAGACATGGTGTTAACAATATCATCCAGGTAAAAACCAGAAGCTGATACTGCCTAACAGAAGTGGGAGAGGTGCTGTAAGCAGTAGTAAGTTACCCCCATGAGGTCACTCACTCTTACACTTAGCTAGAGTGCCTGAACCTATTAATAAGTCTTACTCAAAGTTCATAATCTGGTCTCAGCATATCCTCACAACTCTCAATGGGAACCGGTGTAAGATCCTTTGCATGGGACTATAGGGAAAAAAATCAGCTTCTTTTCCAATATAAAACAAGTGGGAGAAATTCCAGTACCTGCAGGAACAGAATCCTGATAATGAAGGGTGTCTGATGTATTGCTTCTTGTAATGGATGTCTCCAAGCAAAGTATACTTGGACTGCTTTTAAGGATCTGGTTTAATTGCTTCATCTTGCACTCAGCTTGTGGCATATATGGCATTCCCCTGATTGTAAAGAACTAAGAGCAGATAACTGCAAACCACAGGCCATTATCTATAGCTTTCCTCCATGATGAGACTGCTGGGCAGATGAGGAGTTTTGAGCCTATTCTTTCTTTTCTGGGCTTGACAAGTCCTCAGGGAGCGTATGCTTGCAGTCTCTCAGCTACATTTAGAGGTGTGTTATGGTTCTTGCTAACTATCTAAAAGCCTGGCATTCAGAAGGCAGTTCACCTTAACATGGGTGAAACTGGTGTGTCCTGTTGCTAATAGAAGAGGTTGCATAGTAGCTGTCCTACTCCTGTCCTCCTCTTCTTAAAAAATGTGAATGTTTTAGTATTTGGCTCATTTTAAAAATACGGATTCCCATAATTTAATTGGATGTGCCAGTACTTTAGATCTGACCATAAACATCCAAGAAAGTACAGCTTTTGAGTAGCCTGATATTGCATCTTCAAGAACATTATGTCTGATTTTACTTCAAAGGTAAGAGTTTATATTACAAACTACTATTCCATTAGTATAGTGATGCTATTGTTTCTACTCCTAGTGATAATTTGGGTTAACATCTAAGAGGAAAGTAGGTAAAGGATAAATTGAAGAATTAGTTCTTTCAATCAGACAGCTGCCACAGCAGTTTTAAAGTCATCACCACAGTCAGATCTGACTGAATTATGCTGTGAGGCTTTTCTGTGTTATTTAGATGAAAGTAACAGATCACTCAGACCAAAATTAAGGCACAGACATAATCTCAGGTAGCCATTCCTTTGTTGCAAGTAACACACACCAAAAATCATTCTTTCATTGAGAACAAATAGCTGTGCTTTGCAAGCTCTGCTTCTAAGAAGCCTTTGGTGCCAGCAGACATTGGAGACCATCTAAGAAGTAACTGATGTTGCTCCACACTCCTATAAAGAGCTCTGGTTGGGTCACTGACTCCAGTGCAGGATCTGACATGCTGCAGTGCATGTGAGGGCATGGTGCCTTATGCAGGTTATGTTGATTTTATTAGAAGCAGACAAGGCTATTAATATTCATTTGCCCATGACTGCACAGGTTTACCACGGCATTGCATGATCTAAGTTTAGAATGTGGTTGGTGAGGAGGTAGATTGCTGACCTGTGAAGGCAAAATAATGTTTGTCTAGCAGGATGTGTCTAGCAGGTGTATTAACCTTTGCCAATCCCTTTACTGAAAGTGTGAGCCACAACTTCCTGCTCTAAATGTGCTGCTGCGCATTGTGATTCCTACATAAGAAAATAACCCCAAGAGAAGAGATTGTAATGATGCCTCAACTGTGCACAGGTCAGATCCACAGGTAAAAAACCATGCACTACCCCCAGACTGCTGGCAAACGTACCACTGTAAAAAGCAGTATTGCAGGTTATCAGGTTTTTATTTATTTTCCAGACTATAGGAAAAAAAAGATTGTGGGAAGTTGGAAACTCACTGAACTAAAATTGTTGGATAGCATTTTATTGTCAGGCTCTTCTCAACACATCTTTTTTGCAATTGTTTATTGAGACTTCTGAAACAAGTGAGATATTATAGCCTTAACTTCATTGTTTATAATGGAAATGCTCACTGACCCTTGACTATAGAGGTGCTCTTGCACTGTTGTAATAAATGCCAGGCACGTCTAACATGTGCAATCCAGGAATGCTCTGGCTCCTTGCCAACACACTCCGTTATGCCTGGTATCTAATCCTGCTGTGGCAAAACTAATTGGAAAATGAGATACATTGCGAGCAGTTTTTGGTTTTATGTGTGTATCTGAAGTGCTACTTGTCTCCAAAGGAGTATCACTCAGGTTAAGCAAATCTACTTGGCTGGTGTCCTTCCACCCCTATTTTCTGGCTGCAGGCTGTGCTCTCCCACTGTTTCCCAAACAAACAGGCAATAAAAGAAGCAATGCCCCTAGCCCTCCAGGTTTCTGCTAGTTCAGTGAGCTGAATGGACTCACTGCGACATCAAGAAGGGGCAGGACCACAAAGGCAGGAGGTGGAGGGAAAGCAAGTGGAGGAGCAGGGATGCCCTCTGAGGAGCATGCAGCTATTTTGGGAGTTCCATTGACACACAAAAAAACACCTTTGGATTCTTCTTCCAAATCAAGGTATTTTTACTTCCCTCAAAACATCCATATAAGACGTATCTGGATATCATTCAATATGAGTTCTTTTTGCACTGGGTGCTTGAGCCAGGAACTTTGTGCTCAGGGTGCCCAACTCCTCTCAAGTCTCCTCTGATCTACAGGA
Organism: Eubucco bourcierii; assembly: GCA_013396675.1. Taxonomy (NCBI): domain Eukaryota; kingdom Metazoa; phylum Chordata; class Aves; order Piciformes; family Ramphastidae; genus Eubucco; species Eubucco bourcierii. Next base: position 92,385 of record VWZE01026079.1, on the reverse strand, counting down.
TCCCATGAGGTGGACAACCCCTAAACTGGTGTCAGTGCTGGTCCTCAGCATAAGTACTGAGTTCTTATTCTTCCTCTGACACGAGCTGTGCACCATAAGAAACACACAGATTGTTTAAGTCAGGTATCTGTGTAGAGTCTGGGAGGTGCCTTGCACATTTGGTATCTTCAAGACACATCTGTGACTTCAAGAGGACCTTTATCTGAATGAATTTCACCCCTTTTGCTGTCTACATCCACCTCACCTTCCTTCCTCTGCCTTGCGTCTGGGCTTATAAACACAAGCGACTGAACCTCATGGAGCAGTCTGGGTTGATTCTCCCAGGTATATTTAATTACCTTTTTGGAACTACCTGTGTACTTTTGTGAATGTTTTACAAGCACTGAAAATGTTTCCAACTTGACTGGAAATTTTCCGATGTCTGGATATTTTCAGTCTTTTCCATCAAGGTGAAGAAGAATTGGCAATTGTTACCAGCATCTAAAGATCTGTAGAGTCCTTAGCCTCTCTGTAGCTTTGATCTACAACAGTACAGATGAAATAGTGCTAAACCAGTGTATATAAATACACCTTTCCCCTTAGAATTCATAACTGTCATAATGACCTCAGCCTTGGACCTCGCCTAAAATTTAATGATCAGTTGGGGTTAATGGCCCAAAATTCAACCTCAGACTATTAACAGTCTCAGGCAGTCATTAATTCTCACAAAATGCTCAGGCTCTTTATTGCTGTTGCTTAAGTGATGCTCAAATGCCTGTGAATATTTACACCCCTGCTGTGGATGTAAGAAATAGAATGTATGCACAGTATTTCAGATATCTCACTGTCCAAAAGGGTCTGAGTACCTGGTAGTAATCAATTCCACATCAGAGGTTAATGAAGTAACTTAAACCAGTCACTGACAGCAATAATCTGAAATTGTGATTATTGTGTAAGTGTATATTTTGCTTTTTAAAAAAAAGAGAGGCAGAATCTCTGCCCTGAGGATCTTACACCTTGAAGTCTATGCAAACATGCTTAGGTCTATCTTTGTTTAGAATACTTCCAAGATGTAAGAGGTGTGTACTTGCTGTTATGCAGATCCTTCTGAATTCAAGTCATTGTAGGTTATGGGGTTTTTTTTACATCATAACACTTTATGGTTATGCTTTTCTGTGAGATGAGATATAGGGCTGAGCTGCTCAAGCTCTCTGCTGCAGCAAGAAAGCATTTCAGCAACGGTTGACAGGTTAGATAAGCAGTCGGCTTTTGAAGAGGCAATATTGTTTAATTATTATTATTTTGGAAGGAACACAGGACTGAAACTGACCTTGTGGAGCATTGGGTCAAGCTTCTGTTTGCTTGAAAAGGAATCACTGCTAATAGCCCCCCCAATCTCAGCTTGAAGAGACTCAGAAGTTTTTCTCCAATAGCCTTCTCAGTAACTGTTTCAGAACCTCATTGCCTTGGGGATTGCAAACTTTTCAATTCCCAGTGTAAAGGTATTAATGGCCAGTTTGAATCTACTTACTGGTACCAGCTCTGGCTTTTAGACTAAACAGCCCTTCCTTGGTGCTTGTTACTGGAAGTGCTTACAGAAAGGTGTGAAATCTTTTCTTTCAGGCTGTATTTTCTCAGGCTTACCAGATATGCTCTTGGCTCTCTGTTCCCCTGATAGCAATCTGTGTCTGCTCCTGTCTGAGAGCCCTGAAAAGGCACACAACAGTCTGGAGAAATCTTTCCAATGCTCTGGGTAGTTAAGTTTATCTACACTGATATATTCATCTGGTCTACACAGATTTGCATTTTTTTCCCCCCAGTGCCAACTTTTACTCATTCTCTGATAAACCTGGCTTTCTTTTGAGTTGTTTCCAACTGGTATGTTCATGGTAATATTGCAGTTCTTGTTATTAGCCACTATACACATCAGTTTTATGTGCTATCTTCAGCTCTGCAAGGTTGTTTAAGTCTTCAATCAAAGAATTACTTTCTGCAGGATGAATAGGACCTTCAGACAAAAAGAAGGGGAATGTGCTGGTTTGAGGCTAATTGGAATATTTTAATGAGAAAAATTAGATTATAGGCTGTGAATAGAAAGCAAGGGTAATGTCTACTTCACTCACAGGCTTGCTGAGATGTATAAAAGCAAGAACACAAACATAGATAAGACAGTTTGTCTGTTGGAATCTGTCAGTGTCTGTGTTTTCTCCCTGGGCTTCTGCTGTTCTGTCTGGATTTGTGTAACCCAACTAATCCTTCTGCTTTTGACTCCCCTTGCTGATCCTCCCAACTCACCCTGCATGTAAAGCAGATTCTGGGATAAGAGATGGGGCTGGAAAGAAGGTGGAAGGGTGGTTGGGAGCCCCTCCCAGGGATTCTGATTTCTGGGAGGGGTATTGTGTTTCTGAATTACTTTTAACTTGTATATTTCTGTATATAGCTGTAAAATGTTTGTAATATATTGTAAATATCTGCTTGTATATTGTGCTAAGCTGTAAGTATATCTTCATTTCTTAACTTGCAGCTGGATGAGTCTAGGCTGGATGAATTAATTGTGTGTGTGTGGGGGGAAGGTAACTCCTGAACCATCACAGGGAAGGAAAATAATATACTATCAAAAGAAGTTTTAAAGGAAACCTGCCCCACCCCCAACAGAAAAGATACTAATAGTAGCAGAAGCAGTAACCTACTGTCAAGGGGCAAAATTCCTCTTACAGAAAGGAGTCTTCCCACAAAGTCTTTTCTAGGGATTTGTTCCACCCAAGTCCTTGGAACATGACTTTCCTAGGACAAAGTCTACCATGGTGGATAGGAAGAGCTTTAAAATACAGAATACGGTGCATGAAATGATAAAGGGAAATTGGACAGACAGCTACACTACCATCACCTTCTTGTAATACACAGAAAGCAAAATCGAGTCAGTGTGGACTCACCAAAGAAAAGGGAATATCAAAGAGCAGGAAACACTGGAAAAACACCTCAAAATCCCAATGACTGGGTAGATAATAAATCCCTGCAAATACTACACTTAACCTTCCTAGGAAACCAGGTGAAGTGAGACAGCAACAACAGATGCAACAAAGCAACCAGTACACACAGATGGAAAAATTAGGCTTATTGGTGCATGACATGAAACAGGATATAAGAGGGATAGCAGGAACATGATAGAATATTAATTGCAGCTGGCATGCAAGTACTGCAGAATGTACACTGCAAAAAGAATACAAAAGGAATTGTTAAGATGATATGGTAGCATTATATATTAGGAATATGACTGGTAGTAAAGAAATTATAATAGTATGAATAAGAGAGGATCATTTTGTGTCAAAATATGTTGGGAAAGCATTCTGAAAGATACTGTAGTAGGAAAGTTCTACAATGAACGTTGGATTTGAGATTGCTTTACTGTCATGAGAGAGATAAGCTACCAGGTGATTGTATCGTTATGAAGAGTCTTTAAATTTCATAATCACAGACTGGAGACCAGAAGTAACATCTGCAGTAGGACTCAGTAATTTCCCAGGACGAAAGCTGAAAAACCTCCATGTCCAAGAACCATGGAAACTTCAAGCAGATTATAGTGTTTTAAGTTTGTGATGGACAAGTAGCAAAGATATTATAGAGAAGGTAGTTAGAGAAAATAATACACTACTAAGTGATGACACTACTGACCAAATTTCAGTTTAAATGAAATGGCAGGATATACAAAGGCAAGTTAGTAGTCAAGGCTTTTAACTATAAAAGGGGAGACTATATCATAGTGAATCTGTCTGAAGAGCAAAGGCACTGAATTGGGTAGAGTATTGGTCTAAAACTTGTATTCCCAGGCAAGAGATCTCCAGACCTCTCTGGACAAATAATTCTGGCAAACAGGCTGTTTAGATTCATCAAAGAATCTTCAAGAATCAGAAGAGATTTATACAGAAAAAAAGAAATTAAAACTTTGAGGACTGAAAGTTAAAAATCAGAATATGAATTGTGAACACTAGGGATAATTTATACCTTAAGAAAGCAGAATAAAAAGATTCTCTAATCATAATGAATAAATAACTAGGAGAAAAAAAAAAGGGAGAGGGGGAAGTGCTATTCAAGGCTATTTTAGGAAAGCTCCCTCCCCAACATTTGATACTTTGCCTTTGAAGACAAACAGATGGAACACAGATGCTCTATCAGGACTTTATGGGAACAGCATTATGGAAAGAGGAAATGGCCCCACAAATGTTGGATCAGAACTCGTAGAACTCATCACGCCCATCTGAATGGAAGCTAGTAACTCTCAGTTACAAAAAGGTGCTAAAGGACAAATCTGGCAACCACAGAACATCTATCCTGGTGTGCAAGATCTTAGGGAAAATGAAAGATGTTACACAACATCTTAAAATACATTACCAGCTCTCTACAGGGGATCAAGTTGCAGACTTCTTCAACACAGTAACAGATTAGCTGTAGCCTACCTGCTCTTCAGGAAAATATTTCACATAATAGGTATTCTGTGAGATGAGAATTATACAAGAAACTGCCCAAAGGGTAGTCACTGATGGATCATTTTGAAAGGGAAACTAGTGCTCTAGAGTGAGATTCTGAATGAGGTTCCCTAAAATTTATGTTAGTATCAAGAAGTGAATGTGCATTAATTAAATCTGTTGAAGGAACAATACTGGGAATCACCCACCCATACAACAGGGCAAATTTAGCAGGGATCTGCTCAGATCGATTCCTGCAATAACAAGGTGGGATTAGACAAACTAGAACAAAAAGAAGGACATGGAAGTGTTGGAACAGGTCCAGAGGAGGGTCACGAAGATGATCAGAGGGCTGGAGCAACTCTCCTATGAGGACAGGCT
>VWZE01026079.1:64123-87470 GCA_013396675.1 Eubucco bourcierii | reverse complement strand
AACAGGTTGCCCAGGGAGGTTGTGGATGCTCCCTCCCTGGAGGTGTTCAAGGCCAGATTGGATGAGGCCTTGAGTGACCTGTACTAGTGGGAGGTGTCCCTGCCTATGTTAGGGGGTTGGAACTAGATGATCCTTGAGGTCCCTTCCAAGCTTACCGTTCCATGATTCTATGATTCTATGAAAATCCAAGGCGATACTTTTAAGAACCAAGGACAATGGTGGACACTCATTGAAAATGGGAAGGAAAAAAAAATTGCAGTTGTCAATCACAGAATGTGGGTAAAAAAAAAAAGAAAAAAAAATCGTATACTAGGCAGTAGCAAGAGAATTATTTCCAGCAGAGAATTCAAAGTAAGAAGTGCAGAAAAGTGCTGCATCACAATACAGCAGGAAGCGAGAACTTAGCATACAGGAGTAAAGGCTTTCCTCATCTTTGGTTAGTCAAACAGAAAACAGACTTAGAGATAGGATTATTTCCTATAAATGCATTGAGGTGGTAAAAACAAGGAACAGAAAGCTGTTTAGCTGAAAGGGCAGCTACACATACACATACACAAAAGCCCAAGAATAAATTTATGCTAGACATTGAAAGAGGTCCACTGTGTACCAGTGCAGATTGTAGCAGACCAAATCCCACCTTTTTTAAAGATGGAGCTTGATAAATGTAAGAAGGGGATTATGTAGGTGCCCAGAAATATCAAAGGGCTGGGTATATGACCCAGGAAGTCCCTTCCATCTTATGCCTAGCTTTTCTGAATTTCTGAAATGAGTAAATTCGGCACTTGGAACATGTTCATTGGACCTGGGAAGAAAAAAGTTATAAAGAGCTCAGTTTAAGCTGTACTATATGCATAGAAGACTAAAATTTGCTTATGTTGTTCTGGGGAAGCCATGCACTAAAATTTCTCTGTGCAGAGTTGAAGTCAGAAGAATTACTCCATTAGAAACCACACTTTCTGGCTGCACATCCTCTTGTGTGCAGATGGAGTGCAGAGCACTGTTTCCTAGCAACCACGAAGGACCACTGGCTTTGTAAATCACTCTCTGCCAGGATATCACAGAAACCACGATAAATGGGAAACATTTAGTAGTCAGAAGGCTTTCTACTTCCTTCACTTTCTGGTCTGCACAGAAAAGTCTTTTCAAGAATAGATAATATCAGCATTTCCTCATAAGTGAATTGAATTCAAATCCTTGTTCAGGTGGCTTGTTTTTTAGCTCCCCTGGGGTACATGTCCTCATGTCCGTGAATGGTCCTTCTTTAAGATGTCACATACTGAGCTTTCTCAAAGATAAAATTATTTGAAACTTCTTTTAAAAAACAAAGAAGAAAAAAAAGAAAAGGAAAAAATGCAGATAAAGAAGGAATGAATAGCTGTGAAAAAACTCTGGGGAGCTCTGGAAAGAGGGAGAGTGATAAAAGTCAGTAAAAGCTTGCAGATGCAACTCTTTCCTTCTATGCAGTAAATTAGTATCTGGTGTCATGTTCATCTACACAAATTAAGTAATGCTTTATTGACAGTAACCTTCAGATAATTTTTTTCTTTTACTTTTAAGAATTTCTGTTTATTTCTCTGTTTATCTTGCGAATTTGCAAGCTTTCAGCAACTTCAATGCAGTTAACAGGCTGAACTGGGGTCTTCCATGATCTTGGTGTATTGGAAAACTCCATTTCTCTTTTGTGCAAAGCACAGGAGAGGAGAGGCACTCTCCCTGTCCAGTAAACCTTCCACCAGGGTTTTGTTTCGAAAACACACAAGAGGTTTTCTCACTCTGGTGACACCAGTGTTAGAAAATGCAGCTGCTAAGAAGCTCACAGTAGTAGGTAAGGGGAGAAAAACATTCTCCCAGTGCATTTTACAATAAATATTACTGAAGGGCTCATTAGGCAATTAATATTTTAGCCTATTATGTAACCATTATATGTTTCCACAACCTAGTGGGACAATCTAACTTCTCTCTCTGGGAATGGTATTGACTATTTAATTTCTAGCACGTTGCAAAATCACATCTGTTTGAGAATGATCTCTGTGTGTAATTTCTTCCCAGGAACACTAGCAGAACAGGAGCAGTAGGTGAGTTAAAGGTTGTTTCAGAAAGGGAGTGCTTGGGATACTAAACTTTGTGACTGATGGTACCATTTGACAAATCTGATGCTTAGACTGTGAGCTCTCTAAAGTGGGAAATTGCTTATATATCACAGAAAAGAAGCCACGCACATTCGTGGCACCACATAAAAAGGAAGAAGTCTCTCTGCTTCTGGGATGGAAGCAAAATTTACAAGGGCTAACATTTTGCCTTTCATCTTTTCCCTCTCTTTTTAGAAACGTTTTAGAAGATTCTTTTGTTTCACCGATCTAATTCTGTTTTGCTGTAATTAGTAAGGCATTGTTGTGGACTCACAGGATATTTCCGCATTTACTTGTACTGTTTATAACTTCAGTGAAATCACTCTACTCAGGGATGAGATTGTGTTAAATCACCGCCTCAGATTATCCTTTGCATTTTTTTGTTGCTAAGCTCTTTTGAAGAAGATGTGTTTATGTCCCCATTGTTCAATCAACTAAGTATGCAATTACAAATCTTTGGTCTTCTGGTGTGTTTAGCAAATCTTGTCAGTGTACTATTTACCACCTGTGGCTTTTCTTCCTCTCTGAAAAGTGCTATTATCTTAAATGGCCTGTTGCTAATTGCAGTGGTTTAATTGCTTGGATACACTAGGGACTGTGTTGGCCACTGTTTTTTTTCTGGACATCTTCAGAAAAATGAGTATCTGTGTACAGATGTCTCTAGAAGGGACAGGAATTTTACTGCGTGTTTCTCCTTAACAGCAATGAATGTCAGCAGGTTTATGATAACATTCCTGGAATTATTGCCCTCCTGAGAAGAATTTCCATTCCATACCATCTCTGTGGGAGATATCTATAAAGATACTGCCCTGCCATATCTATCATGCTTGGTACTGTGTTTGAAATGTGTGGTGTCCTGAGCCAAGTGTGCTGCTGTTGCTGGTTTTAGGAAAGTGTTTGACAGTAGCTTATGTGACAGTAAATCCTCTTGTATCAGCTGGAGGGGTTTCAAGCTCAACAACAGTTTCAGCTGAGACTTGCGAATAATTCATTTTTCTTTTTAATGTTTCTGCAATAGGACAAGGGGTAATGGCTTCAAAGTGGAAGAAGCTCAGTTTAGATTATTAGATGTTAGCATGACATTATTCCTCGTAAGTGTGGTGAGAGGCTGGAACAAGTTGCCCAGAGAAGTCGTGGAGGCTACAAGCCTGGAAGTGTTGGAAGCCAGGTTGGATGGGGCCTTGAGCAACCTGGTCTGGTAGGTGGTGTCTGGTAGGTGGTATCTCTGACTACCCATGTCAGGGAGGTTTGAACTAAATTATATTTAAGGCCCCTTCCAACCCAAACTATTCTACCATTCTATGAATAATTCTTTATTTTAAGAAGGGAGATGAAAAAAATAATTCAAAAGAGAGGAGGTCCTGTAAACAGAAAGCATCTGGAAGCATGCTCAGTTGAACACTGTGTCTATATATTCTAATTTTTTGGGTCATATATGCATGGTGTCATCATTACTTGTAGAGCCACGTCACTTATTTGTAAACATTTGGAGAACTGTCAAATGCTTGTGTGAATATTTATGAATCCTCAGTCTTTCACTGCTTTTAGCACAGGGTCATTTGCCCCAGAATTCCTCTAAGAAATGTACTATTTACTGTTCGCCATTCATCCTTCTATTGATTTTAAAAGTTTGTCATCTGCTTAGGGAACAAAATACGTAGCCTGTGATGCAGGACGCAGAGCAACTCTTACAGTGGACAGCTGAAATAAATAGCTTCAAACATGTGCAGAAAATTATTTCGCTAAGCAACTAAGCAAATATTTATCAACTATAAGGCCTTCAGGGCACACATTATCTTTTTTTCTGTTTATTCATCGTCTACTGCAATGGCATTGCGCACCGCGTAAAGGTCTTCAGGCATAAATTTAATAAAAGCATACAATAAGAGAGAATAACAAATGCTATTTAAAAAAAAAATCTGTTTTGGATAGTAAATGACTAAGAAATAGAAACAAAGCTATATTAGAAACAAATTTCCCACAAGCAGGCTTACCTAAACCCCAAAACTGGTGCCAAATCCTTCTTGCATTACTCACATGTGTCCTCAAGCTGAAGAAAAACTTCTAAAGCAGATTGTAAGATTTCACTCCATAGGCTGGAAATTCATACTTTTAACAAATTGCAATGGAGTCCACAGAACTGTGAGCTGTGTGAAATGAGCTCCAGGAATTATTTTTAATGATCACAAAAAAAAAAAAAGAGAAAATGTTTCAGAACATAGACCTAAACACTTTGAAATACATGCTCGTTTTACATTTTCATTCTAAGTTTTGATTTTCATCCAGTCGTTAGTGTTCAATGGCTATAATACACAAGGGAACCTGGTACATAATTTGGCCTTGCACTGTAAGTACTCACACATTGTATGTTGACTACCCAAGATCAGGTATGGATGTGTGTTAGTTATATCCTGCAGTTCCAAATGTTAATAGTTAGCAACACTTAATGAATTAGGTACCTCCTACAGTTTATGAGCTGTCATAGGTCTACTAGTTTTATTGAAATGTCTTTGCAGCAAGGTGAAAAATATATTTTATTTTACAGTTTTCTAGTAAACTTCCAAGCCCTCGTTACCCTGGGCCAATTTCAGACTGTGTGGAAATTTTGTAATCAGGGTTGACAAGAGTAATGAATCAGGCTTTTATGAGTTGTCCAGACAGCCAGAACCCCCAGACAAAGACATTTAAATATGATCACTTAAAAGATGGTTAAATTCAACCTTTACTTTGGCAATGTCCCATCTCTCTCAAGGAATCTATGGTATGTCAACCTTGTCCTAACTGTTCTGTGGAGCTAATATTCAGAGGTCTTTGTTTCCTTTCTTTCAGGTGTTTGACTGGAAGACAGATAGCACCTGTGGTAGGGAACATTAAGGTCGAGGTCTTGAGGCCTCCTGGGTCTGGCAGATGTCTGGTTTTCAAGCTTTCCCCTCTCCATCCAATTGTGAGGTGAAGTCCCACGGGATTTCATTAAGTCAGTTTTTGTAAATGAAGGTACTAGAAAATACACATGGAATGTTCAGATTCTTCATACACCGATGCTGCTGTTTACTAAGACAAAAGTCATTGTCTAAGAGCAGGGCAGCACATTGGTGGCGTCCTTAGCTATGCTGATCTAATTGCTCTGCATGCCGCCAGGAGACGCGTATCAACTATGAGAGGTACTGATTTACTCCCAGAACAGCTGCTGTTTCTGTACAGCCTGGTGGAAAACATCACATTTCTCACCAGCTTCCTTACACTTCAACATACAGCATACAGCCAGCATAAGTCATTTTTGTAGGAGCTCTTAAACCCTGCTTTGGTTTCACGTAACCAGACTGAAAGTAGGACCCATTTGCATTTTACACACACGTCTTAACAGTTTTGGAGACATCTCTTTTTTATAGTATGCTAATTCCCAGTTTCTCATAGTAGTGGAGAAATTCAAATCTATCCATTTTTAAATACAGGGGGTGTAAAAAGAAAACAAAGAGCAGAGTGGTTCAGACTTGAAATCCACTTGAATGCTATAGGAAGTTGGGGTTTGAAAGATGGAGGGGTTTTCTCACACATCCAATGAAACTGATGGGACTCTGACTGGCTTTCAGACCCATTGAACCTGGGCATACTGAAGGGCAATTAAAACTAATTAATTTTTGCAGAAGATGATTTAGCCCTGATGCCAGCAAACAAACCAACCAGAGGCTAGTAAATTCTCTCTCGGGTAACGATGGCTTTCTGCTTATCAGCCCTTTGGAACTGCTGTTTATCAGCACCAGGTTGCTGCTGGACTCTTTCGATTCTGCTTGTTAGTGTTTCATCAGAGGCTGCCTTTCTCTGGCTTTAATTATGCATGAAACCAGAACAAGCAGACAATAACAGATAGAATTTCTTCCATTGTTTTAAAAAAGGGTTGTATAATTTTACAGGAGAACAAGAGAAAGCACAATTACTGCCTTACTGTCTCATGTAAGAAATACAACCAGGTTTGACCATAAAATAGGTCTCTTTCTTTTTTTTTTTCCCCTTTTTTTTTGCTTGTTGCTGCAGCTTCTGTTTTTAACAATCTTCTGGTGAAGCAGATAAGATGCTAATTCTGTTAATGTTGTTATTAAAATTTGTAAGGATTTGTAAGGTAACTGAAGCTTCCAATTAAGGTATATTTTTATCCTGAGTAAGGTAGATACAGGGAGTCTTTCATGTTCTACAATCAACAGTAGAAAAGTGATAAACTCTTAAGGAGAAAACTTTATGCTTACTGTTTCCACTTGCATAAAACTCCTGATCAAACAAGTGAGATAGCTTTTTCTGTGACTGATATAACTTTTTAATAATAAAGACTCCTAATAGTAGATTTATATAAGCATGGGCTCTCCTGATATCCACTTGTGCTGATACAAGAACCTGTAAATTTCAAAAGAGGTAGGAAATGCATTAGATATAGAAAATCCTGCTCTTAAAAATGGATCACATCATGTTCTCAGGCTCCCCAGTCAGAAGCAGGATTAGCAGAACCATATCCAAATCTCCCTTGTACATACTTTTCAATTCTCTCACATCAGACAACTGCTAATATAACTCCACTGTTTTTACAAACGTACATTAGTAATATCTCAAGAAGCAAGGGAGTGTACTTAACTCATAGCTTTACTGGGCACATCCTGAGGGAACAAACTCCAGAAACTTTAAAAATCTTTTCTTCAGTTACGTGTAAAGAACATCCAAAAGTTTAAAGGTTTTGCCTATCTCACTATACAGACATAATAGTCTACAAGAAAGGACTTTGGTTTGAATATTTCAGTAATACTTGGACAGATACATGATCAGCTCAGAACTGCTTCATCACAGCCATCTGGAGATTAGTCAGATACAATTGCTATATGTAAAGGATATATAGTGCCAACCAGGCTGCAGGAAGCAAACACGGATGGCAATGGCTAAATCATTAATTGGGTTTTATCAATGCATGGCATTTCCTCTGGGATTGGGCAAAAGTTCAGAAATATTTGTTGAGATCTTAGTGGAGTCACAAATACAGTCACTGACATACCCTCCAGATATTGATTAGTTGCAGAATAATCATTTTTGGTGCTTTCCTGCATGATGAAACTGCACAAAATTGAAACAAGCTCGTGCTGGTCCTCCCTGCAAATGTTGGTGCATGCCTTGGGTGACCAATCAAGTTGCTTAAGATGCACATGGCCACACTAAATCTTTGTTTGTTGGCAAGCAGTAGATTAAAAGGTCAGATTTTACAGGGGTAATTCTCTGGATAGAAGGATGTTATTGACTGATTTTATTGGTCTATAATTCATGTAAGGGATGTCTCAAACTTTGGATGTTCTGTATATACATGAATCCAATCTATGTCAATTGGAGGAGATGTAAAATATGGTCCCCAACTATTTGTGGTCACTAAAGGACCACTTTTTATATATCTACTCATGTAAATTTCTCCTGGGCTTCAGAAATGATTTACCTTAATATTACCTTTTATAATTACAATTTTCTAGATTAGTTCTCCATATTGTCCTTAAGAAGACTTAATGGCAGCATGCTACCAGTATTAGAATAACCACAGCTACATTGTAATAATGGTGAAATTATTCCTGTACATTCACCAGTTGCAACCACCTGTCAGATTGGAAGGATTCTGATAATGGAAGGGTATTTTTTTACTATTAATAGTGTTTATTAGGAGGCTGCTATTACTGTTTCAGAAAGTTCTGATTTCTGACATGCAATATGAACATCTTGTGTTGGTCTCTTGTATTAAATAAAAACACTTTCAAGTTTAATGCATTCTCATTTTGATGAGATCCACATCAAAATAGAAAATTAACAGTTTAAGAATTGAGAGGAGGCAATAGTACCAATGAAAATGTTCTCATAATTCTTAAGGCTTTTTTTTTTTTTTTCCCCCCCCTGAGTCTCAGTGAGTTGAATGAAAAGATGAAATTATCTTTTACAATCATCATTACTTAGAATTCTGGTCTGTTCTGTATTTATCCCACTGTACCACCGATATATGATGATTTAGACATTTGTTTTGGCTTTTAATCTTTGCTTGTGTATATACATCTCCAAAATAAAAAACAGTGGAGTATGCACACCTATAAATCTGTCCAGACTTCCACTCTTCTGAGATATTTCAGAAGAGGATTGACACTTGTAATCAGAACTAGGTTTGGATACTACCTTCAATTCACTCCACAAACACTTTTCCCCTGCCACCGCTCTACATTCTCTCCATCTTTGGCTCATTTTAAAGCCTGAAGACTGCAAGGAGAGTAGAACTTGTTTGAAAGAAGAAATCTTGGGAGTAGTAGGAGATGCATTATTAGACTAAATAACTCCTGGGCCAGATGGAAGCAAGTTACAATGCTGGGACAGTATGGTTGGTGGCAGAAACTACAGTGGTGGATTTAGGATGATCACTAAGATTAGGGCGGGGTTTGAAGGCTGATGATTCAGAGAGAGTTATCTGTCTGGGAATGATGGAATCAACTTGCACTGAGATTTCTTTTCATAAGACTTTCAGTCTCACTTCTGTGTATTTACATAACATTGGAAGCAAAGGAAGGAACTAAGATATCTATATGCTATATGAAGGAAGACAGCATTTAAAACAGTATTGCAATTGGTCTGGCTGGGCAAATGCTCAGCTAAGTCCATGTTTTGTGATGCGCTTGGGACAGAGAGCTCATCCTTTGAAACACAAAAATTATCTCCATGCAATCTATTTGAGCTGCTCCATTGCTCAATAATTCCTATTTAACTCAGAGAAAATGTCCCACTCGAAAGGAATGATTTCAGTTTAGTTACTCTGAATTTGAACAGTGTATCTGAGATCAGAATGTGGCCCAGAGGCCACAGGAATAAAGGGGATTGGGAAAATATATTGTTTTGAAAAGGAAAAGGCAATTTGATATACTGGGCAGCAGGAGAACTATTACTATGATTGAAGTCTTTTTTTTTCCTTCTGAGTTTGTGTTTGTATTATTTATTGCTGGGAAATGGCAGATTATTAGATTTTCGAAAATCATTTTGGTATTTGATTATGAAGCCAAGCCAGCCTTTTGAGACCTCCCTGGATACAGTGCATTTTGGTTGAACACAGAGATTTCATTGTTTCGTGTTCTTTAGAAAAGTAAACACATTGTTATTATTACCAATATTGAAAAAACCCAAAAGTTATATTGTACTGGGAAATGTTTTCTTCTAAAATGACATGTTCTTACTCTTTGAAAAGTAAAAATTAGGAGTAGAACAGATACTACTTTTTCCTAGTTTAGGAAATTATGAAGCTCAAATTAAATAACTGACTAGGTATTCAGAACTTTCCTCCTGCTTTGTGCTTTACAAAGTTGTAATTTGCTTACCAACTGGTTATTTTTTTCAGGCTGCTCATTCTCTATCTAGTATTTTTCTTTGTATTTGGTTGTACAGTAGTATGTTCTGCCATAATGGCCTAATTTTAAATGACAACTTACAAACATCACTAGATATTATTTGTGATCACCCAATAAACCTTTTAAGTTCTTGCCAGATGGAGCAAACAAATCATTAGAAGTTATCTGGCAGACACCAGTGTTAGAGCACCATAGATTTATCTCTTTCATTTGCCTTTGGGTTAAAAAAACCCACAGAACATTTTCTGTCAAAGCCTGTGTTGACAGACCTGACCAAAACCATGTTGATGAACAGTCTTCTCTCAGAGTGCAGTTTCATATCTGCTGAAACAATCTGTGACAACTCATCCATTTCTGGCATTTCTTCTCTGTGGGAACATTTTGAAAGGATGAGTTTTGTCTGTGCATTTTGTGGTGATTTTCGTTTTGTGCTTTTTGCTTTGCAGCTGAAGTAGCCTGAGAGTGTGCACCCTTGTACACTATTGCTCAGTGGACATGTAGCATCTGACTAAGTCATAGGAACTTGATCATGTATAATGACCTCAGAGCCTTTGCTCATGGTTTTGGAGGACAAGGTTAGGTATTACCAGTGTGTGCTCCTTAGTTTTAGATGAAATTACCGAAAAGCAATCAGCAACTTGCTGCCCTATCCTTATTTGGGAGGTTACAGACTAGGTAATACCATGCCTTCAGTGAAAGTCAAACAATTTTCCACAGTCAGTGTGGGAGAGGGTTCCCTGAGATGGAGGTTGCCTTCAGACAAGTATCTGGAAACTTTACGTTTATTTCCACATAAGAGAAAAACTTCCAAACCCTGCTGTTTGAAGTGGAGCAGTTAAAGCTAATTCTGAATTAGTTGTGCTAGCCCCAAGCAGTCTGTCTGCACCAAGGGAGGCCGGAGAATGATGCTGGCAAGCTGTCCTGAGCAGTGAAATGGTAGCAGAACAGTACTGTGGGGACAGCTATGAACAAGTGGGCCTGAAGAGATGCCACATGTTGGACTCTGGAGTGTCCTCATGATGTTTCTGTCACTAGATGCAATGGGCTGAGGTGCTTGTGTGGGTAGACATGGTCCTGAAAGTAAGCCCCTAAATCTCTCTCAAGGCCAGGGGCCATCTGACTAGACTGTTTTCTCCCCAAAAGCAGACTTTGCAATCTGTTTCATGTTCTGTTTGTGTGTTTGGAGTGCACTAAGAGTGCAATAAGCAGCTGGAATGGGCTAAGGTACTACTCGCATGTAATGTTAAAGGGTCCTACTATTCTTCATCTATTT
This sequence comes from Eubucco bourcierii, assembly GCA_013396675.1. Taxonomy (NCBI): domain Eukaryota; kingdom Metazoa; phylum Chordata; class Aves; order Piciformes; family Ramphastidae; genus Eubucco; species Eubucco bourcierii. The sequence continues at coordinate 76,674 of VWZE01026079.1, read as the reverse complement.
CCAACCGCATATGAATTCATATAATGTTTAAAGAACTCCTAATCTTTGACACTGACAATAACTTCATTTTTCAGATGTATTTAAAATGAAAGTTTCAACTGTCAATAAATCTTTTCCAAGAGGCAGAAGGTATAGGAAAGAGAAAAGAGGAAAAAGAGCCACTAGAGAAAGATTACAAGGTCGATAACAGAAAGATCTGCAAACGAACTTGTATGTTTATACATCGAAATAAGCAGGATCGCCATTTGTTCCTAGCACTTCAGAGATCTTCATTCGTTATTCGTCATTTCAGGAAAGAAGTCTGTGCTACTTCTCCTGAGGCATGTCTGCAATCAACCATTTTACTGCAGAATGTGAAATCTTCACATCATAGAGCAAAAGAGAAAAGGAAAGGTGAAAATCTGGGAAGAAAACACAAGATGGATGAATCGAGACAACAGCTTCTGACTTTTCTTGGCTTTCTGATCCACTGTTGTCCACTCATCCAACCTCCCTAAACAATCCCAACTCCAATTTACCTGTGGTGCTTAACTACTTTTCACTTTATTTTTCTCTTCATTCTTTCCCAGAAATCTCTCTTGTTGGTTGCTAATCTAGTTGCTATTGCAAATGCTGTGTCAGCATGCAGCAGTGGGGGGGCAGAGAAGGGTTTTATATGGGTCTGCATCTGTGTCTTTCTATGTCTTTTAATATACATCTCTCTCTCACTCTCTCTACCTATCTCTATATCCATATATATACATCAGATTATCCCTCCTTGTAAGTGAAATAACAAAAAGAAATGTGCCAGCCAGTGTAGAGAACAAATGATGAAGGCAGAGTTCTGTGATGCAGAACATTTTCCACTCTCATCTCAGTACCTGGTAGCAGTCCTACACTCACTACAGCTTCCATAACCTAGACCTTAGTCCTCTTCTGAATATAGATCTAATTAAATTTGTTTCCTTTCATGACACAGATTGATTGCTTTGACTTCCTCTCCCATTACAACCTCCCCTAGTCCTCTGTATCCCTCCTGCCTTCTCATTCTGTTGATCCCAGTGATAACTGCCACACATTCATTAAAGTGACTTCCCATTTAATTCCACTTTCCTGGATATCTAGTCAAAGTTGGTGGTTGAACTGAGTTACCCTTTGCTGATTTTGCTATGGTAAGAGATTTTTGATAGCAGATAATCAGTCTGCCTGTAATTATAACATGGCATGGTGTTCCATCCACCCTATGTAGGGCCTTCAGTTTACCTTTGCACTTGGAGCAACACTTGCCAAATACAGTAACCACTTGCTGATGTGGAAAGCAAATCTCCTTGCTGTAAATGTGGTGAGGAACTCAAGATGATGGATTAGCAAAAGGCAGGCACAGATCTATTGAAGCTACAGAGAAGACGAGTAATGGGATGAGTGAGCTTTCACAGGGTCGTTGGTATGACCACGAGGCTGGATAACCCACCCCATCGCAAATACAAGTTGATTTTTAGGAAAGAGGAACGCAACACTAATCCAGACTCTCTCTGGAGAAGCAGATAGTCATCTGTTGCTATGGACAAGGTTAGCAAAGGCAGGATACTGTCACTGTAAGTGATTTTTTCAAGTGTTAACATTGTCACACAGAAAGAGAAACGTCTGTTACACAGTGTCTCTGAGACAGGTGTCTTTCCCTCCTGCAAGGCAGCCTTTGCCTTCACCACACCACTAGCTGCCGAGCTGGTGTTTGCTTGCAGCAGCAGTCCCTATATGTTGCGTGTTTGCCACCATAGCAGCTTCTCTCCAGCCTCTCCAAAGCTCAATCAGAGTTTAAAATCATTTCTAGGTGGTGGAACTGGAAAGCAAGAACAAGTGTTCGGTTCACCATCCCTTAAAGTCATGCAGTATGTTTTGCCTCTCTAAATCTGAGAATGTTTTAGGTTAAACATTGGAGAATGGCACTAATTCTGGAGTTGCAGTCACTTTCCCTCCTTACTTTACATGTGTCAGGAAGGATCGAAAACACAATGACTCTTCAAGTTTAATTATCCAGTATTGCTCTAGGTAAATTAAATTATTGTTCTGGGATGTTGGAACATGACTGAAGCATTGCAGCTAGAAATACTTAGGGGGTAAACCTGTATTTACCATCTTATCCCCAGCCGTGACTCCTGCGCAGTATCTAACTAAACGTTAGGATCAAACTCGCCTTTTTCTGATGCAAGTGTAAAGCTGTCTGTAGCATATGTTACAAGAGGTTCCATTGTACAGATGACCATTACTGTTTACCCTGGCATGTTCAAAGTCAAAACCATCAGGTGTAAGAAGATATGCTATAGTAATACTTCAAATTCATAAACCAGGAGTCTCTGCAGGGAAACTCAGTACTAGAAGAATTCATGCTGAGATAATGAATTCTGCATTCATCCTTTCCAGTCTCAGCATGACTGGAGTTCCTTTTGTGAGCTGTTACACCACTTAGAGACATCAACATCCATGCCTTCCTATGACTTTGGTGTTTCCATAGCTCACATGTTCAGGTGAGACTTCCTTATCCACTCCAAAGACAACTGGATTACTCTGGTGTGCTGTTGGCTTGAGCTAATGATCCTGACTGTTCCTAGGAAGATACAGAAACACTGTGCCAATGCCACGTGTACATACGTGGGGAGGTGGTGGCTTCATTTTAGCAGGCAACGAGGAGATCTGGTGTTTGAGCTTTTATCACCTTAGTCACATTTGGAAAAGGATCTGCTGGTTTGTGGTGTCAGTTTTGATTTCATAATTACTGCAAGCAAACTTCTCTAGTCTTTGCATGAAGACAAAAGCCTTAACCCCTTCCCAAATAGCAGACATGTCAAAAGATACTTATAGGAGAATGAGACTGCCAACACGTCCAGAAGAATGAAGGGAAGATTTGTTCTATTGGCACAACATCACATTAGGCTCTTATCTTAGGCTATAGGGAAAAAAAACACCCCAAAGATTCCTCATAGAGAAGACTTTGGTTACTGACCTGCCACAGTACATTTTTTATAGACTATTCCACTACACATCTCCACAGAAACAAGAGTTTGCCTTTCCCATAATTAGCCTTCTCTCTGTATTGAAAGAAGACATGCATGGAAATGTTGTTCAATTGTTGTTCCCCCCCCCCTCCTCCCCCCCATTAAATATATATATTACAGTAGTGCCCAGAAACTCTGCTATCACTCTGCTATCAGTATCAGTGCACTATCAAATCATTTTGTGTTCAATAGTATTGCCTAAATTGTGACCCGTTTTGCACCCGCAGTTCTGGAACAGAATAGGATCACCAAATTATGTTTACCACAAAGCACATTTTATATCTGTGATAGTATAAAGTGCTTCAGAATCATAATACTGTCAATGAAGTGACTACACAGGCAATACAGTATATGCTTGGCTGTAATCCACAGGTAGCCAAAGGAACTGAAAAATGTATTGAGACAAAGGTGGGTGGATTAATCCCTGAGAGTACATTTGCTCTTTTCCAAAAAAATGCTGCGTACTTGTGGTGGGTACTTTTGAATTAGAACATACACACTGTGAAGATTTTGACATAACTTTTGTATTCAAGTCAGAAGCAGGAGCCTCACTGTAGAAGAGCAATGCTATGTCACATTGCCTCTGCTTGCACTCAGTCTAACCTCTCCTAAGTGCACGAAGTTGTACAGGCAATCTGTATAGCAACTGCTTCCAAAGCGTAAAAACCCTCTGATGAATGACCAGGTAATGCATGAATAATCAAGTGTGCATGATGTACAGGGCTGACTACTTCTGACTGGGCTGTGAAAATTAATTTCTCATAAGTCTTACACCAGTTATATGGCATCAGTAATTTCATATGTGACTTTTAGACTGAAAATCACTTCATAAAAAGGTACTTAATTGTGTGGTTTTCTCCCCATGAAAAGAATTAATTCCTCTTTATGCTTTCAGATATACAGGTGAGCTGTTCAGGGAAATATTGCAAACATTTTACAAATACCTTTGTTTTGACCTCTCCGTGGTCCTATGTCTGTGTCCCCTTGTCCATACTCTTAACATATAAAAGAATCTCCTCAGAAAAAATCCCACATTTGTAGTAAAATATGTTATATTGTTCTGGGTTTTGAAGTTCAAGAACAATCCATGCAAGAAGGAGGTAGGGAGTGAGGAAGAAGGGAGGGGAAGGGAAAGAAGGAGAAAGAGAAGGAGAAGGAGGTCAAGGAACCTTCTAGAAACCAGAGCTCCTCTGAAATCTTGTTTCTTGGTTCAGACAAATGCTTCCTTTCCTCTCCTGCCTGGGCTGGATCAAAACAGCCGACTTTTTGTAAATAAAACAAACGTTTTGTGTTTCCCCAGTCCCCAGAGTCTGGTAATTTTATTTCTAAAATCAGCTGAACAGGATAGGAAAACCATCTTCATACTCCCCCCCCCATTCCTGAATCCCTTAACAACAAAGCACTTTGGTACAATATTACATTCTGACCCACACTGGTCTGAGAAGTGGAGAAGTGGTATATTGCTTCATGAATCATTTGACTTATGTAAATATCAGCCAACTTTATTCTATGTTAAAAAGAAGACTGATAACAAAGACTATGTATTATGCAAACATTGCACTACACTTGATCACTTTTAAACCCCATTAAAACAAGCTGTGTTTTTCCTGTATGTAGAATAACTCTCTCAGAAGACTTTATTTTATTCATTGTACTTGGCAGTCACAGCCACATAGTAAATGATCACATTATATGCAGCATCCTAATGTGCAGAATGTAAATGCTGAGGAGGATAATGAATAGGGCAATATGAGAACAAAATTACATTTCCTACTCACGGCTCTGATCAGCCCTAGTTAGCATGCTCATAAGTAAAGAGTTAGTTATGGGAAGGTGGTTGATTAAATGAGTGAAGAAACACATTCATTTTGACCAGCAGAAGAGTGGTAAATAGATGGAAGCATTAGAGCTCCCGATGGATGGGATGCACAGGTGAACACTGTAGAAAGGGAGCTGTCTTTTTATCAGAGCATACTGAAAAGTTGCAGTTCATTGGAAGGTCTTTTCTGTTATCAGAACAGTTTCTGCATGCAACTCAGTATATTTATTTCCACTTATCTCCAAGAGAACTCATATCTCCCACTTGACCTCCACAGAAATTTGCTGTGACTGTTTTCATCTGATCGTATTTCCCTGAGATATTTAACTTCTGAGCTAATATGGAGAATCAAAAAGTGTCAATGCTGTTCAGAGAGAGAAAAACTAAACTGACTCTGTTTTGGTATTGTTATCTCCAAAATGGCCTAACCACTTCTGAATAAGAAATGTCTACTGGCTTCTGTCCACATCTGCAGCACCTTTTATGTGAGTGTGTTAATTTTAGAGCTCAGAACGTGATCTTTCCAAGCTCTCCCACACTTCTGCATTTTATCTGTTCACATTTTTGACCAAGAGCCAGCAACTTAGACACAAAGTAAAACTTTGAAAGGAGATGAGCCAGCTTCATGTCCTTATCACCAGCTACTGTATTTCTAGAGCAACAAATTGCACACTCTCTAAGATATGATACTTTGCACAACCAGAAACTGCCTTTGCACGGGTGAGGGTGAGGGGAGGCAATTCAGAACAACCTGAAGAGCAGATGTCACTGTTTCTCATCCCAGCTCCAGCAGCTAGTTGTGGCACTGCAATGACTGTGATAGCAGCTTTTTTACTGCATAGAAACCTCTTATACTGACTTATTTCTCTTAAATACAAAAGACTGCTTTGGAGATCCAATGAAATACATTATAGAGATGTAATACTGGGGGAGCAGCTCTCAATGCGCACTGCTTATCAGGAAGAGATTGTACTTAACCACCCTCCTCACTGATGGTCTTGACTCTAAACTCTCTTTTCATGATTTAACATTTCCTGAGAGCTCCACTGTGTGGGAAGAGCTAGAAAAGTGCATTTGAATGAACTAACAGTATTGGTTAAAAGGGGTTTGTTAAACTTCACGGATCCTTGTTATAAACATTCAGCATTGAACCAGCCCTAATGCAATTTGATTTGATTCATTTTGGCAGTGGAGAGAACCGACTAGCTTTGGTAAGTGCCTAGATCCTGCTGTGTTCAGGTACTGATCCTGTGCAGACCTCTTAGACCACAGCTGCACAGATCTAATACCTGCCCAGCCTAAGTATCCCTTACATCAGCTTGAGCCATTCCTCTGTTTGGTATGCCTACTGGGATTTTACCTGGAAATGTCTTTAATAGTTGCCTGTTAATGTCAGAACAGATTAAATGTTGAACTGCCATAATATACATTCTTCTTGCAGATTGTCTTTTGCCTGATTTACTTGTGAAATATGCAATATTGCTAATGAGCACATAAATATTTTCTTAATTGTTGTAAGTATACTACTAGAGTATTCCTATCGATATTTGTTCCTAAATGAGTAAAAATCAAGCTGATGATTCTGCCAGAATTTGAGAAACAGACAGACATCAAGAAGGCCATGAATTTTTCAGATATCTTCACTCAGTTAAGCTATTTTGGACCTTTGTGGAGTATTTCAATGCCTTTACAAACACAACACTATGACAGCAATTTTCTAAAAGCAGAGGATGCTGTGCCAGGACATTCAGATCATCCTTTCTGGGATCAGTGTTCCAGCACTGATTTTTCTCATCCATTTTTCCTAGATCACATGGTCTTCATCTATGTGGTAGTGCTACCCTTCTTCTTCATGTTCTTGGGAAGGAAAAAAGAGTTCCTTTGGCGGGAGGACATCAGATACAACCCTTCTCACAGTGCCTTCTTTTCCCCAGAGATGGAGTGTAGAAACTTTATTTACAAGGTCCTGCAATGACAGGACAAGGGGCAATGGGCTTAAACTGGCAGAGGGGAGATTTAGACTGGATGTTAGGAGGAAGTTCTTTACAGTAAGGGTGGTGAGGCACTGGAACAGGTTGCCCAGGGAGGTTGTGGCTGCTCCCTCCCTGGATGTGTTCAAGGCCAGATTGGATGAGGCCTTGAGTGAGCTGTACTAGTGGGAGGTGTCCCTGCCTATGGCAGGGGGTTGGAACTAGATGATCCTTGAGGTCCCTTCCAACCTTACCATTCTATGATTCTATGATTCTATGAACTTATAGGTAACAGTATCCTTGCTATTAAAAGAGGTTTGGGATAGACTGAAGACAAAGGTTAAGGAAGAGACAAAGGTAAAGGAAGGTCAACAGACATGGAGTGTAATGGGTTAGATCGCAGAAAATAATGTGGCATGGGGCATGAAATTAACACTTTTGATACTGCAGTGGTATTGATGTTTATTAGGTGAGATACTGGATTTCTACAGATTTAGAACAGATGTTACTAGAAATCCTATATAACCATATGAATAAAAATACTTAATTTCTCTTTCTGAAATATCTAAATAACATAAAATTAACTCCATCAAGCATGAAGAGATGGTATGTTTTCAACCGAAACTAACAGCTCTGGAACAAGCTGCTTTTACTGCTAAATAAGTAGCTGCTAATGTAAAAATTCTTACCATCTCTGATCCTTTTTATGTTTTGTAACAATAATTGCAATGCAGATGACAGCTAATGCCAAGATGTTAACCACTTGTTCCTTCTTCTTCTGATGTGTGTAAATTAAATTAGGCACATAGATTTATATTAATATTTCTGCAGAACTTTTTCCTCTTTCTAAAATTCAGAGGCTGTATTAATTTTTATTGCTGAGATCTGACAGCTACCCCTTGTATAGTGCCTTTGGATTAATGATTCATGAAGACAAATATATTCTCTCTATAGAGTGTGGGGTGCTATCATTAGGTTGTCTGTGTTAACAGCAACTACATTCACACTTCCACAGAGAATATTCTGTATTATCATCATTTCTTGGCTAACTAAATAGGAAGTAGAAGGTAATCCAAAGATTGTAGAAACAGTCATGTATTTCATACTATATGCTTTTAAAGGAATGCAAGAATATTAAACATCATGGGCCTGATCCTGTCTGCAGAAAAATCAGTGGAGAATTCCTGGTGATTTTGAAATTAAATTGACTCAAATTCTTGCTCTTTATCTCACCTGCCCTTTCTCTCTGAGCCACATTGAGATGTGGGTACTCACTTGACTATAGTTAAGGTATCTCCTCTGGCTGAAAAGAGACATTATCAGGCTTTCAAACCACTTCTACCTGCCACAGATCCCTTCAAACTGGGCCCTGCCAGAAAGCATCCAGATAATACTTTTCAGTCTTGTTTCTTACATTTGTTCATGAGACTTTTAACTAAAAAAAAAATGAAATTTGGAATAATCAGTATGAATTTATAAAGGTAAAATCATGCCTGGCCACCCCGATAGCTTTCTGTGATGAGGTGACTGGCTTGGTGGATGAGGGGAGAGCCGTGGATGTTGTTTATCTTGACTTTAGCAAAACTTTCAGCACTGTGTGCTGTAACAGACAAGGGATAATGAAATAAATTAAAATACAAGAGATTACCTTTCAACATGAGAAAGACCTTCTTTACAGTAAACATGGTCAAACACTTGAACAGGTTGTTCATATTGGCTATGAAGTCTTCACACTTGGAGATATGCAAAGCAGGCTAGTCTAGATGATCTCCAGAAAGCCCTTCCAACTTCAGCTATTCTGTGATTTGCTAATGACAGAAATTTCTTCCTCTACCTTCAGTGTATTTCACATGAATAACAATTTCCTGTAACATAATTTTTGTGTGCTGTCTGGTTCTGATAATCCTAAATTGCCAGTAATAATCATACAACAAGATAACTGGGTTTTTTTTTTTCCTAGACTACAATATAACCACCATTGTCTGGTCATTAGACATATGGTGAATTCTTTTGAAGTAAACAATGACTAAATGAACTTAAGAAATATGGTACCAAATATCTAATTTACATCATGATCAACATCATAAGACTTCATTTTCTCATATTACATGAGTCTCTGGTAGAATACAGAATGCCATACAGAAATGTGAGCTGAATATGCTTGTGACCTGCTGGTTGTAGAAGACAGTAGTATATATGCCAATATTATTTCATTTGAAGCAAATACCTCCACATATCTGAATGTTGTTAGAATTCTCAGCTTTCAAGTTGGACAGTCTCAGATTTCAGTGATTACTCTTACAGTTTCTCACCGTGTAACTAAATTTTGTCTCAAAGATTTACTCTATTCCGCCCAGAGAATCTCTCTTATTCATTCATGCTTTAGACATCTTTTTCCTCCACACCTTCTAGATGTGTCCAAGTCATCTTGTCTGCAGTCACCTCTTCCTCCCTCTCCCAGACCATCATTTCGCTTCTTGAGAGAGAATTCTATCTTAAGAGAGAATTATTTCTTAGTTTAGCATCTCATTCTTGACTTACTGAAGGTTACTCTCCCTGATCAAGGAGCTTGGAAACCTGATGAGAACAACTTGCTCCACTGAGTCAAGTTAATGCACCATTAAGATTTGAATGATTATTTGTGAGGGACTCCCAAAGATGAACTGGAGATGCTGTTGTGTTGGAGTTGACTAAGCTAGTACCCTGGAATGTAGTAAGGTTGAATAAATAACTGTCAGTAAAAGACTCCTTCTCGCTACACTAACTGAATTAAATTATATTGACAGTTTATTTGCCTGCTGGTTGCTCTTCTGATCCAATTAAAGCACTTCTCATGAATTAAAAAGACAGCATCACCTTATTGAATTGTGGGAGACATTGTTTTATCTGAGTTATTAATAACACCTTATATTATTAAATCTGGATGAAATTTTGTAAGCGAATTCACTGTCACCACGGATGCTGCAGTTCATCAGCTTTAACAGCAAATGAAAATAAGTAATTTTTTTCTTGAGCTTTATTCATTTTTTTGGACCAAATCCCTCTGATATAGACACCAGGGTAAAAGTTACATTAGTGTGAATAGGAAATGGAGCAGGCCTATGGGACTATTCAAAACCATATGTAGTTGCAGTGTTAGACCTTTACTGGTTCACGCCCAGTAGTGAAGAAACACTGCTGTTTCTTCAGCAAATGTTGAGCTATGTCCTAATGCCCTTATTTTCTGTGCAGTTTATTTGTATTCCCAAGAAACTGAGAAGGGGAGCTGTACACATTTATTTTTCCCAAACTAAATTTCCAGAAGGAAACAGCTCTGCCAATATTCTTTCAGTTGTAATTTTCAGTTGTGATTTTAACAGTAGCTTTTCCCTTCTTCCAAATAATTTTATCCATTTTTCTGTATCTGCTTGCACAGCACAGGTAATTTTTAAAAGATGTACGAAATGTATAACTTGAAGTTAAAAAAGGGACTTTAAAGCTTATCCCAAATAAACCAGACAATAACAGAAGGAGAAAAAGATTAATAAGCCTTTATGAAGAATGCAGTCCTTAATTTTCCAAGCTAAATCACAGACCTACCTAGCTGAAAGGTGAAGACTGCTTATCTGTTAAACAACTATTGGAGCTAGATGATATGTGATGATTAATTGTAATATGCAAAGTCTGTCCCAGGTGTACAGCCAAAGATGATACAAATGGGTTATTAGTTCTCATCAGAGTGGTAAAATAAGTCAACTTATGATCCAGTTATATTATATATATATATATTTAAAAAATATATATATATATATAATGAGTAATTTGACAGTATGTAAACAATAGAATTTAAGTATTCAAGTTGTAATCTGTCCTCTTTTATTTGGTTTAATTTGAAAATGTAGTGCTTGATTTGCCAGCAAATCTAGAAAATATGGTTCCAGACTCTGTATGCTTTTTACTGTATTACGTGCTGAGGCTGCCCCTGGGAAGGTATTTATTTCTCTCCTCCTTGTCAATAATGAATGACCCTACATAGCAGAAACCTTATTATAGTCTATGTTTAATGATTGCCCTAGTGATATGAGTGGCCTGATAACAAATTGAAATGTCAGACACTCTATGACCCTCAAACAATATTGAAATCTGCCAGCTCCTATTAAAATGCCTTCAAACTATATTATCTTGTGGTAATAGATCAGTTACTTACCCCAACTAATATATTTATCACGTGGGACACTGCAGCATGATCCTTTTAATCAAAGGAGTCAAAAAAGCAGTGGAACAGTGGGTAAAAATGAGGTATTGTCAAAGCCAGTCATGATGAACCTGCTTCATTAAGGCAGAAAACTGCCTGGGAAGAAAGAAGGCTGTGATTAATATTAATTCTGGTGTGTCATATTGTAAAAAGAAAGAAGTAACTTTCAAATTTGAATGAACAAGATTTTCTCTCCTCTCACTCTCTCCCTCATGGTGTCTCTGTTTTAGTAGATTATCTAATTGCATAAGCCCAAAGCTACTTTTATAGATTCAAGTGCTATCCAATGTGTTCTAGTTTTCTGTAGGGAGAAAAATACACCTGAAAAACAGAAAGATTTTTTTCATCATTATTTTCAACAGCTCCTCTGGCACTTTAACATAGAAAGCATGACAGTATTTTTTCCCTTTTTCCAAATATATACAATGAGGAGTATCAATAAAAAAAAAAAATAACGCTCACCATCATAATTATAACTTGAAAAGCAAAATTAACAGCACTTGCAATAATTAAAACCTAGTATTAAGTTTTTCTTGCTTAGAACTTGCCTCTTGCTGAGTTAGACTGATTTGAATTGTAGCATTATATATAGACTGTAAATAGAACTCTTGGTAATCTCAGACTGTCTCAAAGCACTTGCCCTCCTTGAAGCTAATAGGAACCTGCCTTTCTGCTGAGGAAGATGTTGAACTGTGCTTGCCTGTGGGATTTTGTCTCCCATTCCTTACAATGCAAAAGAAGCTAGGATTAGATAGGGAGTCTGCCAGCTAGAATTTGCAGGTGTTCCAATTTTTAAAGGGAAGTCAGGGAAGTTGTGACCTTCTGATCCGGGGTGTATCTCTGGACTAGCACATGGCATTTTTCCATATATGCACTGAAAGTCTGAAGGTAAGATTTTAAACCTTATGATTTCCCAGCTGAAAGACCTTTCCCCTTGCCACTTCCAAATACTGTATCAACCCCTCTGATAAAGGATTTGTGGCTGATGTCAGGTAAATAATTCAGTGTCCTTCCTAAGGTAGTCCTGAGCAAACTAAGGGAGACACGGAGGATGTCTATATTGAGTCTGAGTCCAGGTTTGCATGCATTTGAGTATGGGAACCCTCTAGAATTCAAAGCAGTGACATTTGAGCTGAAATTCTCTATACTATGAATCTCTTGATGAAAAAATCAAGTTGGTATTATTTATCTACTAAAGATATGTGTATGAGCATGTATTACTTGTGTGGAGAGGAACGCTGGCATGCTTCTATGCCTACTTCCCTTCCCTGCAGCAATCTCCTCTAGCAATGCCTTCTCCTACATGCTTTCCAGCTTGCTCCAGTTCTTCATCATTGTCGTGGAAGGCTAATAGGCTTATTAGATGTCCTGGCTTGCCCCAACGTTTTGCTAATGGGGGTAGCATAGAATCATAGAATTATAGAATCATAGAATGGTAAGGTTGGAAGGGACCTCAAGGATCATCTAGTTCCAACCCCCTGACATAGGCAGGGACA
>VWZE01026079.1:29607-56559 GCA_013396675.1 Eubucco bourcierii | reverse complement strand
ATCATCAATAGAGATATTGAACAGGAACAGCCCAGCACTGATCCCTGGGGGACACCAGTAGTGACTGGCTGCCAGCTGGATGTGGCACATTCACCACCACTCTCTGGGCCCAGTCCTCCAGCCAGTTCTTGACCCGTATCAGAGTGAATCTGTCCAAGCCATGAGCTGCCATCTTTGCAGGGAGCTTGTTGTGGCAAATGGTGTCAAAGGCTTTGCTGATGTCCAGGTAGACTGCATCTACAGCCTGCCCTGCATTCACTCAGAGGGTAACCTGATCATAAAAGGAGATCAGGTTGGTCAGGCAGGACCTGCTCTTCCTAAACCCATGCTGGCTGGGCCTGATGCCTTGGCCATCCTGTAGGTGCTGTGTGATGGCTCTCAAGATGATCTGTTCCGTAACCTTGCCTGGTACTGAGGTCAGGCTGACAGGTCTGGAATTTCCTAGTTCCTCCTTCCAGCCTTTTTTGTGGATGGGCATCACATTGGCCAGCTTCCAGTCTTCGGGGACCTATCCAGTGAGCCATGACTGTTGATAAATGATGCAGAGCAGCTTGGCCAACTCACCTGCCAGCTCTCTCAGCACCCTAGGGTGGATCCCATCTAGTCCCATGGACTTGTAAGGATCCAAGCGGCTCAGAAGATCCCTTACTGCTTCGTCCTGGATTACAAGGGGACTATACTGGTCCCTGGCTCCATTTGTCAGTTCAGGAGGCCACTTGTCCTGGAGACAACCTGTCCCACTATTGAAGATTGAGGCAAAGAAGGTGTTAAGTACCTCTGCCTTTTCCTCATTGTTTGTTACTATATTCCCCTCTGCATCTAATAAGGAGTGGAGGTTGTCCTTGCCCATTCTTTTGCCATTATTTATTGATAGAAGCATTTTTTATTCTCCTTAACAGCAGTCTAAGTTCTAAATGGGCTTTTGCCTCTCTAATTTTTTTCCTACAAGACCTAGAAACATCCTTAAACTCTTCCTGGCATACCTCCCCTTTTTTCCAAGGGTGGTACACCCTCTTTTTCCCCCTTAATTCCTTTAGAAGCTCCTTGCCCATCCAGTCTGTCTGTCTCTCTCATCAGCTCATATTCCAGCACACTGGCACAGCCTGTTCCTGCACCTTCAAGAGTTCTTTCTTGAGGTAGGTCCAGCCTGCCTGGACCCCTTTGTTTTTAAGGGCTGTTTCCCAAGGAACTGTCTGAGTTAGTTCCTTAAATAAGCCTAAGTCTGCCCTTTGGAAGTCCAGTGTGGAGGTTTTGTTGATGCCCCTCCTGGTTTCACTGTATATTGAAAACTCTATAATTTCATGGTCACTGGACCCCAGGCAGCCTCCAACCACCACATCTCCCACAAGCCCTTCTCTATTTGTGAACAGCAGGTCAAGTAGGGTTGCACTTCTGGTAGGTTCACGTAACAGCTGAGGTAAGAAGTTGTCCTCCATACATTCTAGAACCTTCTAGACTGCCTCTTCTCTGAAGTGTTAAATTGAGCAGATGTCTGGCAGGTTAAAGTTGCCCACAAGAAGAAGTGCAAGTGATCTTGAGGCAGCCTCCAGCTGCTTAAAGAATAATAAATCAACCTCTTCTTCCTGGTTGGGTGGTCTGGGTGTTATCCAACCAGGATGTCAGCCTTGTTGGCCTTCCCCCTAGTTCTTACCCATAGGGACTCAACCTGATCATCCTTGATGTCTACTTCCACGATGTCCAGATCATCCCTAATATGAAGGGCAGACTCCCCACCCCTTCTCCCTCACTTGTCTCTCCTGAAGAGTCTGTAGCCATTGATTACAGTGCTCCAGTTGTGTGAGTCATCCCACCACATTTCTGTGATGGTGACAGCATCATAGTTTGCCTCTTACCAAGGCTTCCAGCTCCTTCTGTTTACTACCCATACTGCATGCATTAGTGTACATACATTTCAGCTGGGCTGTAGGTTTTACCCCTATCTCTGGCCTACCACCCTTAACCTCCTTTGGTTTACCTCTAGTACTGCTGTGTTTGACCCCCTCCCCAGCCTAGTTTAAAGCCTTTTCAACAAGCCCCACCAGGATCTTTCTCCCTCTCTGAGACAGATGTGCCCTATCTGTCGCTGGAAGACCCAGGGCCAGGAGGAAAGTCCAGGAGGACCCAGGGAACTACAGACCTGTCAGTTTGACATTGGTGCCAGGGAAGAACATGGAGTACGTCATCTTGAGTGCCATTATGCAGCATGTACAGCGCAACCAGGTAATTAAGCCCAATCAGCATTGGTTCAAGAAGCGCAGGTCCTGCTTGACAAACCTAACGTCCTTCTGTGACAAGGTGACCTTTTTAGTGGATGAGGGAAAGACTCTGGATGTTGTTTACTTGGACTTCAGTAAAGCCCATGACACTGTTTCCCACAGCATCATCCTGGAGAAACTGGATGCACATGGCTTGGATGAATGGATGCTTCACTTGCTGGACACTTGGCCAGGAAGAGTAGTGGTAAATGGAGCTAAGCCCAGTTGGCAGCCAGTTCCTAGTGGTGTTCCCCACCACTAGTTCCTCAGTTTTGGGGGCAATCTTATTTAATACAAATTATCTGGAGGGCATTGAGTGCTTCCTCAGTAAGTTTGTAGATGACATAGTGTCAGTCTGTTTGAGGGTAAGAATTATCTACAGAGGGACATGGACAGGCTGGATCAGTGGGCTGAGGTCAACTGTATGGGGTTTAACAAGGCCAGGAGCAGGGTCCTGCACTTGGGCCACAACAACCCCTTGCAAAACTGTGGGCTTGAGGCAGTGGCTGTGAAGCTGCCCAGCAGAAAAGGACTCAGGGGAGCTCGTTGACAATCAGCTGAATGTGAGCCAGCATTGTGGTCAGGTGGCCAAAGAAGGCCAACAGCAAGAGTAAAGAAGTACAGGGATTGTGTCCCTGTACCTGACACTGCTGAGGCCACACCTTGAACACTGTGTTTAATTTTGGGCACTTCACTACAAGAAAGATGTGGTGGAGCATGACCAACAAATCAAATGATATAGACTATGGAACTGAGCGCACTCTCAGCAAGCCTGCAGATGACACCAAGCTGAGAGGTGCAGTTGACATGCCTGAGGGACAGAGTGCATCCAGAGGTATCTGGACAAGCTTGAGCAGCATTCCATTGGAAAACCCATAAAATTCAACAAGGCCAAGTACAGGGTCCTGCACCTGGTTCAGGGCAGTCCCCAGTACTAATACAGGCTGGCAGATGATGATACTGAAAGCAGCTCTGCATAGAAGGATTTAGGGGTACTGCTAGAAGAAAAGCTGAATATAAATATGAACATCCTATGTTACATCAAAAGAGGCATACACAGGAATGGGATGCTTGTTTGGGTTCCTTGGGGTTTTTCGTGGGGTTTTTGTGGGGGGGTGTTTTTGTTTGTTTTGTTTCTTCGTTGTTTTTTTTTTAATGCTTCTAGAGATGTAAATCTGTCACTGACTTTGTCTGTTAAGACTTTATCACAAACAACTGAACAGAATGTCCAAAGAGAACAAGGTAAAATCCCTTAGTCGTGATTGACATGGCAGAATTGTACCTAATGGTCTAGAAGTGAGATTCCTTGTTGTAGTACCAGTCTCTTAAATCATTCTGTCCTCCCATTGTAATAATTACTGAATAGCTATACTGGCTGCTGGCTGTTAATTTACAAGCCTTTTCTACATCTGTTATCTATTAATGTCCTGATTTGTTTCAGTATGAAAATGTAGCTATTATTTTTGCAAGAAAAAGAAAATGCTTAAAAAGGACAGCTAGAGACGGAATCAGAAACAGGCACACTATGGTTGGTAAGAATAAGGAGCAAACGGGGAGGAGCTGGGAACAGACTTCTCTTGTAAGTGTTGGAGTGGGTCCAGAAGAGGGTCACGAAGATGATCAGAGGGCTGGAGCAGCTCTCCTATGAGGACAGGCTGAGAGAGTTGGGACTCTTCAGCCTGGAGAAGAGAAGGCTTCGAGGAGACCTCAGAGTAGCCTTCCAGTATCTGAAGGGGGCCTACAGGAAGGCTGGGGAGGGATTATTTACAAGGTCCTGCAATGACAGGACAAGGGGCAATGGGTTTAAACTGGCAGAGGGGAGATTTAGACTGGATATTAGGAGGAAGTTCTTTCCAGTGAGGGTGGTGAGACACTGGAACAGGTTGCCCAGGGAGGTTGTGGATGCTCCCTCCCTGGAGGTGTTCAAGGCCAGATTGGGTGAGGCCTTGAGTAACCTGTACTAGTGGGAGGTGTCCCTGCCTATGGCAGGTTGGAACTAGATGATCCTTGAGGTCCCTTCCAACCTTACCATTCTGTGATTCTATGTGTCTAAGGTCTGGATGGCTGCTGTATCTTCAGGAAGAAGTAAAGTGTCAAAGGTTGAAGACAACAAAGTAAGTTGTGAATTCATTGGCAGACATAGCTATTACCTGGGCTTCTGAGGAAGCATGTGTGCTGGTTTGAGGGTAATTAGAATATTTTAATAGAGAAAATTACACTATAGGCTGTGAAAGGAAAACATCCTGATGTCTACTTCACTCATATGCTTGCTGGAGAATTGTTTGGGAACAATAACCAAAACAATAGATAAGTCAGTCTCTCTCTGTCGCTGGCTGAAACAGGAGCTGCTGGGGCAATCTAGCAGCTTCTGGGCTCTGGGTCCTCTGCTGATTAATCCTCACTAACCACTTTTCTTCTAACCCACCTGGCTGATCCTCCTAATTTACCTTGTGCATAAGGCAAACCTTGGGGTAAGGTACAGGGGTGGGGAGAANATTTTACAAAGGGGGGGGGGGGGACAGGACAGGGAACTCCCAAACCGTCACAGCATGAAAAAGGCCAGTAGAGACATTTACATTGTTTGTGCTCAATGACAATTCTATTTAAAGAGATCCAGTATACCAGTTAGTTCATACTGTTGTTGTTAATCTTTTTTCTTTTCTTTTTTTTTTTTTTTTTTTAATTTTTCTTCTCCTTGGAAGGTCTACACACAGTGCTTTAGGAGGCAGACGATACAAATTTATTTTATGCCCAGTATTTGTGGAAGAGATCACATGCATTCTGACATATTTATGTGAAATTATGCACAATGAGATGCTGAAATGACTGACAGACAAATTAATGAGAATGAGGAAATGAAAATGTGAAAATATGAGAAAATCTGATATACTTTGCCATGATGCTATAGGTCTACTCTTGGTTCTGCTTTGTGGACAGTGTTGAACACTGTTCCTCTATCTCACAAGTATCAAAGCCAGAATTTTGTCTATGGCCTTTTTGACATATTTGTTGAGTCAGGTAAAGTGTTGACTGCTTAAAGAGTCAGATTTCCATCAGGGGCTAAGAGATGGGAATTCTGGAGTGTCATAAAATAGATACCATTTCCTTCCTGACTAGTCTGATAGAATCAAAGCTAGGAAATAATGTGTTTCCTGAGGGAAAGTGATCTCTGTTTTCCACGGGGCTAAGAGGTTCTTTGTGTCTTATCCTTCCTATCTATCTTTCCTATCTAACTATATTCATATGAACATGATATAGACTTGGGAGTACTCTCATGAAATATACATTTTTTGTGTCAACTCATTTCTCCTGAGTTGGATGATTTAACCTTATTGAGAAGATATCTGTAAAATAAATTCCATTTTTTTAATAGATATAGAGGGACTGAGCCTAAACATTAGGCATATCCTGTGTACAGGCACGAAAATAATGTTGCCTGGACTAAATTATATCTTTGTCTCTCAGAAGCCCACCTGAGAGTAATTGTACATATCTACCTAAATCAAATGAGAGCCACAGCTTGATGCAAGAGATGGGATTAGAGGCTATGACTGAGGTACTTCAGGTTTCCCTGAACAAGGCATGCTGTAGAGCAGTCATCAGAAAAGAATGAAGGCAGATGGGAGAAGCCATGACTGAGAATCAGCATCACAGACATAATAATACAGGCAGGGAAGACCTTTTGCCACACACCTCATGAACAAATTCTGAGCAAGTCTGTGCTGTATACTTGTAAAAACACTTTTATTTCTGTGTGAATAGACACAGCTCTTCTTGCAGAGCCATTAAAGAAGATCAAAATGTAAATGTAAAACAGACCAAGCTTTTCAGAAGGTTTCAAATAATTTAAAATAGTTTATTCAAGCAATAATCCCTGTAGAATTGGTTATCACCACTATTAATGACTTACTAGTTAAAATATTAATGGCTCATAATAAAAAAACTGGTGGTAATGACTGATTTCAAAGGGTATTATTGCTTAATTAATGACACTTCATCTATCTGCAGCCAGTTGTGTAGGTATCCATTTTACTGCCCATTTTAGGATACTGAAACTAGTTATTACATGTGAAGGAAATATCAAAAGAGACAGAATAGATGCCCAGCTTTTGGTTGTTTAGCATTTTGCATCCTGTCAGATAATCTACATCTGAATTTACTCATCTCCTATTAGTATATGGCTTCTTATTAGGGATTTTATGTGCATTGAAATTGCAAGTTGAAACTGTGTATTGAAAAAAAGCAGTGCGTGCTTTCAGCAGAGATTGGTAGATTAGATAGATTTAAAATATGTGTTTGTGCTGATTTGAGGCTAATTGGAATATTTTGTTGAGAGAAATTAAATCCTTAGCTGTGAGAAGAAAAACAACAACATTAACCTATATTACTCATTCTTCCATTGAGAACCACAAGTAGTCAAAATATAGATGAGACACTCACTTCTCACACACTTCTGAGTTAGTTCTCAGTAGTCACTGTTCTGTTCCTTCACTCTCTGATGGTCTGTGGTTGCGTTCTGCCCTAACTCTAATCCAACCTAACCCATTATTTCCTCTAACCTCCTTGGTGTCTTTTTGCAATCTCATCTCAGATCTCTCCAGATTTATCACATGAGATATACAGGGACTGATCTGGTTATTTCTGAAGGGAGGGACAGAGAGGGGAAGTGGGGGTGGGGGGTGTTTGGGTCGGGAGTCTCCTGGCAATTTGATTGTTTTGGAGGGATTTTTGTGTTTCTGTGCTACTTTTAACTTGTATGTAACTGTATAGTGTGTATACGTATATATATATATATATATATGCTTGTAAGTTGTGCTAAGCTGTAAATACAGTTTCATTCCTTAACTTCCAGCTAGCTGAGTCTAGTCTGGGTGATCTTCATAGAGTAAGGGGATGGGTAACTTCCAATCCATCACAGTGTTTTAAATCATTGTTTTACAGATCACCTCTTTTCAAGCTTTTGATCTGAATGGCAATTTCTTTCATGATATTTCATTTTCATGCATTGGTTTGTCGTGTCCTGCTCAGGAACTTTGTTTGACACGTTGATATCGTGGTTGTGCTAGTTTTTGTAGTTTACATGTCATGTTGATTACAAAGGGTATGTTGTATGAATACAGTGGTGAAAATGAAGTAAGATGAAATGGAGTAGGCTGAAAAGAACTGCAATAGATGGTAGGATGACCATGAATATAGAGGGTGTAATAAAAAAAAAACAAATTATAACTACTGAAAAGTCTCAGGCTTTGATTTCCTCCAAGTTTCTGGGTATCCAATATTTCCTGTGCTTGCAGATGTTATGATTAGGAATAGTATATACAATGTAAATCCACTACAACAAATGTTTTAACACCTGTAGCATAATTCCTGCATGTCCCTGTACTGCCTGACTCACTGAATGATAGCAGTGAGAAAACACTTTCATGCAAGGACTTGCCATCAGTACAAAACTGTTTGTGTTGTGTGGTTTGGACTGATTCAGTTCAGCTCAGGAGCCAGTTCTACAAATCCTTGCGAGATTAATCTTAGTCTCCCAAATGCTCCCCAATCATAGTAGCAGAACAGTTCTGGGCACTATAAAGATGACTGTTCCCTTGACCATAAATCTGATTGTGAGTTCAAGCTTTTATGTACTTAGTAATGCTTTCAGTGAGCCATATTCTTCTTTAAAAACTATAGAATCATATAATCATAGAATGGTAAGGTTGAGAGGGACCTCAAGGATCATCTAGTTCCAACCCCCTGCCATAGACAGGGACACCTCCCACTAGTACAGGTCACTCAAGGCCTCGTCCAACCTGGCCTTGATCACCTTCAGGGAAGGACCACCCACAACTTCCCTGGGCAACCTGTTCCAGTGTCTCACCACCTTCACTTCCTCCTAACATCCAATTTAAATCTCCCCTCTGCCAGTTTAAACCCATTGCCCCTTGTCCTGTCATTGCAAGACCTTGTAAATAGTCCCTTCCCAGCCTTCCTGTAGGCCCCCTTCAGATACCGGAAGGCTACTTTAAGGTCTCCTTGAAGCCTTCTCTTCTCCAGGCTGAAGAGCCCCAACTCTTGTAGCCTGCCCTTATTGCCACACTGTCCCAGGTTGGGAACTATAAGGTTAAAAAGAGTTGTCTGGGGACTGGAAGATTGTTATTCAATTCCATAATTCTGCTATCTCTTCATAAGCTCACGGCAAGGCCAGTTCGTTCTCCTTTCCTTCCCCTCCAGCCTTGCGCCAGGCAGGAGCTCCCTTATCAGGATAAACATGTAAGGATAGGCCTTGTTTGGGGCCTCCAGAGGCTTGTTTAGGCCTCTGGAGGATGGCAGTGGCGTGGGGGGTGGGGGGGGAAGGACTGGAGCACTGGGGATTGTAGATTTAGTTTTGGGTTGGGGGAGAATTCAGGGGGTTCGCTAATGGTTTATGTATCTGCTTTGTAATTTCTGTCTGTAACACTCTCTCCAAACACAATTCTGTTTTTTTCTCCAATTCGTTTGAGAGCTTTACTCTGTCAGCTCTTTAAACCCACGACACACACTGTTCTGTATATTTCTCTCATTAATTTTCCTCTAGTATAATTTTTCAGAAAATACAAAACTTCAGTGTATGCAACTTCACATTGAATAACTTTCTTTCTTTCTAGTTTTCTTTCAAAGCTAGTTTTGATCAGTTCTGCTGAACATTTCTCCAGCCTGTCTTATTTCTAGATCCCGAGCTGAGGCTAGAAACTTTACTAAAGGAATGGGGAGGACTTCAATGCACACACAGATGGTAAAACCTCAGATGAAATTAAAATTAATAAAAAATTTAAATTAAAGATAATCTTTTCATTGTCTAAGAAAATAGAGTAGCTATACAACAGTGCAGTTGTTCCCTGCACTCCTGTGGGCTTTATTTCTTTCATTAAACAAATTTTGGGCTACCAAAAGATGATAATTTTAATTTGAGATGAAGGTCTACCATCTGTGTACATAGTGGACTCCTCTCCCTTGCGTATTATTTACGCAAATAATGCCCATTTGTTGTATGGGGAATGCGATGAAGATAATAAAAGTGAATAGAGACAGGTGCTGATCAAACAGATGTTATTTTAGTCTGACTTCCTCTACCTGGACCACCAGTGTTCACTGTAGACATACATCACTTCCAATATTGTAAGTCTGGACTAATCCTACTGTCTTGCATTGTGATTTGCTGGGTGAACAAAAAGGAATAAACAAACATTATCAAATCACAGCCTTTGTTATTGCAGATATCCAGAGAGGAAAAGATACCACAGACTTCCAGCGGGTCACTTTGCCTTTGCTTCTTGTGACAATCCATAAGCCTCACTCTTTAATGTTTTCATCTGTACACTTTCAAATGAGTGAAATGAGAGGAACGACATGCAGATATTGAGGTTTACACAAGTAACTCTTCTCTATAAAACCAGCAGTACTGCATAATCTATATCTGAACTTCTTCAGATATAGAATAAATTATCTCAATGTAACCACTGTGGAATGTAGGCTAAAGCTGATTTTAATGCTAAAATAAACTTCTTTTGAATCCATTTCACTGAGATGGTTTAATTAACTAGACCACTTCTCCTAGCCCCGTGTACTCAACGTAAATTAATGGCATTCAGAATACACATTCTCTCCGTGTCTTGCTGCTGCTTGCTGCCTGTGAATCCTATCTCCCGTTCCACACCTTGCACCTTCACAAATGATTAACTGCCTCCAGAACTCATTTCCTCCTAAGTGGCTTCACAGTATTTTTCTTCTATGGAAGGAAAATATGGTGGATGAGCTGGCACAAAACTGTTTTCAAAGATGTCATTATTTTTGTGCCAGAGTATTGTTTCTGATACTTCATGCTATAACCCAGATTATAAAAGAAATGTTATATTACCTCTTTACTTCATCCTCTATCACTTACTGAAGGACAAATATGAAGGATCTATTTTTTGTTAAAAATATGTTATTTGTGCTAGAACGTAGGAGCAGAAGCTTTAGGTTTCTAAACTTTAGGACTCAGAAATGAATATATTTTTAATATATTATCCATACAGCAACGGTCTGAGAAATGACACAGCATTCTTTCAGGGACAATAAGCAACCTCTCTTCTGAACGTGAGTAGTACTGAAGCCACAATATGGACTGAGTCACTTTGTACCTTTTGTTGCCAAGAGGGAATTCAGCATAAGAGATGGATTTTCAGTTTGTGAGATTCCCACATGTAGCCTTGTCTTTTTTTCTTGCCAGAAGGGAATAAGAAACAGAACTGTTGAAAATCCTTTCAAGTCAAGTTCTGACAAAATCTAGCCTTCTGAGTTCTTACCTGAAGAGCACTGCCAAAATGTCAAGTTGATATGAAACCCTGACAGCTCACTTTGGTGCAGGCTGTAAAGAGAGAGATCTTTGAAAAATCTGCCATTGTTTCCACATGAAAATTATACATTCTTACTCTTAAGCTCTTAATGTTTCTGAAGCCCCTAGTAGACAGTGTAGCACTGTCAACTGGGTGCTTTAATAAGTCTCTGCAACAGACAGTCACTGCCTCGAAGGACCTTACATTAAAAGGCAGACAGGACACAAGAGGTGATGTGGAAAAGCGCTGTTGCACTTACTGAGACTGAAACAAGAGCCATCTAGATCCTTTCTTCTGCCATCAGACAGATATGAACGGATGAGGACTCAGGTGGTCAAAAAAGCATCAAGGTCTAATGCAGATGGTCTGCAAGAGCTCAGTAAAATGAAGGAAGCCGTAAATATGGAATCAGACAGGAAAGAATTAGGAAAGTTACTGCAGTGGTGGCTGGAGCAGTAGGGTGACAGGCTTCTGCTAAAAGAAATCTCAGGCTGGTAGCCACATCAGCATGAATGGGAAACTCTTGTTTCCACTGCCCTACATACAGGTGCTGTGGGTTCCTGTCCTGTTTCCTCTCTACTCTCAGATCTAAAATCGCAGAGCGACTAGCTGGGAATGAGATATCTTCTTGCACAGAGAAGATGTCTTGATAGGAAATAAGAATGCCACTGGCCTCGTTAGTGCAAGCAGTACCAATAAAGGGCATCACAAGAAGGATATTGTCTTGCTTGGGCATGTCCAAAGAAGGACAATGAAGCTGGTGAAGGGTCTGGACAACAAGTCTTATGAGGGAAACGGAATAGTTTTGTCTGGAGGAGGGTGAGGAGAGACCTTATTGCTCTCTATGACTTACCTGAAAGGAGGTTGTCGTGAAGTGGATGTTGGTCTCTTCTCCCTAGTAACAAGCAACAGAATGAGAGGAAATACCCTGAAATTGTGTCGGTGGAGGCTTACATTGGATATTAGGAACCTTTTCTTTACTGAAAGGGTGGCCAAGCACTGCAGCAGGTTTCCC
Source organism: Eubucco bourcierii (assembly GCA_013396675.1). Taxonomy (NCBI): domain Eukaryota; kingdom Metazoa; phylum Chordata; class Aves; order Piciformes; family Ramphastidae; genus Eubucco; species Eubucco bourcierii. The sequence goes on along the minus strand of VWZE01026079.1, from coordinate 44,947 downwards.
AGGGAGGTAGTGGAGTCACCGTCCTTGCAGGTGTTCAAAGACTGTATAGGCATGGCCTTATGGGACATGGTTAAATGGTCGTGTTGTTGTTAGGTCAACAGCTGGACTTGATGATCTTAGATGACTTTTCAAACAAGAACAATTCTCTGATTTTCTGATAGAAACCAATCCTGATTGGAATTCCCTGCTGGAAAGAGTGCCTCACTGATGTTTGGCTTTCATACATTCGAACAATCTTCTCAAATGTTGATGCTATATGAAAAAGATGCTCTACATATGAAGAATTTCTCAGAAATGTTTGGCTGAAAAATACAGGAATTTTTTTTTGTCCTGCTTTGCAGCATTTTCCAGATGTGAACCTTGTACAATTACTTGTCAACAAATGCAATGTTTTGCCTTTAAGGTTGGAAATTAACTTTTCACATATGTCACAAGAAGTTACTACCCTTTATGTATTTGAAGTGTTTATATGCAGTGCTACATAAACTGTCTTTTACAAAGGAAAATGGTGTTTCAAATGTGCAAGCGCATCTCACGCTTGCAAAAATGAGCTCCTACAGGGTTCAGCTCATTCTAGAACCAGGTGATGGCCACCTGACTGCATTGTGGATAATGGGGCTGGCTTCGCTTCTTTGGGGAGGGGACTTGGTGTTGCTGCATGCAAGGACACGATTTTGCAATCTTGCCCTAATTGTGTGCAAAGGCAAGGTTAGAGCAGCTTTGTGAGATCTGTTTTTCCTCCTCTTGATTCCAGGTGTGGTGTCACCATGTCAGAGTCCTGTACAATAAAGCTAAACACAGAATAATCCAAAGCCTGTTTAAGTCTGACATTTTCTAAGTACCTGCTGCTGTGTTCGTTTAAGCCAGTATGGCACACATTATTATTACTAGTTACAGCAACACGTTCAATAGTGTTTTCTATATTACCAGCATAGCTGATTGGTATGAAATAAAAATTAAAAATAAAACCCAAAATCAAACAAACCAAACAAACCAGTGAAGAACTAAAAAGCTGTTGAACAAGTTTATTAATTTCTTACAAGTTTTTTTCTCGAATAGGAGGGTGGGTTAATTATCTGTTGGAAAGACAGTGTAAATCAATTCACATCACACCTTGTAGAAGAAGAGAAAAGATGTGTCCCTAGAAGGAAAAGTAATCAACAGAAGGGGTGGAGGAAAAGTATAAATCAGGATGGTTTATGCTTTCTTCCACCTTGTTGTAGATTGCTTTTCCTTCTGTAACCTCCCTCCCTCCTTCTCCCCTTTTCTCTGTCCTTCACTAACAACTCAGTTTATATACCTTCCCTCAGCACGTGAATGTGCCATAAAAATAAAATCAGAGTTTATAGAATGGGCAGTGTTGTGTTACTTCTCTTTTCATTCTAGACAGGTGAATGTCCAAGTCAGGGGAAGTTTTGGACTGATAACTGAACTATGGACTAGAAGTAGCCAAACTCTGTTTCTAAACTGTTTGAATCCCAGTTAGTCCATCCTGCTACATGGGTGCAAGGCAACTTTGATGGTGTCTTCTGAAGAATGTTTGTAGTCCTCGACATGGGCCAAGTCCTAGCCCAAGTCATAACCAATGAGAGATTGCATTGCTGATTTAACAGCTAATTCAACTTGTCATGGGACTGAGACAAAAATGGTGCCATACAAAAGGACAGCTTCTGCATTTCTTGGCTGTGTATCTGCGCTCATTCGATTTAGGTGACAAATTTCTGTTCTTCATCTTTTTACAAAGTGTTGAAACACCTGTTTTGAAAAGACCTGTCACTGATATGGTACTTTTCCCCTTTTTTTTTTTTACAATCCCAGTTTGAGAGGTTAATCTTAGTAGGATCCCAAGTCTTACTTCTGTTCCTGAATGGTCTTATAACAGTATATGACAGCTGCAATCCTTCAGTTCTAGCAAATAATTCCATTTAAATTTTGAGGAGAGACATTCAACATTCACACACATTCCTTTTGATCAAACTCCAATAAAAAACTTCAGCCTTGTCTTCATAATCCTCTTATGAAAAGTAGCATATGATAGCACTCATCCAGATATATCATCACCAGGCAGAAACGCAGTGTTTCTGAGAGGGATGATCAAGGGTTACATTGCAATGCAGAGGTAAGGCATGTAGTGACTGATGTACTTGTCCTAGCACATGTGATAGAAACATAAGCCTTGTTTCAGAGAGGTGAATGCAGTCAGTGAAAATAGAGAAGGCAGTCTGTGGATAACTAAGTAGATGATCTCAGATAGACTTTTTTTTCCCCCCACAAATCTTGCTTATGTGCATTTCTTAAAGAGTGTAATCAACAAATTTCCACTAAAGTCTCACAAATTTGCAGGTGTCAGCCTAACATGCAATATATTGGGCAATTAGGTTTACAAAGGTGTGAAGGTTTGGGAGTTCCCCACCCCCCCACACTTTGTAAAATGACCCAGACTAGAACTCAGCCGGCTGGAAGTTAAATGATGAAGCTCTATTTACAGCTTTGCACAATGTACAGCAGATATATACACTATATACAGAATATTTATAGAAATATACAAGTAAAAGGTAATACAGCAATACAACTCCCCTCCCAGAAATCAGAGACCCCAGGAGGGGCTCCCAACCACCCTTCCACCTTCTCCCCACCCCTGTACCTTACCCCAAGGTTTGCCTTACGTGCAAGGTAAATTAGGAGGATCGGCCAAGGGCGTTAGAAGAAAAGTGGTTAGTGAGGATTAATCAGCAGAGGAGTCAGAGCCCAGAAGCTGCTAGATCGCCCCAGCAGCTCCTGTGCCAGCAAGAGCCAGAGAGAGACTGACTTATCTGTTGTTTTGGTTAGTGTTCCCAAACAATTTCTTAGCATGCTAATGAGTGAAGCAGACATCATGATGTTTTACTTTCACGGCCTATAGTGTAATTTTCTCTATTAAAATATTCTAATCAGCCTCAAACCAGCACAAAAGGGAATCTATGTTTCCTTAAGTTTATTTTGTTCTTTAATACAGAGAGCAACTTTGTTTTTCAGTCCCATTTATTGAGAACATATTTCACAAAGCTGCTTAGGTGATATCACAGTTTTATGTCAAAATGTGAACACAGCTGCTGTAACATGGACTGATTTACTGAATGTCCATGAGGACAAGCAAAAACATCACATTTCATGGATTTTTTTTTCCTGTGGGGAAATGAATACTTAAAAGGAAATGATGAATAGTGAAGCCATACAGAAGTACAGAATTTGGCCCTTTGTTGTAAATCCTACAGTGTCTCCTCCACTATAAAGCGATGAGGTTTAGGTGCCAGATCATATTGCTCCAGAGTGACCTAATCACCTGCGCTCTTAAAATAGGCTTTATGAGCTCCATCACAGGAAGATCTGTCAACTGACTGCTGTCAGGAGCAGATATTTGTGTTTCCCTTGGAACACAGTTTTTGTCATTGCCATCCTAATCATGTGGGATAAATTTACTTAAATCAAGAATGTATCACTTGTGTAACTATATCATCTTCCTTCCAAGTTCCTGAAACACTTCCAAACAAGACAGAATTTTGCTAGGAAAGAAGCAAGTGTTTCTATTTTCATTTTACGGATGGCCAATTATGTCATGGATAAGTTTCCTGAGATACATCATAATTGCACAGGAAGTTTTGGCAAAACCAAGGAACAGGAGAAGAAAAGTTTTTCTCTTACAGAAACCTAGGATACTAATTCTTTGTGTCTTACAGAAAAGAGCAAGATGATTAAGAGATAAGATGGAGAAATTTAACACAAATGTCTCTTTATCCATATGGCGCTCATGTTACTAAATTTTTGTATTACTTTTAAAAATTCAGATGGAAAATAAAATACACATAAAATAAAATAAAATTCTTTCCCATTAGGTAATGTAACTGTTTCAAATAAAAATTGTAATGATTCATCATCTTATCACAAGAACTATGCAACTAAGCACAGAGGAAAAGACAAGAGAGAGGAAAGAAATATTCCTTTTCTTTCTCTTTATGTGCTTTCAGAGATAAGATATAAATTACAGCAAAGTTAACAAACACTGAGACCCCCCTTTGACATTTGACTCAAGAGTCTTTTCTCTTTAATTTGGCATCCTAGTAATGCTTGGAGTCCCTTCGTTTGAGCAAGTCACTGGCAGATGCTTTATTGTGTCTGTTGTTTCTCCTCTGGGCCTGTACATTAGGTTAAAATATCACAAATAGCTGCTATTAAAGTGTGAGTCACAGTAGCTATAATTTTTCACGACAGCCAAAGAAAATGTGACATGTTTAGGAAACTGTCATTGATGCTAACACTCAGATCTTCAGGCAAATGTTTAACGACATGCTCAGCATGCTGTGCAAACTCCACTATCTACCAAACAAAAGGTTACTGCTAGAGAACTATAAATATTCGGAAATGTCAGTAAACAATAGGAGCTCTTTTATTCGTGATCACTAAAGGCAAGATAGAAATCGGACTCATATGAACCACAAAAAAAGGAGAGGCTTTTTATATATGCTGTTACTTGTGTTTGGCTCCTGTAAATACTCTGGTTTACTGTATCTGCTGCCTGTGCTTAGTGCAGAACCACAGCTTTCCTCTTTTGTTTTGATTTAAGCTTTTCTCTGGCAGTGAGCATCCAGGCTTATCACTGTTCAACTGCTTTTATTCTGTTGTACAGGGAAGTAACTAACACACACATGCATACACTCTTTGAGACTTCACAGCACAAAGCAAGAAGTCCTTTCTGCAAGCAGGTCCTGTGTTACCCACAACAGCCCAAGTAAGCTTTCATGGTCTCACAACTCACTGTAGTTTACATTCTTGAATCAAATACTATATATTTATTCAGTCCCTATGATTACTGTTAGGAATGAGACTGTCTTAGGGATTTGTGCAAATGACAGAAAACGTATTAGGAAGACCTGAGGCTTAGGGATTTTAGCAGAAGTAATGCAAAGTGCTGCATTGTGATGTATGTCACAATGGAAAAAAAAAATGGAAAAAAAGGAAATAGCTCTATTTCATTCACAAAGACCAGTAAGGTTGTGAACAGCAGAACTAGAAATGTAGAATAAATATATATGGCCAGTAAGCTGGGCTGCAATGGTTTAAAATTCCATGGAAACTGCCCACTTGGGTTTCCTCTATTTCGTGTTGCAGGCAATTCCTTTTACCTTTCACTGAGTAGGAGAGAATGTCAGGTGGTGAAACAGAGATGGACTTTCGAACTGTTCAAATGTCTTAACCATGTTATTATGATGGGTTAAGAGTTTAAGCCTGCATAGCTTGGAGATGATGAAGCTGCCTGGGGATGGGAACTCACTGCAGCATATTGGCAGCTAAACCAGCATTATGAGACCTTGAGCAAGGAAAGCATGGAACAAAAAAAACAAGAGCAAAATGTACAGATATCCCTGTAGATTAAAGCAAACAGTTTCATACATTTCTGTTCTTGTAGGACAAGAATTGCTGATGGATTTCTTCATCTCCAGAGCATCTGACAGCACCTGTGCAGAATTCTCTCTTTTAGGCTGTCTCTACAGTTCCTGTGATGGGGAGCGTGGGAGTTGTAGGATTCATTGTGTTACTCTTACAAACCCAAGCTCAGGGAAAAGCAAAGGCCTTTGCAGTAATAAACATCAGGGCTGGTATGAAACATGGCATTTCCACCAGGTCAAAATAGGCAGTTAGACCAGACTGCTTTGATAGTTGTTTGTTCTCCTGCATTTCCAAAGGGCACAGCTGAGCTACCAAGCTATCCAAAGAGAAATATGAGCTGAGACTTTTGTGTGAGTTTGAGGTCTCACTCAAAGCATAGTGTGGAGTGCTACTCATGTTATGAGCTTCTCTGCCCCATGTGGGAGTCTCCCTCATCTTCTTGGTGTTAGAGTTGCTTCAGTGCAAGGGATAATGTTCACCGAAGGGCAAATTTATAGCAGATGCCTATTGTGATGGTTTTCAGACAGTTTTAATGGCAGGCTCTGTGGTAGGCTATTGTAGGCTGTGGATAACCATCTTCAGACGTGGGAAATGAATCCCCTGGAAGCTTTGTGTAGTTCACACAGAGACATGCAGAATCCAATGGAAAATGGGATTTAGGACTCACCCATCTCCTCAGAATTTCCTAATACACATTGTACACAATGTTTTCCAGAGCACTGCAACACTGGCTGACTACATATATACCTTTTCACTTTAGCCAGGGAAAGCACATCAGGCAGCACATCAAATTGATGGAACATTTACTTTCAAACCAGGCATATACTGGCTGTAAAAGAAGGTGAGAAGAGACCAGTTTCAGACTGAGTACAACCACCTCAAGCAGCTAACAAATAGCTCTTAAAATGGTAGTTAGAAGAGATTAAGGAAAAGGCAAGAGGGAAAACCAAAGATATTTCTTCTACTCTGCACTAGAAGCATGAGAACTAGGAGGACAGATGAAGATGTAGACCATCTTCAAAGAAATGCAGAATGCAGAGCTATGCATTTTCCCATATTCATATGGCAGGAAAGGCATAAATTAAAAATAAGCTAATTTGCTGGAATTTTCTTCTTTGCAAAAGGAGAAGCTTGAGTCTGTAGACCTGTGGTTGGGTGACCACCTTTACAGGATAAGTGGGGTTGGGACTGGTGATACATCTTCCTCAGTAATTCTATATTATCTTCACGTAGAAGTGCCATGAGTGCTGTATCCCAGACTGGATTGGAATGACTGAATCAATCCTATTTAAGTCTGGAAAGTTCAGAAAACTAAAAGAAAAAATGGATAGGAGAGACTGTTCAGAGCAATGGATATATCTTGAAGGTTGTAGTTGTAATCCAAAGTGTCCCATTTTCAATGATTTTTAGAGAATACAAAGTATCTCAAAGCGCCACCTAAAAATACTTGATGATTCCTGTTGCCAGCACACTTGTATAGAGGTGTACTTCTGATATTGCCAATACCTTCGCAAGTAGCTAGAGAGATGCACTAGGATCCCAGGAGGTCCCACAGGCCCAACGTTGTACTGCAAACAAAGTAAAACAGTGGAAGATTGGCAGACATTAGAGAATTACTGTCTGAGCTAACATCAATTGAAGCTTTGATGCAAGTCTCTTTCAGGGAATTACAATAAAAGGTAGAGCGACTGAAGTTCAGGCAGGCTTAAACAAGCATTCAGATACAGTTACTGATACAGATAAGAGTATTCGGGAGCTTGAAAGCAAGGAGCAAAAAAATAGATAACTTGGAGAACCGAAAAAGAAGAAATAACACTGGATTGAAAGAAATCCAACACAAGACTGACATAAAGAGGGAGGAACTCTTAAAAAACAAGCAAGCAAGCAAAACAAAAAAGAAACACCAAAACAGAAAAATCCAACAAAAACCAACAATAAAACACCCCAAAAAAACCCAAACCAAACCAATCAACCCAAAACACTCTTAAAAGAGGGAGAGAGCATTTCCTGGTATGTGTAGGTGGGTCACCTTATAGCCATTGCAGCCAGTTACGGGCTTTTGCTTCAGCACTCATGCCTTTTGGACTATTCTTTGTAGCACACTATAGCTGTGAAAAGAAAATGAACATCTAACAGGAACTGTTAAAATATGACAAAGGATATATCCCACTTAGTTTCTATGAGAAATGCGTGCAGACTTCAGCAGAACAAGAGTGGAGACACTGGTCAGAGAGAAAGGATGACTAGAAATGAAGGAAGAACCCTAAGCTCAGTGTTCAGCATGTGAGGATTTGGGTGCCACAAAATGGCAAGTCCAAAGATCTGAGACACTGTACTAAAATCTTTCTGCTGAAGATAAGGGAGCTGAGTGCCATGATATCATACTGGGACATTGTTTCCCTACCTCTGTACTACCTGGTAGCCTGTCATCAGCTCTTCATGACAGATGCCTACACAGTTTTTTTCAGTAGCACTAAGCATAGCTTGTTTCTCCCTAAAGAAGGATGACAGCTGAGAGCAGAAGATGAAATGATTGTGTCCAACCATATCTGCCCACAAAATCAGATGTGAGGCATTTCAACTACAGTTTTCCTAACCCAGAAGTGTTCTCAACTTTTGAATTTTCAATTGAAGTTGTAGTCCCAGGAGGAGTGATTAAAATGCAGGTACTTTTAGGAAACAGGTATGTTCCTTCTTTCCGCTTTTCTCAAGCCTGGAGACTTCATGCATAAATCCTGAGATTTGAAGGGCAGCAGCAGAAGTTGGGCAAGTTTTTCTCTTCCTATGGGAATGTGCCAGCCACTAGGTCAATATATGCAAAGATTTCATTGTGTTAGTCATGGTCTGAGAAATTTCTACCTATCAAATTGTACTTCTGAGGGACTGGGCAGTAGGATACCTGGCTTATATACCAGCTAATCAGTCCTGTAAAGAAGGAAGAAGCTGAGCACTAATGTAAATATATATATAAATCCAAAAACCAACCAACAAAAACCCAAGTTTTGTTAACCCAAGGAACACTTACACTACAGAGACTATTAGAGCTGTAACTTTGCATTGTTTTGATCAAGTTCTTAAATCTAGGAAGAATGTAGATTTTAGGACCTTAAAATCTTTCCCTGATCCTAACATTTCTATTGCCATCATTTGCCTTCAGAAAAACAGGAGTCACGATTTCCTACATTTGGAGGGATGTTGCGAGATGTGTAAAACAGGGTATACTTCAGATGCATAATCACAAAGATTGTTTCATTTACAGGTGATTATTCCCATTTAGGCAAAACCAATAGAATGGATAAAGAAGTTTTAGAAGCTCAAACTACACACCAGGCTGACATCATAGTAACCCTGAGTGAAAAAAACAGCTAGGAAAGCTTAACAAATAAATGTGAAGGAGTATTAGAAGGCATATAAAAGCAGGAAGAAAAGCCTTACTGAAACATTATACAGAGTAAGGGTTTTGCAGCCTTGTTAAGTTGGTTTGCTGGAATCCCACTAAATTCCCAAATCGATAGAACCCCACCTTTAATTGACTTGAAACCTAACAAAGACAAATTTGATTTTGCCCCTCTTAGGCCTGCCTCCTTGTTCTATATTGATGTTGATATATTCACCAATGTGCTGCTTAATAGGTTGAACTCTGTACTGCCTGATTAGTTAACGGATACTAGAGAAACTGTTTTTCAAGAGCATTAATTAGCACATAATATATGAGGAGGTCTGAGTGTGTGAAAGGTCTGACATTGTCCTGTGATGCAAAGGGAGTTTTAAAAGGAGCTAAATGTAGTAATTTCAAGAGAAGTCATGGATTGCATAGATAATGGGGAAATACCACAGGTGTTAGACCAATAGGCACAGTTCTATTATAAAACCCGTTTGGCTGGAGTCAAAGTTAATGACAGCTCTTTGTTATCTTCAGCATGTATTTCCTTTTTGGAACGGTCCTGTCACTTTTGTAGAAATTACCACCAAAAAATCCACCTCACAGGTATAAAATATGGAGGTTTGGAGACTGAAGTCACACAGAATATAAACGACATTTTAATCATGACTGCTGACCCATTTCTTTCACAGGCCATTGTAATGAAAGAAATGGGGAAAAAAATTGTGACGTTTATAGAGGATCCAAGTTTCAGTCATTAACCCAAACTTCTTGAATTAGTGTTTTAAACGAGTCAGGTGGCTCACAAATCAGTGAATGACAAATGTGAACTCAATGAGAAAAATCTTAATCAGTCTTGAATTTTTGTGTATGTCCCTCCTGAGAAAGCGACATAATGCAAGTTACATTTCTGCAGCAGAAAAAATGGGAGGTTTTTTACAAAAGAACAAGCCAATAATACTCTGAACTCTTAGAACGGCAAAAGTGAGGTGCCTTCCAACCCCTAATATCTTGTGAGCCTCTGGATTTTCTCACCCTGGGTTCAGACACTTCCACTGTCTCTCCTTATTCCCTTGGAGGGCAGCTGCAGTCCTCCATTTTAGATATTGTTTAAGCAGAGGACTAAGTCATTCATCAATTCAAGTATTTAATGTAGGGCAGAACTGAGGAGAAAAGGCATCTGGAGTGTTAATCCTCACCATCTGCCAGTGCAGCTAGATCATAACACATTCCTCTGAAAGGCCCCCAGTACATGAGTACACATCCCAGGTGATTTATGCATCTATTCCTGTTTCAGCTCATTCTCCAACAGCATAAGAATGCTAATCTGAAACAAAATAATCTTTTTTTTTTCTGTTTATCTAGTTAATGTCAGTAGTGCAATTAAGATATAGATGTAGCTGGGCTTTAAACATCTTCCCAGTGGGTCCCAAAGGGCTGATAAAATAACCCAAAACCCAAACCCAAACAACAACCAAATATTTAAGATCCTTAGTGGAAGCAAAATTCTTTAGTGCTTTTATTTTGGAAACAGAGGAATGTTCAAGCAGGGACACTGTAGTATCTCCAAAATGCAACATGCTCTCTGCAATCTGCTAGACAGATAAACACAAAGCCAAGCTGTCCATGCACCCAGCTTGCTGCCAGGATGGGGGCCCGTGAGGATACAACCGTCTGTGAAGAGAGGGCGACAGCCAACCAGTCGTAGTCTGTTGTGAGACATCAACCATCATGAGACATCAACCGTCATGTTTCCCAGAGATCATTGTTGTCTACCAGATTTTTTTTGCGGGGAGCATAATGTCCCAGGAATATGGGAGTCCACCGGCTTCCCTGGAAAGCTGTAGAAACCCAGAGAGTCTACAACTAACTTTCTGAGCAGCCTGTCAAAACACTTAATGAGAGGTAGAGGATGGAAATGTCTTTTTACTCCTATGACCAGTATATGTATTTTCGTCTGAGAAGCTGCAGAAGAGACACGCCAGCTTGGGTGAAATTTAGTAGCCTGGATATCCTCCCAACACACAGAGGGAAAAAATGAGCCTGCAAATGTCTAACCTGCTTCAAATCGCACAGAGATTGCAGTATCACAGTATCACAGTATCACCAAGGTTGGAAGAGACCTCAAAGATCATCAACTCCAACCCGTCACCACAGACCTCAAGACTAGACCATGGCACCAAGTGCCACGTCCAAATGCGCCTTGAACACCTCCAGGGACGGTGACTCCACCACCTCCCTGGGCAGCCCATTCCAGCAGCCAATGACTCTCTCAGTGAAGAACTTTCTCCTCACCTCCAGCCTAAACTTCCCCTGGCGTAGCCTGAGACTGTGTCCTCTTGTTCTGGTGCTGGTTGCCTGAGAGAAGAAGATAACCTCCCCCTGGCTACAATCACCCTTCAGGTATCTGGAGACAGCAAGAAGGTCTCCCCTGAGCCTCCTCTTCTCCAGGCTAACCAATCCCAGCTCCCTCAGCCTCTCTCCATAGGGCTGTGCTCCAGGCCTCTCCCCAGCCTCGTTGCCCTTCTCTGGACACACTCAAGCACCTCAATGTCCTTCTTCAATTGAGGGGCCCAGAACTGGACACAGGACTCAAGGTGTGGCCTAAGCAGTGCAGAGTCCAGGGGGAGAATGAGCTCCCTGCTCCTGCTGGCCACACTATTGCTGATGCAGGCCAGGATGCCATTGGCCTTCTTGGCCACCTGGGCACACTGCTGGCTCATGTTTAGGTGGGTGTCAATCAGCACCCCCAGATCCCTTTCTGTTTGGCTGCTCTCCAGCCACTCCCACCCCAGCCTGTAGCTCTGCATGGGGTTGTTGTGGCCAAAGTGCAGCACCCAGCACTTGGATTTATTGAATGCCATCCCCTTGGACTCTGCCCATCTGTCCAGGCGGTCGAGGTCCCGCTGCAGAGCCCTTCTGCCCTCCAACCCAGCAACATCAGCCCCCAGCTTGGTGTCATCTGCAAATTTGCTGGTGACTGACTCGATGCCCTCGTCCAGATCATCAATGAAGATGTTAAAGAGTTGGGACCCAGTACTGATCCCTGGGGGACACAGCTAGTGCCCGGCCTCCAGCTGGATGTGGCACCATTCACCACCACTCTATGGATCGGCCCTCCAGCCGGTTGCTAACCCAGCGCAGAGTGTTGCCATCCAAGCCATGAGCTGACAGCTTAGCCAGCAGTTTGCTGTGGGGGACAGTGTCAAAGGCCCTGCTGATACATATAGAGAGCCATTCCATCATCCTGTCAGGCTCTTCTCTCCTATGGCAGACACATCATTTGAGGGACGCCTGACAGATAGTTGGAGTGACAGGTCTAAAAACTTCCATTTTCAAGCTAGAACCTTGTTATTGTTCTGGATCTTCATGAAGCAATTCACAAAACTCTGTCCTCTGCATCCTCATCTCACCCAGAGCGCCTGGTGTGAAGGGCCTACAGGACAAGTGGTTTGGAACAGACACCTGTAGACACCATCGAATCGCAGAGGCAATATCAAAGTTGCAGCTCTCATATCAAAACCTTTTACCCTCTGTACCAGAATAACCTCCACTGTACATAATAAATCAATAATTTAATGAGTGTATCCCTGGCAATCTACACTGCAAAGTCACATGCCATTCAAGAAACAAACTAATGTGCTCTGTCTCCTCCAGTTCAAACTGGATTTGAACAATGCTAGCAGTTCATCTGTACATGCTCTGTATAGGCACAGGTTAGGTTTTGCATTTAAGGTCTAACAGACAGACCCATAAAAGCATGCCCTGAAGGTTTTTAAAATTTCAGTCCTTAAAAATCTCAGGTAATCTGACACCTAGTTGAAATTTCCCTCAATAAGGCAGCAAACTGCCTGAAGGAGAATCAGCAGCAAGGGACTCATCTCACGCCTCTTTGCCCATCTGTATCCACAAAATAAGCATGTGTGGAAGACAGCATGTCTCACACCTGCAGTCTAAGCCAGTAGGGTCACAAGCACCCTAATTAGACAAGGCCCTGCAAAACAAGTAGAAAGTGAAGTCACATTGCCTTGGATTAAGAGCTCTGTAGTAGACAGGTTCCTCAGGCACTGCTGTTCCTATTTTCAAGCTGGAACTGCAGCTCTCACATGGTTCCGAAAACAGTTTAGTGGTGAGAGCAGGCGGTCTTGTGTGCTGCAGATATTGGTGGGCTGCATGTGTGCCCATCCTTAGCCCTTGCTTAAACCAATCAAGTGCTGTGGAGGGAAGCCGAGAGCTGAAGCATGAGAGGCATTTCACATCATCTGGAAGTAATTGCCTTGGGCTGCCAGTTGAAGCTACAGAATTATTTGATGTGGATTGAAAACACAGGATCTTCTATCTTCATGATGTGAGTGGGGAGAGTTTCCCTTTCGGCCACCAAGCGCTGCTGTGTCATGCAGCACTTCTTCCTCTTTCCTGTCCTGTGGCTGGTAACAGGAGATGTGACTTTTGACAGGAGAGTTGAGGTGGGAATGAAAGTCCTCCAGGCACAGGACTGGATCTGGGAGCCAGGAGGTGTCTTGACCTGTCTCTGTCCTTGTGCCGTTATAAGGAAAAGGGTCAACTTCAAGACACACTCTCTTCAGGCTGCTTGAAACATGGTTTTCCATACTCAAATTTTGGCTGTGTAACATTGAAGGTCTTTTCACGGATCTAGTCATAAAATTGTTGCTTTCTGAATAGGGATACTCTGCCAAATATTCTTTAGCACAGCTACGAGCAGCTCAGCATTGTTTTCCCATGTGCAGATCAACTGAAATTACACTTCTCTCATATCTTTCAGCACATTAACCAGTGAGGCTTTTTACAAGCTTGTCTTTTTAAGCAGAAACATTCATGTTGAGTTCTGAATCCTGAATCTCAAACAATTTCTCAAGGTCTCCTTAGTGCCCCAAATCCCAAATTACCTTGTAGCCAGCATAACTCTGAGTTATTTTTTGCCCTTCAGTTCTTCATTTCATGTACATTACAGAAGTAGAGAAGAAATGCAGGTGTAGGGTAACCCAAGCTTAATTCACTGTGACAAATAATGCTGCGGATTTCTTTCATGGATTATTCATTTTATATTGAATGCAGTAATAATCTCAATTTTTTAGAATTTACCTGAAGCTGCTGTATTTCCAGTTTGCTGCATTAGAAAGATGGAGAATTCAGGGATGCTTGCTGCATAATTTAGGCCCCTTTTGTCACAGACTGCACAGGGTCTTATCCAGTGGAATTATGGGGAAACAGATAATTAGCAAGATCTATGGTAACGTCAAGGTGGTTACTGGATAAGAGCAGACACTAAAGACAAGGGCAGTGAAAAGCCTAATTAGCATTCAAAAATACTTTGAACATGGATATCACAGAGTCTGAACAAGAAGGGGGGATACTTGCACTTCCATCTAACTGTACAGCTACAAAAAAACCCCAGAAAAACCAAAACAAAAACCAAACCATGATAATGGTCTGCATCCTACATGAAGACCATCACTGAATAAAGACACTTAATTGTGCATCCATCTTTCAGCACTGGTGGATATCTCTTGAACAGAAAGCCTGGTTTGGGGACTAAAATTATGATGTTAATGGATCAGTTTTATTCAGTGCTGGCTACTTTCAAAAGCCAGCAGGCAATTAAATTTTATCCACATGTGGAGAGGCTCATGCTTAAGTGATAACTAATGCAACATGGTAATTAATGCAATACCTGAAGATTATAAAGGTGAACACTACTGATAGATAAGACAGGAGTTCCGAGGCTACAGTGTGAAGAGAACAGAAAAATTCTGGCAAGAATCAGCATTAGAGACCTAGATCACTCTTTTCTTTGTTCACAGTTACACAAAATGCCATTTTTTATTTGCTTTGGTACAGTATCATTACGTGAGATAGATTTAGCTGGAGTAACAATTATGCACTATCACTCAATTGAGGACAATAATCTTCTGGCATTTTGCCACAGCTATAAAAAAGCATGAAAGACTGACTCTAACAGTTTTGACCATGTGATTGACCTAAATCTACTTAGATTTACAGAAGTATTTTGATTTATGCTGCAGTATTTGGATCAGAAACAAGTTCAGGGCATACAAAATGTGTCCCTGCTCTCTGCTTGTTGTAATCAGAGTCCAGTACCCATGAACAGCTGCTTAAACAATAAAGGCTGAATGTTTTTTGTTTCCCTGCTTCTAATGAAACGGGATCATTCCAAATGAAGCTATTGCTAACAACAGGAAGCACTAAAAAATGCAGGATAGTATTAAATTCAATACTATAGCCAGATAAATTTCAGTGTGGAATATTTTTTAGCAATGGGGCTGGAGGGAAAAACGGATGGGCTATGTTATTGTGCCATTGCCAATATCGTCACGTGTTGGTATTAATTTATGCATTATAATTTGTTTGCTCACCATCATCCAAATTTTGTTCTAGATGACAGTAATGTAATTTTGGACTTTGAGATGATCATGTTGGGCTGCTTTAGGCCAAAGACAAAGAAGAAAATTTCATACCAAATCCCCTAATAAACTGTGCTCAAAGGTCTGCTGT
>VWZE01026079.1:11617-29549 GCA_013396675.1 Eubucco bourcierii | reverse complement strand
CATTCATTTTCTAATTATGTGAAACAAATGAACCCTCACCTGTTTAAAAGGAAACTTCTTATTATCCTGACATTAAAAAGCTTTCTAAAGCTTTCTCATGAAGCTACACAAAGTGACCTCAGCTAAAGGTGAACCACCCAAAGATAATTGAGTTCACACATCTTGCAACACATAGGGCCTCTTCTTTTATAAATGCTTTTGGATTAATACATTATTTACTGATTAGGAGTGCTTGATATTCACAGAGATCACCATTCTGTGCTTTTGCAAGCTCATGGGGTATAACGAAACCACTCTCCTGTTCTCTTTTCTCTGACACCCCTTAGAGGCAGCTTTATACCCCATTCCTCTCTTAGGAGCAGGACTGGGTAGGGAAAAGGGGGTGTTAAGGAGGGGTTGAATCTGGGTTATAAATGAATTGTAACAAGGGTGATATAAAAACATTAAACATTTTTATTAAATAAAGAAAATTTCCCCAACTTATTTACAATTCACACACAGATTCCAATATGCAGTCGGTAAAACTACCTTTGCAGAATGTATATACATTTAATAAAATTAATTTAAATTATTTTAAGAGACGTTTGGAAAAATGTGAACAGCTAGAGAGTCCTGCAGCACAAACTGCTGCCTTAAGACTAAACATAAACTTTCACGAACTTCAGAAAGAGAATTTACTCACAGATTGGAGCCTCAGTATTAATAACTCGAAAGTATGGATGGAAACTTAAAATAACGAAAAATACAGTCCCTGCTGCGTGGTGGCCTTCCACGTGGCGGTGATGCAATGTGGTTTCGCTGCTTGCGTAGCTCCAATGTGACACGCTGACTGAGGAGACCCACGGGTGCGAGGCAAACCTTCCGTGGCTCTCAGTAGGTTATCAGAGCGGTCAGCCCCTGGGCGAAGCAGGATCCCGATTTCCGGGCTGGAGCAGTCCGATCGGCTGCGAGGCTCGGCCAAGGCCTCGGCTCTCGATCTAGAGCGCGGGCTGGCAAGTCCCGGTGTCTCAGAGTTGCCGCGGGGCTGTTTCTTGGGCTCGGCCAGCATCAAACGGACTGGGGCTGGGCTGAGCTCAGACGGGTAGCTGTACCCCAGCGCGGAGCAAGCCCTGCAGTCCCCTGGTTTGGCGCGACAGACAGATGGGGTCAGGTCTGCCGTTTGTGGGGAAAAGGCAAGTCCCCCCGCTATTGCCGATCAGTGCCAACAGGTAGCAGGCAAAATAATAACCGTAGAAGTGAACAAAGTGAGTTGGTTTGGGTTTTGTAAGAGTTTTGAACGAGTGTTTTGACCGATAGCAACAAACAAAAAACATTCCTGGAACCAATCCCAAGTCGCCTCACCAAAAAAAGGGAGATGCACAAGCCCAGAACCGTGACCTTTGTTTACCAGAAACAAAACAGGGTGTATGGTGACTCCAAATATGGAGTCTCTATGGCAGACTGGAAGGCGTCAAGGCTTTTGTCTGCTTTCCTGCTTCTTCCACCCGGGAAGAAGGGGAGAAGGGAGGCGGGGGCGGGGAGGCAAGGTGGGTATTTAGGTATAATTTAGGCCTTCCACCACAGGGGGCCAGGGGAAAGGGCACTGTATTGCTTCTACAGTGGCATTGTTCATTCCTACATTCACATCATAGGTTAGCCACCACTATCAAGGTGAAGGAAATAATCTGAATCTTACACTTCTAGGGAAAGTATTTATTTTGTAAAAAGACCAGATGATGTAGCCAGGAGAGCATTAAAATAGAGCAGAATAAAAAGGAATTGTAGAAACTTCTGTGTGGGAATATGTACTTTAAGGGCTTTCTTCAACCATTAGTACAAGGTAATTTAAAATTTAATTCAGAAACCATTGCAAAGTGTTGTGTTTTTTTCCCCCCCTAACTTTGTTATGGAAAATGAAGGTGGATTAATCACTGGACTGGAAGACTGTACTTGCATACAGACCGAAATTATGACAGGAGCATTTCTTACGGCCTAAACGTAGGCCAGATACATTCTGGAACATATACTTCAGGCATTTTTGAAGGAGTGAAAAAGAGCAGAAATAAGTGGAAGAAAAAAAGATTACTGTAAAACACAATTTAGATTTTTTTCAAGAAGGTTTATTATATGGCAAGAAAGCTGTGAGTTCAGAGTCAAGTGAGGAGCAACTTTGGCATTAGATCCTTCTACTACAGCTGCCACAAATGGGGAAAATCCAACAAAATGGAACATAGGAGAAAAGAGAGAACTGGATAATAATCAGTATAATTTGTGAAGTGAACATAACTGATAAGAGAGTTTAATAACATCATGTATTTGTCTCTGGGCAACATAAAACAGGGAGCTTTTAAAAGTATATTAGAAACAAATGAAATCCCAGCAATAATACAAACCTATTACTAGAGATGATAACGCCATTAATAATGAGACAGGAAACGCAGGAGTGTATAATAAATAAGTCCCTGCTCTGTTTTCAAAATGAAACTAAAAGAAGTGCTCTTTTCACATGAAAATGATAAAGTACTTGGTTAAGAGCTGAGAAAGATATTTAAAAAAACCTTGTACAGGTTAAGGATAAATCGCTTTGAATAAGCAAGTCTGGATAACTTATACCTAACAATTCTGAAGAATTACTTCATTTTTGTCATAAGCAGCAGCAAAATCCTGGAAGCAAGCTGGTCTTAAAAGAGCTTCTAACACAAATAGTGTTTCTAACACAAATAGTATTTAGACAATCAGTTCCATACAAAATGGTGCTAAGCAAAGGTGCGGTTCAGTTAATTATGACAGCAAATATGATTGCATAATAATCTCAATTACATGTGTGGGAATTATCAATCTGGTCGATACATCTATTCTGGTGAAACAGGCTTTTGTATTGCACTTGACTCATTACTGCCAGGCACAATTAATGCCACAACACAGTATCAGTGAAGTGTGCATTAAATGGATTGCAGTCAAACTAATAGACAAATCTGTGAACACTGTCATTGATAACTGTCTATGAATGTAGGTGTTTCCTGAGGGGTTTTACAGAATCTCATGTTGTTCAATGGCATGGAAATAAATTAAAATACTGCCACTGATAAAATGTTGACTAACATAAAGATTGGATTGACCCTGCCAAACAAATTGAGGTGTAATACAACAAATACGAAGTTATGAACTAAATATACAAATTTAAAGAGAGTTAGGAGTACCTCAATAACTGTGACTTCATTTTTCTGTTTAATGTCTCTTTCATTTACTTACATACCTATCCGAAATTCATGTCTTCTAAAGTTTTCTGGGACAGGTGCAGGTCCATGGGGTACTCAAAATTTGGCAATTTCCACCCTATCTCCTGAAAGCCTTAAACAGGCAACTCATAACAATGTTTGATGTGGGCTTCTCCCACTCCTTCCCAGACTAGAAACAAGCAAAAGTGAAAAGCCAGGCTGTTTGTGACAATGAAACCTTTTCTTTCTAGAGGATTTCTTACTTAGGAGGGTACAGTACTACTCTTTAAACCATAACCAAGATTCATCCTGGTGATGGAGACGAGAGATTCAGCTATGCTGTGTTCCAGTTAGGACTTGCTGCTGTCATTTGCAAAAGATGTATTCAAAATTTATTGATGAAATTGTCCTGTTATTCAGAAAGGGCAACAAAAATTCCTGACTTTGAAAGTCAGGATGGTTGCACCGTGGAGGGACCTTCTCCTAACTTAAGTGGTGGGAAATGCAGTAATCCCATTCCAGCCACTAAATAGTGAACAAATACATCAGACCAAGATCTAGAGACCAAGACTGACTGGTACATGATGTGCCTTGAGTCATCCTGAGTTTTTTTCACTCTCCTCTCCTCTCACATTTTGCAAATGGAGAAGGTTTTTTAGGACTGCAGTATGGTTCCCTACAGAAGATGTCTGTAGGTGTACAGGAGCAGGGAGATGTAGATCATAATCAGACTGTTGTGGTTTACCTGCAACCAGCAACTAAGCAACATGCAGCTGCTCACCACTGGCTGATACCTGAATAGAAATCTGGCCTTCCCTGACCAGCTCTTCCCAGTTCTGTGGGAACTCATGCTCATACTCATCATGACATTCTGTGGTATGGACAGCAACATAATAGGAAGGAGTTGTATCCTGTCTCTGACAGTCTAGGTTGTGCTGTGTGGCAGGCCCCCATTGGAAAGGGAAACTGCAGTCATCTGTGTTGGAAGAGAAGGATCAGACTGATGTTCTTTGGCACCTACCTGCAGGAGACCATACTGGACAGTGTAGTGAAATGTGGTCCTCTTCACCTGATGTGGTGTTTGAACCTCAGATGGGGGACAAAACATAAGAGGCAGCCTGTTCTCCATGAATTGATTTGATGTACTGTTGCTCTACTGAACTGCTCACTGATTACAAGCTCATGAGACTCTTCATAGAATCTTCATTTACCTGTCTGCACTTCACTGACATAGGAAAGACAAAGTAAACAGCAACTGATGGTGGATCTGAACTGTGAGGTTTAAGCACAAAGAGGGGTTTAGGCTTTCATCCTGCCTGTCTCACCCTGACTTGCTGTCAGCAGCACCGCAGTCACTTGACCTAGACTTCCTTTTCTGCAGCGCAAAATGGCCAGGAAAGTTGGGAGGAAAGTAAAGTTATTTCCTGTTCTACCACTGCTCATATGCATTACCCAGTAAGGTCTCTGGGTGCCTTTAGCATTCATCTCCATCCATCTCTCTCGTCTTCAGGATCTTCACCCACATCCAGGAGCTTTTCTCCAGCCAACGTCTTCATCCCCACTCTAAGGTTGCTTATTCTTTCCCAGAACCATGATAGTCTGTGTGGGAACACAACATATAATCAACCTCCTAACTGGTGGTCTTGTCTAGTGTTTTGTTATGAAAAGTGTTCAAGACATGCCCTGCCTTTTTTAGGCCAGATGTTATTAAAATGTATGACTAACCCTTACTAGATTCAGCTAGCAAGTAGTAGGTTTCTGCTTTAGAGTTCAGAAGCTCAGTTTGGGGCATTCATTTATTCATACCCACATATGCACTTTCCACATTCATAATTTAAGCTATTTTTTGCCTACAACACTACCAAGTACAAACCACATTCTGCCCTATATTGTTTTCAGTATTTTCCTGTTGGCTGGCTCTAAGCAGCTGAGTAGACAAAACTAATTCTACTCAATACTTAATCTTGACTTCACTTCATCAGCTTGTGACCTCTATCAGAAGAGGCTGCTATGGGACTGTAAGAAGATTTCTCTGAATCTTCTTCTAAATTCAAAGAAGCTCTACAGCTAGCACAATCTGATACAGTCATCAAATTATACATGGTCATGGGCAGAGACAGAGAAGCAAGAAGCAGCTTTCCCATTTTACTTCTGTTAACAGTAGTTTCTTGGGGAGAAATTAACTATAATTTTCTTTCTCATAGTGTTCTTGTAATTCCCTTGTTTCACTTCATTATTTGTCAGTCCATCATTCAGAACATTTTTCATGATTAGATTTTTTATTCCAGTGGAATCTTTGCCTAAGCCACGTGAAACGTATATCTAAAAAAATTGTATGAGAGGTATAATGAATAAAAGACTCTTGTAAGTCTCTGATATTAAAAGTGTGTTGAACAAAGATAACAGAAAGACAGAGAAGTATAGGTGGTAAAAGAGTGTTTTAAAAGCTTAACTTCGAATAATGAAATACAGTTTGTATAATGACTTAAAGAAATTATCTTGTGCTAACTCTCTTTCTCCAATAATATACAGGACTCATCAATTGAATTAAAGTTTGGAAACTGGCCAGCATGAAGAAATATTTTCCACAAGGTTACATTTGTTAGAAGTATGAATAATTTTAAGCTGTCGTGAACAAGCTTTAATTAAAAAGAAAACCTGGAAATAAATAACATTTTGCCTAAATATCTTTAGTGCAGATTAACAGATGATATTAAATCAAGAGGTCTCACTAACAAATGTCTGCAAAATAAGTGGTAGAGTGAGTCATGCCAGTGAGAAAGATGAATAAGTATCAATACCCGAATTTTGAATGAGGAAAACAGTCAAAGAAAACTCAAGGATCTAATGAGAAAACTCTGAGTTTTCTCTAGGTTTGCAGTTATTAAAGGGAACCGAAGATGCTAATTTATTTGCTAAAATTAATTGCCACAAAATGTAGCAGATGCCAAAATAATCAATGGGCTCTAAAAGCAATTGAAAACATTAATGAAAGAAAGACCATTAATGAAACACAGAGATGTGGTTCAGGCTCAGGAAATTAAAAAATGAGAGGAAGCACCACTGTATTCTTCCCTTGCTATCGTATTTCCATGCTTTTCCAGGATATGAACATTCGGTCTGATCCAGAAGCATTCTTAAGTTCTTGGTATGTTCTTTACCTCCTCAGAGAATCTGTGTGATGTTCCAATGAATTTTACTTCAGAAATAAAAGTAAATAAATAAATAGGCAAGCAAGCAGATATAGTGTCAACTGAATTACCACAAGCTGTTTTCTGCCTTATAAAAGGACAGAGTTTTCTCTATAAATAATTGCACCCCAAGCATGCAGTAAAGTAGATGATCCAAAAACAGTTTAACTATATCAGGATTACATACTCCAGGGATTTAGCTGAAGCAGAAGGATTTGCATGCTATGAAACTCCTGAGAAACTTCTCAACAGAAACAGAGTTTTCTTTCATTCACATTGTGTGTGGTCCAGCAGATGCTACTTAGTGTTTGAATTTTTTCCAATAATCCAAATTATTGGAAGACACCAAGTAGTCTGAAAGCCTGCTACGTTTTTAATAAGCTCTGCATATTTTTTCAAAGTGCCGTCTCAGGAGATCCAGTAATTCAGAAGGGTTAGGCAGCGCTCCCATTCTATTGCTGAAAACCCAGGAATCTGTAGTGTACAGATTAGGATTGGACTTCTGTTTTCAAAATGTGGTGCAAATATTAATAATTGGTCCATATCTTGATACAAAACAACATAATGGGAGCTTTTGAAGCACACCTTTGATTCCATTTTGTTACCTATTCTGGAAACTTCAGGCATGGCAGAGTTGGTCAACAGTGCTTGATGTATTGGCAGGTTTTTGACAGGTCTGGATAACCAGTATAATGTGGACATCATTCACCTCCATTTGCTTTAGGTCATGCATTATTCTCCAGTTCATAGCTTCATAAAGCTGCAGAATAGCCTTTCTCTAGGAGAACTCATGAAAAAAGAACATAGTAAAAAGGGTTAGATGTAGCCATAAATATGATAAATGGCTTGCTAGAAACTGCATTAAATAGCAGCAATATCAGCCCAGAGATGAGTTTTGCAACATTCTTATTGCAGGTCTGTGTGGATGGATGATTCACTGTGTGCTTGCTTTTCATGGACATCATTTAATGGAACATCCTATGTCACTAGTCATTTGCACTCCAAATGCAGAAGACTTGTGTATGACTGTTTACCATTTCATCATGCTTTCTTCATTCTCCACACCTCTGTTAAATGATGGGAAAGCGAATCACAAATGGTACAAGTTGTGCCTTGCACCCCTTTCTGTAGCACTTCATCAGAATCTTGTAACTGTCCCCCCTGATTTTTAAAAATTTTCTAGTCATTGACCAACGAAGAAATTCTTTCCAGTGTGATTCTCTGTACCATAATCCCCTAGAGAGCAAGTCTGGATAATCAGTTTAGTGCTGAGTCCTGCAAGCAAGATCCTGAGTACATGAGTACAATACGGAATTAGTACTTGTCAAGACTCAGTCCACCACTACATTAAAAAAAAATAAAAATAGAAGAAACTTAAAGTGGTGCATGGGGAACTGGCTGACAGACCACACCCAGAGGGTGGTGGTACACAGCTCTTCCTCAGACTGGCAACCTGTCACAAGTCAGGTTCCTCATGGATCAATATTTGTCCTGATGTTGTTAACTCTCTTCATAAGTTATATGGATAATAGGATCAGTTGTACCAAATAAATCCTGATGATGATGCCAAACTAAGCAGGAAGTGGATATTTCAGAAGGGAGAGCCACCTTTCAGGAAGACCTGGGTGGACTGTAAGACTGGGCAAAAAAGTTCAAGATGATGTTCAAGGACAAATGTAAGGTCTTTCACCTGGGAAAATACAATCCAAGAGTGCAGTACAAGTTGGCATCTACTTGGGTGGAAAGCAGCTCTGTGGAAAGGTGTACTGGTTTGAGGCTAATTAGAATATTTTAATGGAGAAAATTACACTATAGACTGTGAAAGGAAAACATCATGATGTCTACTTCACTCATACGCTTGCTGGAGAATCGTTTGGGAACACTAACCAAAACAACAGATAACTCAGTCTCTCTCTGGCTCTTGCTGGAACAGCAGCTGCTGGGGTGATCTAGCAGCTTCTGGGCTCTGACTCCTCTGCTGATTAATCCTCACTAACCACTTTTCTTCTAACCCCCCTGGCTGATCCTCCTAATTTACCTTGCACGTAAGGCAAACCTTGGGGTAAGGTACAGGGGTGGGGAGAAGGTGGAAGGGTGGTTGGGAGCCCCTCCTGGGGTCTCTGATTTCTGGAAGGGGAGTTGTGTTGTTGTATTACCTTTTACTTGTATATTTCTGTAAATATTGTGTATATAGTGTATATATCTGCTGTACATTGTGCAAAGCTGTAAATAGAGCTTCATCATTTAACTTCCAGCCGACTGAGTTCTAGTCTGGGTCATTTTACAAAGTGTGGGGGGGTGGGGAACTCCCAAACCTTCACAAAAGGGACCTAGGATCCTGGTGGAAAACAAACTCAAGATGAGTGAAGAGTGTGTTGTAGCAGCAAATAAAGCCAACAGGATGTTGGTCTGCATCAACAAAAGCATCCCTAGCAGAGATAATGAAGTCTTTATCCCACTGTACTCAGTGCTTGTCAGGCGAATACTGTGTTCAGTTTTGTTCTGTGCTATACAAAAATGTAGACAAGCTGGAGAGGTTTCAGAGAAGGGCAAATTAGATGATCAAAGGACTGAGAAGCTTGCCATATAAGGAGAGACCAATAGAAATGGGTTTGTTCAACCTTGAGAAAAGAAGACTTAGAGGAGAACTTATCACCAGTATTTAAAGGGTGACACAAAGAAGATGGAGCCTCCCTTTCTACAAGGATTTATGGAAAAGATGAGGGGTAATGGGTGCAGTCCTGGGAGGATTGCAATTATGCACAAGATGAAAAATTTTCACAAGAAGAACAATCAGCCATTGGAAAAATCTCCCTAGAGAAGTTACAGAGTCCCCACACTGGGCACTTTTGAGATTCAACAAGGCAGGATGCTAAGCCACCTTATCTAGACTATGCAATTCCACAAAAAGTTTGATCAAATTATCTTTGAGGTCCCTTCCAGCCCAATGTTGTATGGTTCTGTGATTCAGGTTCCCACCAGGAATCCTCCTGCTGTATTTTTACCAGAGGATGTGTTCTGCATGCAAACTGCAAATATTGGTATATTGTAGATAAAGAAGCTATTAATTTTTTTTTGAAAGAACATTTAATTATAGTAAAAATGACGGAGGAAAAAAAAAATTGAAGAGCAAACCTCAGTGATAAAACCAAACAAATATTAGTGATTCTAGGCTCTTTCAGAAAAAAAAAAAAAAAAAAAAAAAAAAGAAAAGGAATAGAACAGCAAAGATTCGAAAGTGATAACAGAAAGTCTGCCATCAGGATAATTTTATTACCATAACTGATAAGTCTGCTCTATGAGATCATAGCCTGTTTGTGGATTTTTGTCTTAGAGTTGCTTGCAGCAATGCATCTCATTCAACCTCTCAGCCTCACTGATGCGCCAAGCTTGACCCTGTGTCTTGGAAATGTACTTACTATCAGTCAAGCCTGTCCACATTAATGCAGACAACTTTTATTTATCATAGCAATATACTTTATTTATGTTTTTTTCATATGTCTCCTTTAGTTGAGCTTTGGCCTCAGATTGACCCAGATGTTTATATACTGTACATGAAGATACTGTTACTTTCATGGCTAACATGAACAGAAGAGCAGACACTTGGGGCCAGGCTACATGGAAAAAAAATCAAAACAGAACAGACATATCAAATTGCAGTTAAATCCAGCCACATTATTTACGACACCTCAAAAAATATTTTCACACCTCTAGGCATTTATAACATTAAAAATTATTTAATACAGAATGTGTATTACTGTAACCTCTGATTATAACAGATTTGACAGCTTGTATTACGGCTATCCTGGGACCTGCCTCAGTGTTTAGAGGTGACATGAGAAAGCTTCAGCCAGTAATCCAAATTTGTAAAACCAGCAGGTTTTATTTTTCTCCAGTAATTTATCTAGAATATCTTCACTGATATATCAATAAATAAATTGGACATGCCTTAGTGTTCACGGAATACAGCTATGTGAGAGCAAGCCTTGTAGGTGTTGACTGACCCCTCCTGCTTGGTGTGGTGCAGGTCCTTACACAAGAGCGTTGTACTGGAAAGATGCGTTAAAGAGGAGTAAGAAATGTTCCATCTTTTTGAGAAGATGTCATAGCATTCAGTCTGTGAGAAACCTGCCTCCTGCTCCTTCCAAATTATGGATATAACAGGACAACTGCTGTCAAACAAATTACTGAGCTGTAAGGAGTTATCTGTTGGCAGATAAACTACGCTACCTAATTGCATGAACGCTTCTTCTCTGTTACAAGCGAGAAGTCAGATTTGTTCAGTGAAATTACGAAGGTGGTTTGTATTAGAAACAAATATTTTATTTTACTGAGCCTCATCTCAATGCTACTTACACAAAATGGCAAATGTGACCTTTGCAATGATTTAAGCTAATGGATTTTTGTTCCACTTCTGTATTAGGTGACATACACACATAGAGCCAGCCACTGCAGCAGCTAAGCGACAAATGGGAGCTGGTGGAAATTAGCTATGAAAACTCAATTGCTTGCCATCATCTGTTCATATGTCGTATTTAGTTCATTTTGTGTTAAAAACCACAAGAAAGAGGTATACTTCAAAATTTGGAGAATTGAAGATTTTTGAAATTTTGTATGGGCTTTCTTTTCCATAACCTGAGTAGTATGCAGATTTAGGGACATGGACAATATCAGCAGAGGCTGGAGAACACAAACATGATATCCTTTATTGAGCTTGATCTTCTCAATGTATAGGCTACAATATCAAGCATCAGGCTTGGGGTTTTTTTGTGTGTGTGGGTTTTTTTGTTTTGTGTTTGTTTTGTGTTTTGTTTTTTTGTTTTGTTTTTGTTTTTTCCTTGTCCATAGTAGGAGGTTTATTGCTGTAGGCTGGGAGATGGTTATTTGTAGATTTCAAGTGTTTTTCTATTTGATTTTCCACTCTGATATGTTTATATATTGTTTATATATATATATATATTTAGTTATTGGTCTTTGAGGAAACAAGTGCTATGCTCTTGGAAATAGCTTAGTCTATTTAGGCTCAAGTCCTTTCTTCCTTTGGACAAGGGCTGATGTGGTGCAGGACTACAGCTTGTTCAAGGGCTTCACAGATGCACAGGATCTGTAACAGAAGAAAAACCAGAAAGTTAAGAAAAAGGAGACATTTCACTGCTATAGCACTTCTCTTAAGTGAAGCTCTAGGGGCTAGATTCTATGTCACTCCATCTTGGGTGCACAGGACTTACACCAGTGAAAACTGTAAAGGAAATCTAGCTTGCTTCCTTCTCTCAGTACAGCAGCACTCTGCATTACCAGATACTGCTGTTACTGGCTATTGAAGAATTGTGATTTTCTTTTCCTCCCACAAAGATGAGAAATGGTACAAGTGACATTGCATGGACTTTCTCTCATTAAATGAGAACTGGGAAAGGCTTGAAAGCGTGTATAGTGGTCTGCTGACCTGGGAGTCTTCTCTAGCTCTAATTTCTGTGATTGAGGAGACAAAGGGTACATACAATACTGAATTATGCCCAAGGCACAAAGAATCTTGGAGCTGATCACCTCTTCCAGCAAAATGTCAGTCCAAAAGATTTTCCAATACATCTCACTAGCAATTCTGACACTTGAAATTCAGGTGTTTCTCTGAACCTTAGCTGATGTTGCTGATAATATTTATTATCACAAATGTCAAGATACTGTCCCAGTTGCTTTATTATTGACCTTTTGTTATGTGACCTTCCACAAGATTATTAGTCTGCAGCAGTTTGTGATACTTCAGAAGGTCCAGCATGAGCTTCCTGTGGTGACAGGACAGTAAATGATTAGAAATCATAAAAATCCTCTATCTGCAGAAGCCATATGGTAGGAAATACAAGGATCTGTAATGCAACTCTTTTTATTTTTGGAGTTCTTTTGTTCTGTTTGTTTGGGATTTTTTTTTTCTGTTTAATCAGAGAGTTGTCAGGATAGGAAGGGACCTCAAGGATCATCAAGCTCCAAACCCCCTGCCATAGGCAGGGACACTTTCCACTAGATCAGGTTGACCAGAGCCACATCAGCCTGGCCTTAAAAACACCCAGGGATCTTTCACCTAAGCAGCTCAGGGCTTGGGACGTCTTTCTGATAGGTTTTTTGGTATGTTACATTATTTGCCACCTGGATAATTGAGGTACAAAAGGTTATAAACCTGTCTCTGGAGATACTGGCCACATTCAGACACTCCTTTCAAATCACACGGGAAATAGGATCTCTTTCATTGCCCACTTGATTTCAGTGCTATTAGTTCACTGGTTGACCCTGCTTCACACAGATTCACATACCCCTTGAATGTTGCTTTGAAAATTCTAAAAAAAAACAACAGGGAAGGAGAAAGGAAAATGCTTCATTGATTACTGTGTCATAAAATACTGTTTAACAGTGTGATGAAGAACTTGAGAATCTACCTCCTCTCATCTTTTCTCTGAGACGACCATCTACAGCTTTGCAAAGCTGATGCTGAACACACTGTCCACTTGGGTAACAATTTAACTTGTGTTTGCTTTACGTTGGTTTCTATAATAAAGCAAAGCAGAAGCTTTGGAGGACAAACTCTGTGTGTGTTTTTGAAAAACAGTGAATAGGAATTTTTTTCATCTCTATTTGCTTTCCTCGTGTCACAGAAACAGGACACACCCTCCTGTTGCTGTTGCTGACTGGCTGTAACATATTGTTTTACCTGTCTTTTATGGAGTCTTCTCAGGTCCAACAAGTATCTTATAATCAGGAAAAGCATAAGAGATATCTACTATTTTGTGGTACTTCCTTAATTCTAACCATTATGAAAGCCTCAGTAACTGTGTCTATTTTTGTTGTTGTTGTTGTTGTTTTTTGACAAGCTAATACAATCAGCTTTGTTCCTTCAGCTCATCTAACTTCGATATGGGAGTATCATGTTCCAATGAAGCTGTTAACCATTAATAAGCACTGTGCTGAAATATTAACCTGTTTTGTCTCTCCAGGGCATTATAATCAACATATTCAGTAGGATTTAAAATGTATGTGTGGAGATCACTACATAGCACATCGGGCTATCACTTAAAACACATTCTGAACAGACCTTTTCATATATAATACGTAATTGGAATGACAGAGACTGTGCTTAGTGATCTCTTACAGGAAGATGTAAAAAACATATCCACTGCTGCACTATCAATTGTGTTATTCTACTGTCCTGGAAGAGGTCTAAATTATAAAGGAAATAGCACTATGAACTTCCTGTGTTGATGTACTAAACTGGAAAAGAGGTCCTACCAGTGTGCATTATGCAAATCTCCTTATTCACATCTCGTATGCTTCTTCACAAACAACAATCTTCTTGCCCTAAACTGTCTGCCGTTTGTGTCCTTAGTCAGGAAAATTTTAGCGTGATGCATGGACCTTCAGTGAACTTCCACATTTCATAAAATCATTACAGTAGTGGCTATTAAAAAAAACCCAACCCCCTTTTTTGTCAGGAAAACATAATGCACCACCACAGCACTCTTCCAACAGTCAAGAGATTCAACTACTAGAGAATCAATATTGGAGATACTTAGAGAATTGTAGAACTTCCAATGTTGTGTGTATGACATTAATTTCTCTCTGGAAGTCTGCCCTAAGGTATAAACCAAAATCAGAATAAGTTACATGTTAGCTGCATCCTTTTCTTAGGTTTTGTGTTCTTTTAGAGGATGGTGGCTATTAATGCATAGTTTTAGCAGTTTCTGTGTACCTTTAGGCTGCTTTTTGTCTGATTCTTTGCAGTAAGTGGATGAGGTGAACATCCTGGGGGTAAGAAACCAGAGATACAAAAAGACTCTCTCTTGCTTGCCACAGTTCATCTGTACAAGTTAGTGAGGCAGTCAGACAATCCTGGAGGAAAAAAAAAAAAGCATAAGAAAGATCACAGTTTGGAAGTTTTTTGTCTTTCATTTACCTGACAATGCTGTAGATGTGTTCAGACACCGTTATTTCTGTAATCTCCATGACACACAGGTCTGATAATTAACAGAGATATCTTGCCCTTAACCTCCCATTTTCACAGTGAGCGTGTTAACATGAAGCATTACCCAATTGCTAAGTCTAAGTATTGATTGTTTCAAGCTGTACATGGGCTAATATTGTTTTCCTTGTGGACAGAGTGATGTATTTGCCCGCAATGACGGACAACAGATGTACATCTTTTCTTCAGAGCCCAGAGATTAATTTTAAGAGGGAAACTGGACAAAATTACTTTTGCTGTTGTTAGGCAGTTTCTTTCTTCCTCTCCTTTCTTCTCTCACTGAGGGGACCAGTTCTAACATAATACTTCTGTTCTTGCTGCACAAAAGGTAGGGAGCAGCTGCTTCCACGGAGGAGGAAACATGTGCTTTATAGGATAAAGAAATCTTGTGCACCTTTTATTAAAAACTGCATTTTACAACTGAAACATAACCTGTAGATGGAATAGCTGATATGGCTATTTTGCTGGTTGTTACAGAGTTTATACTACATTAAATTGACTCCCATGGGTTTAATTTTTCAGTGCTGTTACAACCACCAACCTTTCTTATTGAGAAGGTCAACAGGCACAATGTGAAGTCTTGTAAATCATTGCCTTGCTATTTTTGTAATATATAATGTGACCCTTTTCACACACCTTAAAAATTATAAACCAGAGCACATACTATATATCAAACAAATAAATCAACTGCTATAAATACAGTCTTCCTTTTGGTTCTGGACAGATTAATCCTACTGCATTTCCTATATTTTAAATTACTTTTGGCATCACAGGCAAGATCTGCTTTCGTATTCAGAAAGCAAAGACTCTGGATTTAATCTATTTAAAAAAGTTTAATAGGGCCAAAATGACCCCAAAAACATATTTTAAAACAATTTCACTAAAAGCTTTAATTACTATAAACATCAAATAAATTATGTAATTATACTGTAAAAAGAGTAAATGTGGTCACCTGATAGAAACTTTCAATGTGCAATTTTGAAAAGGAGAAAAAACAAGTGGGAAATAAACATAATGGTGACCTGACAACTTATTTGGTGCTCCAGGAATCCATTTTTCCTCAGGTGTCTTTACTGGTGACATTCCACGTGGAGAGTGAAAGACTCGATATAATGTCTAGGGAAACTGAGTCATTGAGTAATTTGTTTTATAACTGTGGTGTTATAAAGGTTTTTTTGTTGTTGTTGTTGTTTGGGGGTTGCTTTTGTTTTGTGGGTTGTTTTTTTTTTTTTTTTTTTTTTTTTTTAAATCAGGAGACTATTTTCTCACCTACAGAGCAAAGCAGGATAATTTTACCTCCGATTTTTGTCCATTTTCCTTCATGTCTATTACTACTTGTATTAAAGTATACCTCAGATCCACGCCTACAATCCTGCATCAGTCAACAGGTGAGAAATAAAAGTCCTTTGTCATGCTTAGTAACCCAGCACTCTTCCTAGTGCTTATGGTTTCTGTCTCCACTGTTGAAGAAAAAGGCATTGATAAGAGATATTTGAAAGGGAACATATATAAGAAAGAGAAATTATTAGAATTAAGGTGATGTAGCTTTTTAAAAGAAAGATCTACAAAAGTTCTGAGATCTGTGAGACTTTGTGTGTGTGTGCTGACCCTTCAGTCACTGTCTACAGAGGAATGTCTTTGGCCTTGAGCCCTGGAATTTGGGTGTATAAAAAGGAGGAGATGTATTCAATCTGTGTGCATGAGTATGTATGTGCAGTGTCCATCTTGTAGTTGCCTTTCACAGTGCATGTTTCACATGGCTTCATATTTGTGTGCCTGTGATGAGCACACCATCCTGCTACTGATCTTGCTAAAAAAGTTTCAAGTGATAATTTACCTGTTTCCTATTTGTATATTTTTGTCTAGTTCATTGTATCTTCATCACCTTGTTTTAATGATTCTTTCATTCTTCCTTTTTCTATTTCCTCTACCCTGCATTTTTATAGTATGTGAATATAGAGTAAATAATCTTTCCCTGTTAAAATAAACATTCATTCTTCATACTTTTTGCAGTTTTCAAGGACAGGGAGAGACACTGCTCTGACTGAAAGTCTAGCAATAATCTAGTGCAAAACAAAACAGGCTGTTGGGCCCACAGTAGCCCTATGGGGTCCAAGCCAGATGAGAAATTTGGTTTCTTGATGAACCCCTTTTTGCCCTAATTCAGTGAAAGAAACGAGATTTGAAGTAGAGTGCGTCCTGCATTGTTCTTGTAGAAGGCCAGCCAAAATTTGACATAACATAAAATGCTTTCCCATGAGAAGCATTGTGCTACAGACTTGTGCTACTTTTTTTAGAGAAACAACACCCCCCGCTTTTTTCTTTCTTTTCTTTTTTAGTAAGTTATTACTGATACTGCCCTACAAGGAAAGAAAAACAAAAAACAAAACCAACAAAACCCAACAGCAAAAAACCCAAACACCACCAAACAAAACAACACCAAAACAATGAAACCCCTCCAACAAACAAAAAAACCCCAATCAAACAAATAAATTAAGTTGTTATGCAGTTATGATAAGGGAAAAACAATTGTTGCCTCTTGTGTGATCCATTTGGTGGACAGGCCAAAAAGTTTGAATTCAGGGTCTCAGGATCAAGTTGTATCTGCTTGAATTGAAACATTTTGGCCTTTGCACCAAATAAACTGCAAAGAAGCAGCAGAATTTTCCCTGATTCCTGTTATTTGGTGAAAAACATCTGCATGCTCACGTTTACTTTTTTTCAGGTAGTAAAATTTCTTTGATTAAGACATCTAAGAGTTTTCCTCTTTGGGGAGTTTCCCCAAAAGAACTGTCAGATCAGTCCTTCATCTCCTAGCATTTTCTCTACAATTCTTCCAAATATGTAAAGTAGACCTGGATCTCAATCTGATTTATATCCTATATTGCATCTCAGAACATGTGTAGAGATTGAAGCTGTAATACAAAACACTGGGAGACCATGAGTTACAGTGTCTAATATATATATGGAAAATATTTTCTTTTTTGATATTACACTCTAAAATAAACATTAAAAATAATATAAATAAAATTTAACTGAATACTTTACTGAATACACACAGGGAGAAGTAAGGCATAACACCAAATCCGCTGGATAAGGAATTGGCTGGATGGTCGCACCCAGAGAGTGGTGATCAACGGCACAATGTCCACCTGGAGACCAGTGACAAGTGGTGTCCCTCAGGGGTCTGTGCTGGGACCAGTCCTGTTTAACATCTTTGTCAGTGACATGGACAGAGGAATGGAGTGCACCCTCAGCAAGTTTGCAGATGACACCAAGCTGTGTGGCACAGTCGACTTGCTAGAGGGCAGGGATGGCATCCAGAGGGACCTGGACAGGCTGGAGAGGTGGGCCCAGGCCAATCTCATGAAATTCAAGAAGGCCAAGTGTAAGGTCCTGCACCTGGGTAGGCACAATCCCAGGCACAGATACAGGCTGGGTGGGGAATGGCTGGAGAGAAGACCTGAGGAAAAGGACGCTGGAGTCTGGGTTGATGAAAAGCTCAACATGAGTCTGCAGTGTGCACATGCAGCCCAGACAGC
>VWZE01026079.1:0-11115 GCA_013396675.1 Eubucco bourcierii | reverse complement strand
TTTTTTTTTTTTTTTTTTTTTTTTTTTTAATTTTGTTCCCCTCCACCTGTATAACACATACAACACACAACAGCATTTGTTGTATGAATCAAAAAGGAAAGAAGGATTAGGCACTTTAAAATACCATTGTATTTTTCATTTGACAGTGTAAGAATTTTGGTGCATTCAGAGGAACTCAGTGAGCATGCTTTTATAAGAAATAGGAATTATAATACATGCTGAGGTGTTAAGGAACAGAAGGTAGCTATGGTAGACAGGAAAAGAGATTGTGAGTAGACAGTGACACAGTATAAATACCGTGATGGGAAATGGCCTTCCTGTGCCCATATGCATCACACCTGAAAGATTGGGCTCAGCTTCACTGTCTTCCCTCTAGGTTGTTTTATTCTTTTTGTGTTTGTTTTGGTTTTGTTTTAGGGTGGGGGTTTTTTTGGTGTGTTTATATTGGGATTTTTTAATAATTTTTGTTTGGTTTGTGATTTTTTTTTTCCTTTGTGAAGAACATTTCCTCCCATCCCCACCTCTCCCCCCACCACACAAATAAACAAAAAGAAAACCAGTGCCACAGCCCTTAGGTCTTTTAAGCTTTTGCTCCAAAAAAGTTAATCCCAAATACTTTGGTTTAGTGTAAAAAATAGTATTGCAGTCAATGACATAACCTACTAGTTTCAAAGCTACCATTATCAGTTGGGGACTTGGAGAAGAATGCATTAAAAAATATAACTGTGGTACACTTTGGTTTAGTGTAAAAAATAGTATTGCAGTCAATGACATAACCTACTAGTTTCAAAGCTACCATTAGCAGTTGGGGACTTGGAGAAGAATGTACTAAAAAATATAACTGTGGTAGGCCACAATATAAAAAAGTATTTCACATGTTAGAGTTTTGCAAGTGACTTTGTCTGAAAATCTTGACAATATTGTATCACCATAATATTTGATGCATTTCAGCAAGCCATGATATTTTAATTGCCACACATACAAAAATTAAAATGTTAAATATGTGAACAATTAGTACAGCAACAAAACCTCAGATAATATTTTTTGGTAACATAAACAAGGAAAATCCAGTCTGGATCACTTATTACTTGATTTACCTTCATCAAATTTCCTTCAGAAATGTGTTCTATATAATGAAATATGCACGTTTTATATGATAGAAAAATACTTCACTGACAATGAAATATTCACAATCCAACTGTCATTTAAGTAGTTGTGCTTTTGACTGTCTTCAAGATTTTTCAGATGTCAGCAATAATTACATGGTAATTTCATTTATTTTTCTGTGTTAAAGAATATGCAGTTGACTTTGAACAATATTAGCAAGCCTGAAAGCTTATTCAAGCTTTCAAAATATTTCAACATATTAAAGTATTCAGTTCTTACAGTTTTAAAAATAGAATTTCAAGAACATTGGGGTTTTCTATTAAAAGTGTTATTCTAACATATACAGTGATGTTACTAGATAATTATGCAATTTAAGATGTAGTTAAGAGCTTGAACTAACCTCCCCTCTCTAATCATCTGTGGTTCAAAGGCTGTTGGATGTTAAGAGAATTCTGCTGGCTGAAGCAATGTCATATTGATTGAGTGTAATAGTATTTGTGGAAGTTTCTCAGATGTTTAATCAAAACGGAAACCCCCAGGGGCATAGGAAGTTCCCATTGTGTCCTGTTGATTGTGCAGACAATGGCAAGATCTCTTTGCTAATCCAGACAATCATTCACAATGTGCATGTCATGTGGATGTCTGAAATGGTACCATGCTGAAAACATCCTGATTATCTATTCTTTGATTTCCACTCCAGGGTGTTACAGGTATCAGTAGTGCAGCTCATGGAGTAGTTACAGTATCACAGTATCACAGTATCGCAAGGGTTGGAAGAGACCTCAGAGATCATCAAGTCCAACCCATCACCACAGCCCTCAAGATTAGACCATGGCACTAAGTGCCATGTCCAAACGTGCCTTGAACGCCTCCAGGGACGGTGACTCCACCACCTCCCTGGGCAGCCCATTCCAGTAGCCAATGACTCTCTCAGTGAAGAACTTTCTCCTCACCTCCAGCCTAAACTTCCCCTGGCGTAGCCTGAGACTGTGTCCTCTTGTTCTGTCACTGGTTGCCTGAGAGAAGAAGGTAACCTCCTCCTGGCCACAACCACCCTTCAGGTAGTTGTAGACAGCAAGAAGGTCCCCCCTGAGCCTCCTCTTCTCCAGGCTAAACAGTCCCAGCTCCCTCAGCCTCTCCTCATGGGGCTTGTGCTCGAGGTCTCTCACCAGCCTCGTTGCCCTTCTCTGGACACGTTCAAGTACCTCAATGTCCTTCCTAAATTGAGGGGCCCAGAACTGGACACAGTACTCAAGGTGTGGCCTGACCAGTGCAGAGTACAAGGGGAGAATGACCTCCCTGCTCCTGCTGGCCACACTATTCCTGATGCAGGCCAGGATGCCATTGGCCTTCTTGGCAAGGTGTGGGGACAAGGACATTGCGGAGTAGTGTCTCTGTCTCTTTACACTTGTATTCTCTTTCCTCCCTTCATCCTTCTCTTTCTGTTGCTTGTACTCTTGAAGACAGACATTATCCACTGAAATAATGCTTGTGAAGTTTTGTCACATTGTACTTTCTCATCTGGCAAGGAAATTTGCTTTCCTGTGAACATCTGTTTTCCATCTGCAGCTGGATGAACACAAGTTTGAGGGGACTGGAGTGAGGGCTCCTCGCACTCCTGCAGCTTTCCCCACTTTTAGGGTGGGTCTGTAGGTCTTTTTCCAACAGAATCTTTTGCTTTATTTTGCACTGTATAGTCTGGACCATTTGTTTTTGGTAAGGGGTGATACAACAGCAGGGTCTGCAGTGACCCCCACTTGGGACCATTACAGGAAGGGGCCATCAGGCCTGTACCAGAAGCAAGCTGGTATAAATCAGGCTGCATAACTCTCCTTCCTCATCTTGGAGAATGGGAATGCCCCCATCCCACCACTGGAAAGGTGTCAGAATTAAAGTTGTCTCTGAATGCACAGAGGCCTCTTGCTGCAGAAGAGCTGCTGAAACACGAGGATTGCTGATGCCAGCACTGCACATGACCGCAGCTCCCACAGAAGATCACGAGGTGCAAGGTGAAATCCAAACTAGGCCCCAAGCTATACTTGCTTTTACCATGAATAGGAGCAATACTTCCCATGGCAGCCAAGAGCAAATAAGAATCCAAAGCACCTGGTGAAAAATTTGTCTACATATATTCAATTGGATAGTGGCAGCTACCAGCAAGGCAGTGTTGCTGTGATCTAGATTACTATGAGTCAAAGACATTCCCTGGGAAAATGCATACCAAGTGACCCTTGGCATGGAGGTTGGTCTGTGTGCCCTTTGGTTGGTGGTTTAAGCAGTGGGCTTTCTGCTCCTTTCTTGTTCAGCCATTCCTCCAGTAAATTTTAAGAGCCTAATTTAAAACAAGAGACTAGAATTTGGTTGTGTAAAGAGTGAATCAGGAAGTTTTGATTCTCAGAGATGCCAAACAGCTGCAACCTTCGCTGAATTTCAAGGGGGAGCAGCCACGTGGAGAGCTGCAGGAGATTATTATCCTTGAAACCCAGCTACCTACTTACTGCATTGGGCTTGGATTTTGATGCTCCATTTAGGGAGCCACAGTTAAATCAATATGGACTTTACCCTTGAACTCTTTGTTTCAATTTTACCTTTCATGAGACAGTAATACACGTACCAACAATATTTGAAATAGTCAGGAAACAACTCCTAAATACACGATGAGCTGCATCATTGAATAACTGTGCATTCTAACTGTGTATATATAATCACAATTACTGTTTTAAGTCCCTCTGATACTGGTTTCTTTCCTTTTTCCTGGGAAAACTATGCTTTGATAGTGTATGCATATGTTTATCAAAATGCCCTTGAGAAATAAAATAACATGTGAAACTGATTTTTTATTTTCCGGTAAACTTCATAATACCTTCTCAGATTCTGTCCTTTGGATGGATTTCCAATTTACCTTATGTGTGGGAAACGACCTTGTAACCTATGTGTGACAGTTGTTTGGGGTGTAAGTCCCCTGCTCACTGGTAATGTTGGGGTGTTACTCACATATATTTGTGTGTTTCTACAGAAAGAGAAGGAAAACATGATTCGTCTGTATTTAGTTATGGTGTCGTCTTCTTTGCTCCATGTTACTTAGAAGTATCTTGAAATAAGATAGGTTTGCTTTTAACCTGGAAAAAGAAAATGGATTTTTTTTTTCCCCCTCTTTAGTTGGCTCTCATGTTCAGTGCTTTGGAACAGGCAGCTTTCATTTCTGAAAACAATTTGCCAGCCCTTTAATTGGCTGTTGTTTAAAGGAATATTTCTATGCAGAAGCTGCTGCCTGTGTGAAAAATAGGGAGTTAAATTGATTTCCATGTAGGGTTCAAGGAAAGCTGTCAGAAGAGAAGGAAACACATAGCTGGCATTAGCCCTCTGAATAATTCCTCTGCTGGGAATCAGAGAAAGAACTAAACCTAGATTAGTTTACTAATAAGGTTAATTTTAAAATTATTCTAAAGGATTGTTATTACTATTATTATGAGATAGGTTTAATGTAACTATTCCTTCTTTCAATCTCAAATGCCAGCAGTAATGACACCTTCTATGAGAATGATATTCATTATAGTGTCCTGGGGCTGCGCACTCTCCTCACCTTTTTTATCCCTGAGTCTCTGCTGGTTTTAATTCAATGTTAGGTACGATATAATGGTCCTTGCACAGGGCATGAGCCATTGCACACAGCCTGGCTTTTCTGAAAGAACTTTGAAATCTGCATTTGAAAATACAGCTTTGGTTAAGATAGTGTCCACAATAATGGAACAACCAGATATTTATAAGCACTACCAATGTAATATTGGAAAAGATAATGCTCCAAATCACAAATGAGAGCTTTGGCTGAAGACAAAATTAAGCGAGTCAACAGTATTTCTGGCATAATAGCATAAAACAACAAATACTGCAATAGATGTTTCATATTATTAAAAGGTATCGTGATAAGGTTTCTTCTGCAAACACAAAGGCAGAATTATACAGAGCAGGGATTTAATCTAATTTATTTTCCATGTCTTTTACTGACAAATAGCTAATGAAAATTACTCACCTTTTCATCGTGTCTTATCAAACATTGCTAATGAAAAGCCCCACTGTTTTGCATGTGCGTTGATCATTTCATAAAATTTTCAGCACCCTATGACTTACTGAATAAAGTTGTCACTCAAGCCTCATTTCCCATCTGACTTGCAACGAATCAAAATGGACACTGAATTAATGCTGAATATTGTCTGTCTTTGATGAGGTCTCTGCAAGATCTCTGTTCTGTCACCTTTAATGCACTCTGCTTGAGGGACTTATCTGGTTTCTTATTGTTTCCTGGAAAAGATGAGATATTACAAAGCTATCCCTGGCCTCATTTAATTTGTGCTTTTGAAATGTGGTTGGGTTGTTTTCAGGAGTGAAGAGAAATTTTTAAAATGGGGAAATCCATCATTACCTTATAAGAATCCTAGTCAAAAGTGCTTGTAATAACATAAGTAGTATGTTTGTGGTGTTTTTTTTTCTC
Source organism: Eubucco bourcierii (assembly GCA_013396675.1). Classification (NCBI taxonomy): domain Eukaryota; kingdom Metazoa; phylum Chordata; class Aves; order Piciformes; family Ramphastidae; genus Eubucco; species Eubucco bourcierii. The sequence goes on along the minus strand of VWZE01026079.1, from coordinate 5,519 downwards.
TGTATCTGAAAGAGTGTAACTGCAGGCTTATATTACTTGATATTTTAAGTAGTTGTTATATGCTTGGGAAACAAAATAAAATTCAACCTAAAAGCACTGAGATTTTCTTATGGGATCTCTGAATGCAGAAAGGCAAAGCAACTGCAATACAGTATTTACAACTTCATAGATTTGTATCTGTATTTCCATTTTGCATTTGTTAGAGAGCTGTATGATATAGTGAGACAGCAGTAATGATGTATTCAGTTCCTTAAACATCTTCTTTATAAATTATTCATGCAATTTGTATGTATGAAACTTCTACCTTCTTTGCTACTAATGTGAATTTTTCTTGGTCAGCAGGGTGAAATGCCCAATGTTGGTTTTGAGGCTATTCTTTTCTGCACACTCACTGTTGCGCTGGCAGCAGAGGCAGAAGGCCAGACAGAGCTCCTACCTCCCATGGGCTGCTCCTCAGTCAGTGGATTGAAGGTCTAGCAACACCCCAAGAGCATTAACCTGGAGCTAAGATGTCATTTTCCATAAAACAGAGTACCCTGGGCACATCTCCCGTGGCAGATAATTAGCACATGGCTTAAATGGTGTGGAAATTTGGACATAGAGAGAGATTGCAATCCAGTGTCACCCTTTGCTCTGGGTGGGTCCAAGAACTGAGCTATTGCATAAGGAAATGCAGCCACTTCCTTTGCCTGGATTTGTAGGACAAGGCTAGCACAGGTGTGTGCTCAAGCAGAAGGATAAGCAGAGCCCAGAGGTATTTCCCTAATGTCTGCTCACTCCAAAGCACCTGCACCTCAGAAGTCAGGATTAAGAAGCCCTATGTCTTTTGCACTTCTACTGGCTAAGTCAGGCAAGTCCCAATGCATTGTTTTGGATTTCTTAAATGCCAGCGTGACTTAGCTGCATGTTGCTGGTCACCTGTGGGGAGATGACACCTATCAGCAGCACACGGGAGCATATCTCAGAGTTGACACTTAGCATGCTGCCACTCATAGTTCCTTTTAGAGTCGTATTCTGTCTCTATTTATTTAATATTCCTGCACCACCCAACGATAATTTCTTAGACTATTTTATCACACACTACTCTTTTTTTAATGTCTGTTAGGGAAGAGTAATTAATTGATGCAAAATATGACATTAAAATAATATTGTTTATTAATTTTCAATATTCAGAACTATCACCACCCCAACCACTAATTTTTTATAATAATTAGGTTCTTCTGCAACAGTCATGGAAACATTGTACAAAGGAATAACTAGATCTAGAAATAACTAGCAGTAATATATAAACATTAATTGAACTGGAAGAGAAGGTTCCTGGGGTCAATATACTGCTTGTGATTAATTATATCACTTGCCCATTAGCTGGACTCAAGGAGCTCCTTTCTGCTTATGGCAGAAGGCAATGGTGAATTACAAGAGGCTTTAAGATTTTAATCTCAAAAATTATCTCCCAACTCATGGGGCTAGCTACAGCTTCAGACAGTACCCAAATGCTTTCAGGGAATTCTGTTACTGTCTTGTCAGCTGCTGAGACTTCTGATTCTTCCCAGGCTTCAGGGTGCTGGGGAAAAGAGGCAGACAATCTCTGACCTGGTCCTGATTTCTCTGGACAATCTGTGTGTCTCCAGGACTTCTCGTCTTGCCAGGTGCAGGCAGGGTGTCTTGCAATGTGCAGGTTTGGCACAATGTCATGCTGGCTATGCAGGCCTATTGTGTGGAGGCATTTAAAGCCTGTTCCTGGTAAACTCGAAGCAGTGTAGTTTCCAGGCAAACAAACCCAAAGCATCAGAGTTCGTTACTTTGTGGCAGAGCTATCTTACAGCTTAGCATAGCATGGCAAGATGCAATAAGGCAGTAAGGCAGTACAGTGCCAGGAGCAATGGCAGCAGCAAGCAGCAAGCTGCAGACAAGCACGAACACAATGGCAGAGCACATTGTGTTACCTGCTCATCCCTTTTTCTCAATACAGCCCAAGACTAATGGCTCTTTGGACACAGAATAGCCAATCAGAATGGCAGTTAGCCAAGCCTGACCATATCAGGTGAAGCCATAGGCTTGCTTTACCCAAATTGGGGAAAACATAGGCCTTGCATGAGGCAGGCACAAGCCAAGTGTGTGTACCTTGATTACCACAGGAGCAAAACAAGTCTGGGCAAGCCAGAGTCCTTAGACACAGTGACTCCACTTTCTTTGTCCTCTTTCCCACAATTGCTTCTCCCCATAGCAGAGAGAAGGGGAGCAGAAAAACATGTCTGGGCAAGCCAGGACATGTATAAGCCTATTTTGGCCTATTTAGGTGTACTACAACGCCTTTCTCCTCTCCCATCTTCCCCAAATAACATCTGCCCTGGGTGCTTGGATATGTGAATTTCTTCCCTTGGTTCCCATTTACCACACAGAGTGAGAAAACTGACTGTTACTGGGGTCTCAGAACTACACGAAACTGAACAAGAAACCATTAACATTCGTCAAGGACAAGTTGCGCCCAAGAAACCAGGATGCTCTGCTCTATTTCAGCAAAATGAGCTGTCACCAATGAGATGGCTCTGAACAATAGCACTATTTTTTTCTACATTGTTGCACCCTGAAAAGGTGCAGGACTGTTGATGACATTTATTTATTTATTTATTTACCTGAGGATTCACAATGCAAGAACATTTGGTAACAAACACAGTCAAACCTTTCTAGCTCGTAGTGCCATGGCATCTTTGTAGCATTGTGCCTGCTACTTACGAATTATTCCCATCTGCCCTGAAGGCTTGTGGTGAAGTACAGTCTCTGTCCTAGGCCACATCATTTTCAAGCATGTTAAAAGCATAGCGAAGTAAGCACAGAATTCATATAGCTGTGCATGGCTGGGATGAGCTGTAGCTGCAGTGTTAGATCTGCCAGGTGTATGATGTACTCTATCAAACATGCTGCTTTGGTTTAGGCATTTGTCTTTCATTTGGACAGCTTGCAAGAGGAATCATAAGTGCAGGTCTCAATTACAGCTGCATTTTAGACTGTAGGCAATACCAGCTAATAATAAAAATATTTGATGACACAGGTCTTCTTGTTGGATGGTACACACAAGGAGGTTTGTTAACCATTCTGAGTTTTGCCTCAAGCTGTGTAACTGCCTTACAGTCGATATTCATTTCATATGTTAATGTTTGTGTCATCAGATGTTCTTATTTACACTTTGGGGCTCTGTTAATTTGCACATTGTTCTTAGACGCGTGGTTTCTATGTGTTCCTTGCACTGAGCATACAGTATTCTTGCACTAGTGAAGCCTTCTTCACAGGTGGTGTTTGGTCATATTTATTTTGTACTAGCCACTGCTTTGTTAGGGAAGCCTGTCTGTGTTCAACATACAGTGATGCTGATGAGTTCTATGGCACCTGTGGATTTAAAGTGAGGCATGTGATCCCTTTAGGGAAATGTCCTCCCTAAGGAGGAAGGGGTGGCTGAAGTGAGGTAGAAGTAGTGCTCTGCAGTCACTGTAGAAAGAGTTCAACTGAGAAGATGCAAATTTTGGAAGCCTGGGTAAATTCTGTCTGTAGATGTGTGTCTGTGCCCATGCTGCTTTTGTTGTACCTTCATAAAGCAAAGAGGTGTGAACCTGCAGCATGTCCATATGGTTAACTTTGTTGACTCCACTGAAGAGACCAAAACCCCTGCACTGCACGTCTGGAAATTAATGCACAGCCTTTGAATCAAAACAAACTACATAGGCCTGTTGGGAGACAAACCTGGACACAGATCACAGTGTAATATGTGCCAGAGTCCTCAATCCAATAGGCTCATACAGATCTATTTGAATGCAAACTCATGCACAATGCTTAACCAGGGACTAATATGGACATAATTTGGAGAGCACTGAGGTTACTCAGTGAGTAAGACAATAAACATTAGTCCTGAGGGTCAAGGCTCTAAGGAGCAAAACAGTGCTACAGTCCATTAAAACATAGCACACAGATGATGAGGAACTAAATTTTCTGAGTGATGAGGGAGCTCTGCCTAGGCTGCATGTCTGTATGAGCATAATGTGGAAGGATGCCAACATTGCAGTAACTTAAGACAAGCCTTTTACAAGAAGCTAAAGGAGCTTCAGATTACATGGATCTAGTGAGCAGCTAAACTGGAAGTAACTATCTGGTGGTCCATGTAGCTGCTTAATAAAATAATCAAGGGCCAAGTATGCAGCTCTTCTCATTCATACTTGGATACTGTGTTAGACTTTTAAAGTGGTTCTTATTTACTGTTTTTAATTTTAGAACATTTTTATAAGAAACAGTCACAAGATTCTTTGATTTGTAGTTCTTCCATCATACCCCATTGAAGTGCCTGTCTTTGTCTGGAGATGTCTGCTTTCAGCAAATAAAACAACACCCACATATGATTTGGTTTTCATGCAGTCTCTGTGGTAGAACTTGATCTATATTTGATGTTGTTCTCACAATAGAGAGAATTAGTATGCAGCAAAATGCAGGCACACAGAGAGCTAGACAAAGTTCAGATTTAATGTTTCCTTGTTTCTAATTTATTAACCTAGTACAGATGCAACTACTTCTTTTCAGTAAAGTGCTGTTCTCTCCCCAGTTTTCCTTTTGCAATGCCAGAGGCTCAACAAGAGTAGCTGTCTTGCCAAAATGTACACAGTACCCGCAGGTTAGGGAAGGCTGAGGAAAAAAATCAGTCACAATCTCATTTAAGCACAGGTGTATTACTGAATCCTATATCAGCAACTAAAACCATCAGACTTTATTTCAACATAGTGTTTTGGCAGGAAAGTGGGCAAAACAGAGAGGACAAGAAATCATAAGACTTTAATTCTTCACAGTTCTTCAGTTTGTTTGCTAAGTGTTCTTAGTGAAGTCACATGGACCATGGTTTTCAACCCTGCATAGATACAGTTCTCTCCAAACCACTACTAGCTCTGCTTTACACCTACTTGACCTTACATCAAATCTTACCTGTCCAACATGTGCAGCTCAGCTCTCCGCAGACTTACTGATGGAGTATGGGTAGGCTAGCTCATCCTCCCCATCTCACCACCCATAAAAACACATCATACTGCTGAGGACTACTTGCAAAGAGAATTAAAAGACTACTTCTTTCAAGGAGAAATACGACAGGTGACTTACATAGCAAATTGTTTCTTTTTGTGTACATCAGGAATTTCTTCCTTTACATCTATCCACTGTGTGTTCACTGAAAGCCAGCAAGCTAGAGTCAAACTCTTATGAGATTCTATTTTAACGATTCCTATCCCTGCAGTATGGCTGAACTTCAGATGAAATTGCCATCTTCCCTGGTTTGACATGGCTTATCACCCATACACAATCAGATAAAGCTTTTCTGCTTTGGAGTGTTGTGCAGCTTCTGAGGACACTTTCCATGTCTGCCTGGAGAGGGAAGGCATATCCCCAGATACTCTATTTGAGGAGGAAGAAATATGTAAGGAAAGCAAAACAGGGGCATTAAACCTTTCTGAGGATTTCACAGTATCACAGTATCACAGTATCGCAAG
>VWZE01026076.1:9815-22597 GCA_013396675.1 Eubucco bourcierii | reverse complement strand
CCATCCCTGCACCCCAGGGCAGGTAGGGAGGGTTCCTTCCCCACCAACCTCCAGCCTCTAAATCCCCTTCTCCAGGCAAGGTCCTGATGCTCCCTCACAGGAGGCTTTGAGCAGAGGGTTGGCAGATGCCAACCGCCAGCGCCGACCCTGCCAGAGACAGGCTGACCCCCAGGACCCCCCCAGCCCTTTTCCCCCAGTCGCCTCCCCCCGCCGAGCCAAGCTCCCGGCAGCCTCCATCCCCACTCCCAGCGTGCATGGGGGCTGCCGGGGAGGGCTCCCAGCGTGTGGTTGGCAGCAGAGCCAGGAGATGTCGGCAGCTCCTCATTTATTTAAAGCTCCATCTTTGCAGGAGCTCCTGCCCTGCTGGGGCGGATCCAGCTGCCAGGGACAGCCAACAGCCACCCTTGCTGGGGCTGTTTTCCTGCCCGCAGGGGCTGGGTGATGCCCCTCTGCCCGGGGTGAGGACACAACCCCCGCTTTGTAGCCACCTTTGCTCCTGCTCAGCATCATCCGGCAGGATTGGGGTGGGGGGCACAGGCTTCCCCAGTGCCCCTACTGCCACCCCAAGCTGCTGAGCAGGGTCTGGCCGTGGCAGTGGTCCCTTGGTGCTGACAAGGATGTGTGGCTCGGGCGCCGTTTCCAAGGTAACCCAGGACGAGCTCGGCCTCCACATCCCTCTGTGTGCCTGCATTCCTCCGTGCCCCTGCACGCTCAGGAGCCTCCCAGGGGGGCTTGGCAAAGGCAACGGCAGCTTGAGAGACAGGGATGGCGACAGGGAGGGTACCAAGCACAGGGAGGAGGATGGGGAAGGGGAAAGGAGCAGGACATCCCTCCCTGTTCCCACCGCAGCCATCCCCTGGGCATGGGCGTGTTTGGCTCATCCCACAGGCAGGCCCTCAGTGACCTCAGAGACCCTGGGGACCAGGTCAGGGTGTTCCTACCCTCCCTCCTGGAGCACCTCCCAGGGACAAAGCCAGAAATAGGAGCTGTGGTTCCCCACCCAGCCATGGGCGTGAGGCCAGGGCCACGGGTGTGAGTGTGCCCCCAGTCCTGGGTGGGGGACATCCTGCCTGAAGTCCCCAAGCATCCCTCATCCGGGTGGGATGGGCTGAGTGGGCAGTGCTGGGAGTGCCAGGGGGTGCCAGGAAGATGCCACCCAGCGAGACAGGGGCCAGGAGGAGAGGAGCATGGGTGCTGCCCGTGCTGCAGCACTGGGGTGTGCTGTGGAGAGGACGTGGCTGAGCTGTGACCTTGCCCAGGCTGCCCAGTGCAGGTTGGACTGAACACCCAGGGGGTCGCCCTGGCCCCTTCCCCTCATCCAACACCGTGTTCTCTGCTGGGTATGGCAGTGCTGAGCCACACAGTGTGTGGATAAAGGGCTGCAGCCTCCCCACTTCTCCCTCCTCTGCTTGCAGACCCCTGCCCAACCCATCCCTGTCAATTTTCCATTTGCTTTGGCTTGTGCTAAATGAATGTCCCAGGGTGGGCAGCCAGGGCTGGAGCAGACTGGGATCACCAGTAAGGATGGCACAAAGGGGCTTGGCAGGGGCAGGAGCTGCAGAGGGGCTGAAGGTTGGACCTGATAACCTCAGAGGTCTCTCCCATCTGAAACCATTCCATGAGCTGATGCTGAACTCTTCTTCCCTGTGCTGGGAGGTCCTGGGGGAGGAGGGGGCTGTGAGGAGCACAGGTCTCAGCTTCCCTGTGCTGGGAGGTCCTGGGGGAGGAGGGGGCTGTGAGGAGCACAGATCTCAGCTTCCCTGTGCTGGGAGGTCCTGGGGGAGGAGGGGGCTGTGAGGAGCACAGATCTCAGCTTCCTAATGTTGACCCACTGGCTGCCATGGGGATGGGAAGCAGCTCTGCTGCCAGGATGCTGCCAGCCTGCCCTGGGCAGGGTTTCCATCAGAGCCCTCCCTTCTCCATCTGCTGTTGCCAGCTCCTCAGGGCCCTCCTGCGTGCAGGGCCACGGGCAGCAGCCATTTCTTATTACAATATGTTCTGGTCCATCACCCCCAAGATCTACATCCCTGGGACCTGTGTGACCAGGAATTCCATCCTCCCTCTTAATGACTTTATGCCAGTAAAGGGCATTGAAGATGTAAAGCTCCAGAGAGGAGCTGAGCATCATTTTTGTTATTGATTTCACTGTTCAGCCCCCCTGAGATGCTGCTGGAGGACACAGCTCAAACCTCTCCTCAAGTCCTTGGGGAGGCAGCGTGGAAGGAGCTAACCCCAGGCTGGGGCAGAGAAGGAGAAATCTCTTCTGTGGAGACACATCCCTGCAGTGCTTCCAGGCCTGCTCCCTCCCAAGAGCAAAACCCACCCCATGTGCAGCTTGCAGAGCAGCAGACCTCTCCCTGGACTGAAGAAGTGCAAATCCCCAAGGCAGGGGCCAGGGGAAGTGATCTGAGCCCTGCCTGGCTGTTCCCAACCAAAGATGTCATCACTGGCAATAACCAACAGCTAATTACCCCAGCAGTCATCAGGAGAAGAGGAGGGGAAAGTTGTTCCAGGTTTATTATCCTTTATTTCCCCTTCAGTAAATAATTTCCATACTCTAATAGAGCTCCTGATATGAATTGGATGAATTCATTCTTAGCCTTTTTCTTTTTCTGCAGGCTTCAGGTGCTGCTTTTCCTTAGGAAAGGAAATTCCTGCTGCCAGGTACCACACACTGAGCATCCACGGAGGATGATGCCAAACGGGGATATTCCACCTGCATGGTGGGACTGAGCTGGAGGGGGAGCTGGAGGGAGCTGGGAGAAGTGAGGCTGTGGAGGGCAGAGGTGGAGACACCTCGGATCACAGAGGCTCTGTCCCTCCCTGCCAGCACCTGAGACCCCCCTGGTCCCAACAGATCCTTGTTTCATAGTGCACTTGGCTGATGGGCTGTCAAGGAAATCTGGCACCAGCAGAGCTCGAGGTGTTGCTGAGGCTGGAGGCAAACCTGTTCATCCCCAAACCCTCTGCTCATCCCCAAACCCTCTGCTCATCCCCAAACCCTCTGCTCATCCCCAAACCCTCTGCTCATCCCCAAACCCTCTGCTCATTCCCAGATTGCCTTCACATCCCCAAGCCCTTGGCTTATCCCCAGGCCCAGCAGAGCTGCAGCAGCAGCAGTGCCTGCTGCTGAATGTGCCTGGAGAGGTTTGGGGGATGGAGGTGGCTGAGCTCTGGAGGTGGCTGAGCTCTGGATGGAATGGAGAGAGGCTGTGGCAGGGCTTTGGAATCCTTATCCTACCAAGGGCCTGCAGGGAGGGATNNNNTGCTGAATGTGCCTGGAGAGGTTTGGGGGATGGAGGTGGCTGAGCTCTGGATGGAATGGAGAGAGGCTGTGGCAGGGCTTTGGAATCCTTATCCTACCAAGGGCCTGCAGGGAGGGATTTCCAGGCAGGTGGTAGGGCCTAGGTCACATCCATGCATCCCCTGGGTGGGATGCCCTGCTGAGGGGCTCTGTTCCAGAGCACCATGCACATGGCAGGATGAGCCTGGAGGCAGATCCTGGCTGTGGGCAATGATGGATGATTGGACTCAGTGATTTTAAAGTTCTTTTCTAGCCTGGACAACGCTGTGGGCAGAGCAGACCCCACAAGCTCCTGGAAGCCCAAGGTGGCCCAAGGTCATCCCAGCCCCACCCCAGGAAGCCAAGCTCTGGGGGTGCTGCAGAGGAGCCATGAAGGACCTGCAGCAACCACAGCCAGGGCCAGGGTGGGGCCATGGGTTTGGAGGCTCAGGAAGGGTGGCCAGAGCCTTTTGTTGGCCTCAGCTGGCAGCAGCCATGAGAAGGTCCTCAACAGTCTCCACACAGCCCTGTGCCCATCCCCACACCCTCCCTGGGCACTGGCAGAGCTGGAGCTGCCCTTGCTTCCCAGCAAGCAAGCACTGGGTAGGTGTGCAGGGTCCTCCAGCTGCTGTGGGACCTTCTGCCTGCTACCCTGGGCCGAGCAGCCTGGGGAGGGCAGATCCTGGAGCTGCTGAGATGCTCCATGGAGCTCCTGGGCTTCAGGAGCCGGGGGAGGATTTCCTGCACCAGCAAAGGGCATCGCCGCCCCTTGGCCCGGACCGCTCCCAGCCATGGGATTTTTGGGAAACTCCTCCCTGGTTCCCCACTCCCGGGGCCACTCGTGGTCATTTCCCGTGGTGGGAGCTGACGTGGGTGCGGGGCTCACAGCCTCACATCTCCCTCCCAGCTCTGGGCCCGCAGGAATCCCCGGAAACGGCGAAGGCTGCGGGAGAATGAATCCTTTAATTATCGGCTAGGGAAGGAAGTGGGGAGGGAGATGCTGCGCCGGGGCTGGAGGGTGGGGAGAGGAACCCTGCTGCTCCCAGCTCCACCACTGCCTCGCCAGCAGCCCTGGGAAAGCCACTTTGCTCCACAGCCCCCAAACACAGGCACTCACAAGGGGCTTCCAGCCGCCGGAGCCGTTTGGTGCTGCCGCGGAGCCTTGGACCTCTCCCAGTTCCAGCTGGGATGCTGTGGGAGCAGAGAGGGTCTGCAGGCATGGGGAGAAGCCTGCACTCACCTGCCCAAAGAGCATCCTGTGGGTTAGGTTATTTTCTTGGGTGGAGGAAAAGAGGAGACTGCTGCTGCCCTGAACGGCAGCTCTGAAACCCTTCCAGGGATGGGGACTGCCCCCTGCCCTGAGCAGCCTGGGCCAGGCATTAACAATCCTCAAGGGGGAGAAATTGTTGCTCATGGACAACCTAAACCTCCTCTGGGGCAGCCTGAGGCCATTTCCTCTTGTCCTGCCTCTTGTTCCTTGGGAGCAGAGCCCAACCCCCAGCTGGCTCCTCTCAGGGAGCTGCAGAGAACCAGGAGGTCTCCCCTCAGCCTCTTCTCCAGGCTGCACACCCTCAGCTCCCTCAGCTGCTCCTCCCCAGCCCTGTTCTCCAGACTCTTCCCCAAATTCTTTCCCCTTCTCTAGACCTGCCCAGCCCCACCATGGAATGAGGAGCCCAAGTCTGACCCTAGGATTCAAGGTGCAGCCTCACCAATAGGACACTCCCTGTCCTGCTCCTGCTGGGCACATTATGTTGGTACAATCAAGATGAGGCCCCCAGCCACGGGCAGGGTGCTGAGCTGCCTGTAGCAGGGCTCTGCCTAGCTCAGCACCCTTTCTGCTGCCTCACCTCCAGGATGCAAACCTGCAGTGCCTCTGGATCAAACAGGGGAAAAGGCCTGAGTTGCCTCTGGCAGGATTTGACCTGGCAGCAGCATCCCTCCCCTCTGGGTACCAACATGGAGATGCTGTGGTGGGGATGCTGTGGAGGGGATGCTGTAGTGGGGATGCTGTGGTAGGGATGCTTTGGTGTGGATGCTTTGGTGGGGATGCTGTGGAGGGGATGCTGTGGTGGGGATGCTGTGGAGAGGATGCTGTAGTGGGGATGCTTTGGTGGTGATGCTGTGGAGGGGATGCTGTGGTGGGGATGCTGTGGAGGGGATGCTGTGGTGGTGATGCTGGGGAGGGGATGCTGTGGTGGTGATGCTGGGGAGGGGATGCTGTGGTGGTGATGCTGGGGAGGGGATGCTGTGGTGGTGATGCTGGGGAGGGGATGCTGTGGTGGTGATGCTGGGGAGGGGATGCTGTGGTGGTGATGCTGGGGAGGGGATGCTGTGGTGGTGATGCTGGGGAGGGGATGCTGTGGTGGTGATGCTGGGGAGGGGATGCTGTGGTGGTGATGCTGGGGAGGGGATGCTGTGGTGGTGATGCTGGGGAGGGGATGCTGTGGTGGTGATGCTGGGGAGGGGATGCTGTGGTGGTGATGCTGGGGAGGGGATGCTGTGGTGGTGATGCTGGGGAGGGGATGCTGTGGTGGTGATGCTGGGGAGGGGATGCTGTGGTGGTGATGCTGGGGAGGGGATGCTGTGGTGGTGATGCTGGGGAGGGGATGCTGTGGTGGTGATGCTGGGGAGGGGATGCTGTGGTGGTGATGCTGGGGAGGGGATGCTGTGGTGGTGATGCTGGGGAGGGGATGCTGTGGTGGTGATGCTGGGGAGGGGATGCTGTGGTGGTGATGCTGGGGAGGGGATGCTGTGGTGGTGATGCTGGGGAGGGGATGCTGTGGTGGTGATGCTGGGGAGGGGATGCTGTGGTGGTGATGCTGGGGAGGGGATGCTGTGGTGGTGATGCTGGGGAGGGGATGCTGTGGTGGTGATGCTGGGGAGGGGATGCTGTGGTGGTGATGCTGGGGAGGGGATGCTGTGGTGGTGATGCTGGGGAGGGGATGCTGTGGTGGTGATGCTGGGGAGGGGATGCTGTGGTGGTGATGCTGGGGAGGGGATGCTGTGGTGGTGATGCTGGGGAGGGGATGCTGTGGTGGTGATGCTGGGGAGGGGATGCTGTGGTGGTGATGCTGGGGAGGGGATGCTGTGGTGGTGATGCTGGGGAGGGGATGCTGTGGTGGTGATGCTGGGGAGGGGATGCTGTGGTGGTGATGCTGGGGAGGGGATGCTGTGGTGGTGATGCTGGGGAGGGGATGCTGTGGTGGTGATGCTGGGGAGGGGATGCTGTGGTGGTGATGCTGGGGAGGGGATGCTGTGGTGGTGATGCTGGGGAGGGGATGCTGTGGTGGTGATGCTGGGGAGGGGATGCTGTGGAGGGGATGCTTTGGTGGGGATGCTGTGGTGGGGGACTCTTTGGTGGCCTTGGGGCTGCTGAGTGAGACCAGTGGAGATGCCATCGTGGGGGCGAGCATGGCAAGGCTGTGCCCGAGGCCTGGCATTAGCAAATGGGTAAAAAACACAGGTCAGACCACCAAGAAAGGAAGCAAACAGAGCCTGGCTTTTGGTTCCTGTCTCAGGGTCTCCAGTCCCACCATCAGCCAGGAGCTCAGTTTGGTGTGAGATGCAAATGCCACCGCGGTGCTGGGACGTGGCCCTTGGCATGTGCTGACCTGGCAGGGGGGTGCCCGACACCCACTTGGCCTCGGGGGGATTTTTGGTGGAGTTCCCATGGGTGGGCAGAGCTGGCAGCCTGTGTTGGGACACCCAGCACTCAGGAGAGGTGCTGAGGTCACAGAGGCCACGTTTTAGAAGCAGGGAGGAGGGTGCCTGACCAGTCCCTGGTGGTGAGCATCCTGCTGGGGGCAGAGCAGTGGGGGGCAGGGGAGGGGCACTGACCCATTTATCAAGGTCAGGGCCGTGGGCAGCACAGAGTAGAAGCACTGTGACTATTTCAGTGAGCTGAGGGAACTTCACTGGCCTGATTCCCATAAATAAAACATGCAGGGAGCAGCCCCAGCTCTGTCCTATTAATTCTGGACCCCAGGGGCCCGGCTCTGTGTGCATCCAGCAGCTCAGCATCGTCGGCTCCGCTCCCCTCGCCGCAGCCTGGCCTTTGAAAAGCCTCCCCCCATGGCTTCCACAAAATGCAGAGTGAGTGTTTTGAGGGCACTTGATGGAAAATTCATTCGTGTGCAGAGCCAGGGAGGCAGCCAGCAAAGAGGCTGGGGTGTATCTGCCATCTCCCTGGGTTGAAGGAGCTAGAGCTGTTTCCACCCTATCTCCCACCTCCTGGGAAGATGGTGCCTGCCCCCACGCACCCCTCTGCCCCCAGAACAGATGAGCTCACATCAGCTGGTTCCTCCAGCCCCTCACTGAAGGCTTTAGCAGACCAAGGGAGTTTAATTATCTGGGTTTTCTCCTTGCAGGGCATGAACCTGTCTCTCTGTTGAATTTATCAATTGCTGCTAGATTTTATCTCTCGCTTTCAATTTGCCTCTGCTGGTGGTTTCTGCACCGGGGGCACGGTGTCAGCAGCTCCCCTCCTCACACACCATGGACACAGTAAATTATCTTCATGGCATCAGGTCCTGGGTGCTTCCTGACCCCCCACACCACAGCTTCTCTCCCACACCTTCGCCACTAACTGCTGGTGGATCCTCAGCCTTTCATGGCCATGGCGATGCCCACCCTGTGCACGGATGGGGTGGGCACCTCTCTTGTTCAGACCCAAGGCCCCCCACCAGTCATACCCAGAGATGAAGGGCCCCCATTTTTGGAGTGACTCAGACTCACCCTTCCTTCCTGAGGAAAACCTGTGATCAGATAAAGCCATCAGAGTCTCTGGTAAGAACAAACACACTCCCATCTGCACGGATGCAGGCTCTACCCCCTCTCACCCCGCGCGGGCACAGGAGCCAACCTCGGCTGCTGCCTTAACCCTGTCCTCAGAGGAGACATCTCCAGCCCCAGGCAGGGTTGTGGGCTTAGCTCAGCCGTGTGCCAGGCTGAGAGCTGCTCTCCTCATCTAACTGCCCTTGCTGGAGGTTGGGACAGTCAAATCCCAGCTGGCACCGGTACCAGCGCTGGCACCGCACAGCTTCTCTCCATCCCCCCTTCTTCCCCTGAGCTGCCTCCCTGCTGCGGCAGCAGCAATAAATGTGTGGAGAAAGAAAAGGTGGCCCTGAGGGTGAGCAGAGGAGGAGCAGGGGGGACTGCATGGGTGGAGGAGGAAGAGGGAGGGAGGGAGGAAGGGAGGGAAAGGTTTGGAAAAAAAAAACCCAACAAGCCCATAACTGCCAGCAGCTGGGCAGCTGCCCCCGCCGAGGTGAGTGCCGGCAGACAGAGGGGCTGGCGAAGGGAAGAGCAAAGGGAGGTGTGAAGATTTCCCTGCAGATTAAACCACCGGCTGCTGCCTGCTAACCCCAGCCTGGGCAGGGAAAGCAGAGAGGCTTTAGGCTTTGCTGGTCCTGGTCTGCATCTCCCCAGCTCCTCAGGCAGGTCTCAGCCCTGCCCACGCTCACGGGATGCTCAGGGTGGGGGTTCTTAGGGCCAGGATGTCTCCACCCTGCTTGGGGTGTTGGCATGACTTGTGGGACTGGGAGCCCAGGCCTGTGGGGCAGCAGAGCTGCCCTCCCCACAAAGCACCCTCGGAGGCCAGAGGCACAGGAGCAGGGTGAAGGGATGTAGCTGTGGGTGCTGGGGGAGGTTACACCATCGGCTGGGCAGCTCTGGCTCTACCTTCTCCAGGAAAAGGCAGGATGGAGCAGGATATGCCCAAGGTGTGCAGGAGGGAGGGACTGGTCTCAAGTGCAGCAGTCCAGGGCAGGGATGGAGGCTCAGGGTTGGTGCAGCAATGCAGGGAGCAGGCAATGAATCATGGGGACCAGAATCCCTGAGGAGGCATAAAAAAGAGAGGGTTGGGTTTAGGAAAAAGCTGAGAAAGCAGCACAGACTTTTTTGTTGTTGTTGTTTTTTGGTTTTTTTTGTGGGGAGGTAGGTAGTGGAGAGTTGAAACTACTAAATCCAAGGGGGGAGAAAATTTTCCTGCATCTGTTTCTGCTTGGGAGCACCCTTGAAGGTGGGATCATAGAATCATAGAAGGAATAGGGTTGGCAGGGACCTTTAAAGTGCAACCTCAGGTTCATAGAACGGGTTGGGTTGGAAGGGAATCTGAAAGATCAGGAAAGTCGTTTAGTCCAACCTCAAAAGCAACTGCCAGGGGCCACTCAGCTAAGAGCATGGAGGGGGATGCTGAGCCTTGAACCTTTGCCAATCCTGCCAGCACAGCTCCACCCGGGCTGCTCTTCAGGGCTCACCCTGGTGGTCACCACTTTGGCTGGACTTGGGTCAGATGCAAGAGGGCTGAGCACAGGCCAGGGATGAAAGCAAGCGCAGGGGAGGGCAACAGTAGCAGGCCTTAGGGGCCATGGACTCTCACACTCTCTCCAGACCAACATCCACCCCCAGGCACAGCCCCTGGGGGATGCTGAGCTCTGCCCAGGTGGCCAAGGCGGGCAGGAGACGAGGAAAGCTCTCCCCAAGGGTGCTGGCTGCGGGTGGGATTTTCCACCGTGTGCTGCCCTGCTCAGGTGCTGCCTGTCCCTGTCTGTAATTCCATCCCCGGGCTCCCGTGTCGGCTGCGGGCGGCTGGCACCAGCAGAGTGCCCGAGGCGCAGGTGCCAGTCCCAGCCTGGAGCTGCATCCCCTCGGCGCTCCCAGCCCAGCCCCAGCTGGCAGCTCCCCCTGCGGCTCCCCTTTTCCTCCCCTCCTTTCCCCTCCCCACCCCTGGCAGCGCTGCCTGCGGCAGGCCGAGGGCCGGGGGCTGCGGCGTGGACTCCTCCCTGCCCACTCTGGCTCTGCCTGGGTAGGAAATCCTGTGGGAACTGAGGGCTGGGAGCCTTGGCTGAGTTCTCCCCGGGGTCAGGCGGGACCAGGGTTTTGGCTGCAGGTTACATCAGCCAGCCCAGGTCAGGGAATCACAGAACCGTTTGGGTAGAAAAAGCCTTCTGAGATCAAGGGCAAGCAGCAACCCAACCCCACCATGGCCACTAAACCATTGCCACAAGTGCCATGGCCACAGGCTTCTTCAACATCTCCAGGGATGTGCACTACACCACCTCCCCGGGGCGGCCTGTGCCAATCCCTGGCCGCTCCTGCAGCAAAGCAATTGTTCCTCAAGTCCAACCTAACCCTCCCCCGGGGCAACTGCAGGCCATTTCCTCTCTTTCTTTCACCTGATATTTGGGAGATCAACCCCCACCTGGCTCCAACCTCCTTTCAGGGAGTTGTGGAGAGCCAGAAGGTCTCCTCTCAGGGCTTGCTGCTGTCCCTGGTACAAATTCCTGCACCCTGCTGTGGCATGGTCCAGCACCTTTCATCCTTCTCATCACCTACAGCCTTGGGTGAAACCAAACAAAGATCCCTGAGCTGAGCCCACACTGGCTCTCTGGAGCTGGGACCAAATTTGGCAGCCTGGATGCTTCTCCACTTGAGAGGCTTTGCAAGGGAAGGTATTTTTGGAGCATTAAAGATCAAGTGTGGCAGACTTGGGCCAATCCCTTTCAAGAGCAGCACCGAAGGAGCTCAGTGGGATGTGGCTGGTCAAATATTTGGTACATGAACATCATCTCTCACCCCCTCAAGTATTTACAGACCTGAGAGCATTTCCTGCTGTTCCCCCTCCGTGGGATAGTTGCTGCTGGTGGTTCTGCCTTCTCCAGCCTGCTGGAGGGAGAAGGCAAGAAGGACATGGAACTGCTGGAGAGGGTCTAGAGGAGGCCACAAAGATGAGCAGAGGGCTGGAGAACCTCTGGGTGAAAGAACTGAAGCTGTTCAGCCTGGAGAAGAGGCTCCAGGGAACCCCAGAGATGCATTTCAGCATCTGAAGGGGACTGACAGGAAAGCTAGGGAGGGACTGCTCAGAAGGGGCTGTGATGACAGGAGGAAGGCAATGCCTTGAAACTGGAGCAGGGGAGCTCTAGGCTGGACATCAGGAGGAAGTTCTGCACAGAGAGAGTGGTGAAACACTCATTGGCCAGCCCAGTGCTGCCCAGGAAACAGAACCAGGGGCAAGCATCATGTGTTGAGGCCCACAAATGGCAAAGGATTGAGCCAGCAGGGCAGGATAACTGAGAAAATAGTGTGTGTGGGGGGGGTGGTGGTGGTGGTGGTGGTGAGGAGAAGGAGTGGAAGGAAGG
This sequence comes from Eubucco bourcierii, assembly GCA_013396675.1. Taxonomy (NCBI): domain Eukaryota; kingdom Metazoa; phylum Chordata; class Aves; order Piciformes; family Ramphastidae; genus Eubucco; species Eubucco bourcierii. Next base: position 11,176 of record VWZE01026076.1, on the reverse strand, counting down.
ATTTTGCTTCTCCAGGATTTGGAGGGTTTGGGTTGTTTTGGTTTTTGTTTTGTAATCTCCATTCCCCATATTTAGAAGGTTTGTGACTTGCCCTTGCTAGCTCATGGAGAATTCCCCCAAGTGTTTCCTCCCACAACCTAGCAAATGCCTCAATACACATCATGGAAAAAACACAATCGACAGCTTCACTCCCACTAGGGCAGGAATTCCAGCTTGCCCAGCACAGCCCGGGAGTGTGTGCCTGGGAGAGAGACAAATGCTGCTTCATTAGCTCGCCTCAGATGTGGTTCACTCCTCAAATGACCTGGCCAGAGCTTCCCAAAACCTCCCTCCCTTCCTTCACCTAAAGAACTGCCTGACCTTTGGTCCCAGCAGTAGGGACAGGAATGTGGATCCTTTAACCCTTTCCTCAGCCAGCTGCTCTCAACGGGAATGCAAGGTTGATGGTCCCAGTTACTCCATGTGCTGTGGCCAGCTATGGGACCCCCAGAACAAGAGGGACATGGAACTGCTGGAGATGGTCCAGAGGAGGCCGCAAAAATGAGCAGAGGGCTGGAGAACCTCTGCTCTCTGCTATGAGCACAGGATGATGGAACTGTTCAGCCTGGAGAAGAGAAGGATCCAGGGAGACCTTAGAGCTGCAGTTGAGCATCTGACCAGGATCTACAGGCAGGCTAGGGAGGGACTGTGGGGACAGGAGGAGGGCAGTGGTTTGAAACTGGAACAGAGGAGCTCTAGGTTNCAACACACATGGAAGAAATTGAGTTTGATGAAGATTTAAGGATCAGCATTTCCACTGAGTTGGGTTTTTTGATGGTCCAGAGGATTGTTCCTCCAAGTATTGCCACACATATTCCTGATTCCTCTTGTTCTTCCTTCCAATCCAGGAACTTGGAGGCAGTCACCTCCCAGGATGTCAGAAACACTTGAGTCACTATTCCTGGGGAAAAAAAAAACACCTCTGAAATGGTTTTTTTTTCTAAGTAGTTTGTCCTTATCTCCAGGATTCCAGCTGGTGGAATTGCAGTATCTGAAGGAGAGCTACAGGAGAGCTGGGGAGGGGCTGTTCAGAAGAGCCTTGTTGATAGGGCAATGGTTTGAGACTGGAGAAGGGGAGATTTAGGTTGGACATCAGGAGGAAGTTCTGCACAGTGAGGGTGGTGAAACACTGGTGAGGGGCAGGGACACCAAGCAGGTGCAGAAGTAAGTCAATGAGGAGTGCAGGAGCCAAGGAGCACTCATTTGGGCAGCAGTGATGATTGGTGATGATATTGATGATGATGATGATGATGATGATGGGTTTAAGCTGGAAGAGGGGAAACTGGATGTTAGGAAGAAGTTCTTTGCAGTGAGGGTGGTGA
>VWZE01026074.1:23508-35155 GCA_013396675.1 Eubucco bourcierii | reverse complement strand
CCTCATCCAGGTCATTGATAAAGATATTGAACAAAACCGCACCCAGTATTGATCCTTGGGGAACATCACTGGCTACAGGCTTCCAACTTAACCCTATGCCAGTGATGACAGCCCTCCAAACTCTGTTGTTGCTCCACTTTACAGACCAAGTGTATATGCCACATCTCCTGAGCTTATCTATGAGGATGATATGGGAGACAGTATCAAAAGGCTTTCAGAAGTCAAGGTGCATGACATCCACAGCTCTGCCTTCATCTATCCATTTGGTTGTGGTATCATAGAAGGCTATCAAGTAGTCAAGCAAGATGTCCCCTTGCTAAATCCACGTGGACTACTCCTGATAACCCTCTTTTCTTCCATGTGGTTACATATGGCCTCCAGGATGAGCTACTCATTTGTGTCAAGTCTTGAGGATGTCACAGCATATTATATGCCTGCTTTGACACACCCAGAAAGAAAGAACTTCCTGGGCAAAATAACCGGCTCACTAGAGTGGTGGATCTTCGTTTTTCTGAGGCTGCCTACATGTAGGATGCAAGCAGATTACATTAGGGGTTCTGCATAAGTGCAACAGCTTAAGGATGGGTTTTACAGAGGTGATGAGCCCAAAGACTCAGCATTCTCTGACGTAATACACATAAGCAGAATGTGGTTGTGTACATGTTGCAGTGGGATAAAATCTTGCTCTGATTTTTCCTTCTGCTACCTGGTAACATGACATGTGTAAAGGCAGTGGGAGAGAAGGGGCAATGTTTCATATACTCTGGCAAAACAGCAGCTGGTTAAAATCAAAGTTTCATTTCACACAATAATAATATACATCCCTCCTAGAAATGAACACAAGGCTCCTATGTGTGTACACTGAATTAATTGTAGCTTCATATCACGTCCAGGAAAAAGAATGCTGTTCAGATAGTTACTGAAATCAAAGGAGGTAAAAAGTCTTTTGTAAGATTCCCTCAAAGTGAAAAGAAAGAAAATGGGTTGATCCCTGGTGATCAAACTGAACTTTGAAATAATAGCCTTCAAATAAAGAGTAAAGGTTCTTTGAGATAATTACTTGTACTAAGTTTTGTAAAGTAGGGATTAATGGTTAGTGAAAAGACGTAATGGGCAATAAAATATACGGAAGCAGCAGACTAAAACTAACAGTGTCTCTGTACTGAAGAAGTATACATGTACAGTGAAACTAGTGGGAAACTACATCAGGTGGAAGACTGATAAAAGCCAAGGAAACAAAAAACAGACCTAGATTTCACACTTTCATAATTTTTGTCCAACAGAGAATACAATTATCTTAATGAAAATGTGCTGGGTACTAGTAGTAAAACTGTGCCAACAGTATGATGCTCTTTAAATGACAGTTGAAGTCAGACTTCACCAGATTTGACTTTTCTTTCAATTATTTCACCCAGGTTGTCCTGCTTATATACCATAGAATCAGAGAATCATTGCATCATAGAATCATAGAATGGTTTGGGCTGGAAGAGACCTCCAAAGATCATATAACCCAACACCCCTGCAGTGAACAAGGATATCCTCCACTAAATGGGAGCCTTACTCAGAGTCTTGTTGAGACTGACTTTGAATATCTCCAGGGACAGGGTACCAACCACGTTCCTGGGGAGCCTGTTCCAGTATTCCACCATCCTCCTGGTAAAGAATTTGTTCCTAACATCCACTCCAAATCTTCCCTAATTTAAGAAGATTGCCCCCTTGCCCTATAACTACAGGTCTATACACTTCTCTCTTATCTTATCTGGGGATGTGGGCCCAGGCCAATCTCATGAGATTCAAAAAGGCCAAGTGAAAGGTCCTGCACCTGGGTAGGCACAATCCCAAGCACAAATACAGGCTGGGTGGTGAATGCCTGGAGAGCAGCCCTGAGGAAAGAGACCTTGGAGTCTGGGNGTTGGAGCGGGTCCAGAGGAGGGCCACAAAGATGATCAGAGGGCTGGAGCAGCTCTCCTATGAGGACAGGCTGAGAGAGTTGGGGCTCTTCAGCCTGGAGAAGAGGAGGCTTTGAGGGAACCTGATAGTAGCCTTCCAGTATCTGAAGGGGGCCTACAGGAAGGCTGCGGAAGGATTATTTACAAGGTCCTGCAATGACAGGACAAGGGGTAATGGGTTTAAACTGGCAGAGGGGAGATTTAGACTGGATGTTAGGAGGAAGTTCTTTACAGTGAGGGTGGCGAGGCACTGGAACAGGTTGCCCAGGGAGGTCGTGGATACTCCCTCCCTGGAGGTATTCAAGGCCAGATTGGATGAGGCCTTGAGTGAGCTGTACTAGTGGAAGGTGTCCCTGCCCATGGCAGGGGGTTTGAACTAGATGATCCTTGAGGTCCCTTCCAACCTTACAATTCTATGATTCTATGATTCTATGATCTTCAGTCATTGCAGTAGGAATGAAATAGCTGAAATACTTGTTGGGAAAACGTTGTTTAAAAAAAGAAAACATTTTATAAATAAACACAATCAGTACAGACCTGGGAGTAAAGCAAACATGCAGATATACAGATGTCACTCCCAACACTTCAGTCGTTATCACAAAGCTAGAAATAAAAGGCTCTGTTTAAATTAGAAAATTCAGTACACTTGGAAACCTCTCTGCATGTTGACATGACCCCGGTACACAGCAGACTATGGCCGGTAGTTACAATCACTCTTTCCTTCCAGGACAAGGAGTTTTAAAGCAAATTCCTGATTAGTCCCTGGAATTTTCTTGCTGTTATATGTCCAGGAATTATGGAGGAACACAGTGGTTAGCAAAGGACAAAGCTGTGCCAGGGAATGATCTAATAAATCGCTCTTCTACACAGTGGGATTTGAGTATCCAGAAATGGTGCAAGGCAGTGATTTGTGTACTAATGATGATGTAAACTTAGTTTTCAAAAAGATGATCTTCATAAGAGTTTTAGATGTGCTTAATTAAAAATTGCTCTGACTTGCAATCAAGGATGACATGTTCATATATACCTGTTTCAATTTTTTCCATGGGAAACATTAAAAATTATATACAAATCCTATTTATTCAAGCTTATCTAAAAGTTTTCAGTCATAATATCAGTGAAAAAGATGAAAAAAAAAAAAAAAGTCTCTCCTGTCCCATATTTGAAGGGCTGTACTTCTGCTTTAGGCCAACTTGAGATTATTATAAGGTATGGTTCATGTAACTTCACATTTATGATAGCAATCACTTTAATTGTTTTCAGACTTACTTTTCATATGCATAATTTGATATAGTATCTAGAGACAATGAAATTGAATTGCTTGAAACCTGGATTTTGGAATCTTTGAAAGGTTTATAGGACATACAAGCAGTACAAATTGTGTCTGAGCTGTGGGAAAGAGATCTTGCTTCACCTTGCAGACCTGCATCTGAATGTACACTGGGCTGTACGTTTCTCTGAAGTGAAGGTATTTACCTCAAATGTTTTGCATAGGGAAAGTTATTGCCAAGGGATAACAGTAAATTTTTTGTTACAGAGGAGAAAGCCAGAATTAATGGGCTCATTCTGGAGTGCAGTCATTTTGCAGCTTACCTCCACTGAAAAGATTTTTCAGTTAAATTATTATAACATAACAATATATAGTCACAATTTTGATGTTTCTATTTGCATCATGTTTTTCTTTTTTAAGTGTCTGACTATTCCAACAGAAACAGTGTGTGGCATTTAGTAACTGTGGAACAGACCTCCTTCTCAATGAATGCAGGTGAGTTTTATAGATACTACTCAAAAATCCAAAAATGTTTAGCACTGTTTGTCTGTCTCTCTTGGTTTTCATTGAACAACCATTGAGAATTCCACAAGAGTGTAAAGGTTTGGGAGTTACCCCCGCCCCCCACACTTGTAAAATAACCCAGACTAGCACTCAGTCAGCTGGAAGTTAAATGATGAAGCTCTATTTACAGCTTTGCACAATGTACAGCAGATATTTACACTATATACACAATATTTACAGGAATATACAAAGTAAAATGTAATACAGCAACACAACTCCCCTCCCAGAAATCAGAGACCCCAGGAGGGGCTCCCAACCACCCTTCCACCTTCTCCCCACCCCTGTACCTTACCCCAAGGTTTGCCTTACGTGCAAGGTAAATTAGGAGGATCAGCCAGGAGGGTTAGAAGAAAAGTGGTTAGTGAGGATTAATCAGCAGAGGAGCCAGAGTCCAGAAGCTGCTAGATCCCACCAGCAGCTGCTGTTCCAGCAAGCGACAGACACTGACTTATCAATTGTTTTGGTTAGTGTTCCCAAACAATTCTCCAGCAAGTGTATGAGTGAAGTAGACATCATGATGTTTTCCTTTCACAGCCTATAGTGTAATTTTGTCTATTAAAATATTCCAATTAGCCTCAAACCAGCACAAAGAGAAACCCAGATGTGCCTTCTCTTAGGTAATTTGGTTTAGGATATCTGCAGAAAGGTGATGATTTTTTATATTAATTTTACTGTAATATTTCAGTAGGATATACAAAAATGTTAATATATTGTGTGCATTCAAGCAGCTGTGTGAAGTGTTAGCAGTTGTGCCAGCTTCTGTCCTCACCTTCTCTAATCCATGCTGGATCCATCAGTCTTCATTGTGGGCAGGGGTGTCCAGAGCTTTTCCAAATCTCTCTGAAGCAATTGTGGATGATTTCACACTTTCCAGAACTTCTGAATAAACTCCGTAGCTAGAAACATCTTGCAGTCTCCGTTTTTCTCAAGTTAAACTTTATGATGTCAGAAGTTCCATATTCTGTCCTTGTTGAACATTGGTGCTGGATGACAACAGAGTTTATTTTACTGAGATATTAATTTGTATATTGGTGTATTGTGTAAACATTCACAGAAGAAGCTAGGCAGATGTGAATGCTCTTTGCAGCACCTTCTGAATCAGAGAATCACAGAATAACAGAACTTTAGAGGTTGGAAACAACCTCCGAAGATCATTGAGTCCAAAGGCAGGATCCCCTAGGGTAGTTCTCACAGAAATGTATCAAGTAGGTTTTGAAATTCTCCAGAGAAGGAGACTCCACAACCTCTCTGCTTAGTTTGCTCCAGTGCTTGGTCACCTTCACTGTAAAGAAGTTTCTCCTCATGTTGAGGTGAAACCTTCTACGTTCCAATTTGTAGCCATTGTTCCTTGTCTTATTGCTGCTGATCACTGAAAAGAGATTGGCCCCATCCACTTGACATCCACCCCTCAGATATTTATAGATGCTGATGAGATCTCCTCTTAGTCTTCTCTTCTCCAGACTGAACACTCCCAGGTTTCTCAGTCTCTCTTCCTAAGGGAGATGTTTAAGTTTCCCAGTCATCCTCATGGCTTTCAGTTGGACTCTCTCCAGCGGGGCCTTGCCTCTCTTGAACTGAGGAGCCCAAAATTGGACATGCATGGAGGCTTAGACGCCATTATGATGTACTGGGCTGCCAGAAAAGCTGTTTCTCAGTTCACATTGCAATTACAACTAACAAACTATTGTAGTAAATGATCTTATAACCACACCAGATCTTCTGTAAAGCTCAGAAAAACTAGATATATACAACCCATATACAAACGCATAGCCACAGTATTATTTTAAGTAGCTTTCTGTGCATCCTCTTTTTCCATTAGGAAGTCCCTTCTGCTGACTATGGGCATGTTAATAGATGAGAGATATATAAACTAGATATTGCCTTCAAGATAGGGATGATCAACCTTGCACTGATTTTGCTTCAATCTTTAAAGACCTCTAGTGAAAATTAGTTGACTTACTCATTAAATATTGTCAGGGTTCTCAGAAAATATAAACTCACCATGGAAACTTCAGAGTTAATACTGAAGGGCAGCTGTAGCTAGTTTTGGAACCAGCTCAAGCATGTCTTTCCTGTTGCTAAACTAGAAACCTTTCTGTGAATTGTCTAATATAACCTTTGCCTTTTCAACCTTAGAAGAACCCAGTTCTTTTTATTGTAGATTAAATTCCACAGATATTATAGCTCTTACTCTCAGAAACAGAAAGTCTACTTGGTCCATTTTGTGGTTGGAATACAAGTAAATCCAACTCTTTTCAAAGCATCTGTGAGTACTTGGTTAGAAAAGTCTTTGGAGCAAAATGGGGCATTTGCAGAAAACCACAGAGAGTGGGACAGAATTTTAAACACAAACTAAAATAAACCTGTAAGAAACATAAAAGAATAACAATTATTAGAGTTATCCCAATTGTATATAATCTTAATTTTTAAGTGCACATTCTATTAGTTTATATTCACAGTCTGGTTTCCAGTGAAATTTGGTATAAAAAGGAACATTTTACAACTGTAGCTGGAAGTTAAATACAAGGCATTTTTTTAACCACCTTTCTAAATGATGGTAAGAATGGCATTAACATGACTTTAACATACTAGTTGAGATGTTCCCATAGAGAAGAAACAAAGGAATGAATTAACAGGAAAAAGTATGATAAAATAAGAGGAAACCTGAACTGTTTGCCCATATATTTTTTCCTATGCTTGTATTTGATACAAACTTCTTAAATCTCTTATCCCCTCTAGGTTTTACTCAGAATCTCTCAGTCCACAGTGACTCAGTAAACCACTGCTTGTTTATTTATTTTACTTAATCTGGTTTATTGGTGCACTCAGCAAAATTATACTGTTGGGGGGCATTTGGGAAACTGGCCTGGTTTGTGTCCTAAATTAGGAAAGAAGTGATTTATGTGTCATCTCTGTGAACTGGTGGGAGGAGGAAGAGAGACGGCACCGTGCTTGCCTTTGCTGTTGCTGTGGTAATACAAACACCCTTTTTCCTCACTCATTTTCCACTATTAACATTTATGAATAAGTGAAGCACACTTTCAGAAGGCATGTAAATATGGAGAATGTCACGAAATGCATGTGGAGAATGTGTGTGAAATATTTGTCCCTCATTCTACCTGCTAATACCATAACAGGAGTACGTTACCTCTCAAATGAATTGCCTTTGTAAACTGCTCCTCTCCTCTCAGAGTTCAGGAGTAGCTGCATAAAAGCAGCACCTTTGGGAGGCACTTGAGCAAGCCTTGAGCAGGCAGCAGGTGAGAATAAAAATAAATTTTGGGGTGGAGGGGAAAATGATTTCTCTGCTTCAGCACTCTGACATGATGGTCTATTCTACCTTCCTGTAGTCAAAATTGACCACATCCTGCAAGACTCTATTGCTGAAATGAGACAACATTTTGAGTCTTTTACAGATTTTAACATTTTTTTTCCTGAATGCTAAGTTCATTTTGGTTTATGTCGTATCTATATAATTTTAATCTTCTCTATCTGAGATGAGCTTTCTTTGTGGAATAGCAGAGATGAGATACCTGTAAAACCAATGATAAGTTCACCAGGAAACCAGGCTTAAAATACTAGCAGGTAAAAGAAATAAACAAAACAAAACAAAACAAAATCGAGCATTCATTTCAACATGCAGGTGTAAGAAATGAAATGAAGAATCAATGATGTATTCAAGCACAAGGAACTGCATAGAGCACCAAACTGCGTGTTTCAGTCCTGGATTTTGCAGATTCCTGCATGGGAGAAGTGTAAAGGTGGTTTGGATGAATATCCAAAACCATTGCTAGCATAAGGCCTTGATTCAAAGTGGAGGTTCAGTTTACATTTTGGAGAATGGCCTTTCTGTTCTGTTGGACAAATGCAGTAGGCTATAGGTCAGAAGGTGAAAACAGCATCTGAAGCTGATGATTTGGTTGGTTTGCCTACCTAGTGACACAAAAGGAATGTTAAAGGAGTAATTCCTCCCTTTATGTACTGTTGTAGACAGGCCTTGTTCAGTATTTAAATGGAATAGAGGGTGGGGAAAGTTGACAACTCTCATGAAAAGTTTCTGAACCCATCTGATAGCTCAAATACAAAACAGATGTTGATATGGGTATGAATGGAAATCATTAAACAGCTATGCAAGTCGGAAGCTGTTGGTACTCTGCTTTCACAGAAAGAACCTAACTAAAGGAAATGCAAGCAAATAAGACTGATATTTCAAAAAGTAAACACTGATCAAAACAACTGAATAAACTCAATCTATTTTGATTTTATAGACCATGGTAATCCACGTTCACCATTATTTCTTTATTCAATATCTTGAAAGGGCTTTTTTTTTTTTATTTTTAATAAAGATCTTTATGCACTATTTTGTTGAAGTGGTAAAAGTTTTAACATGGAAACATATTAAATGGAAATTGTGATTTCTTTTTTGCCTATATATTCAATTATTTTAAATAGATTTATTTTGTATTATGCCATTATAGAAGTCAGTTAGAATTGTCAGGAAAAAAAATGAATAAAATACAAGAAAACACTATGTTTTTCAATTAAAATGGACAAGAATAGTATTTCAGATGGCATGTATTTGTCACACTTGTCTTCATCTGCATTCACTCAATAAGTATACATCCTGCTAGAAACTAAGGCCATTTTAGTAATTAATGGAAGAGTTTTAGTGAGTCAGCCTTGGCTTCTCCTTTACCATTATTCTTCTGCCAACTTTGCCTACTGTAACGTCATCCTGATTTTCAGCTCCTCACAGTAAGAACTGTTTTCTTCAAGGCTGCTCGAGGAGCTCAGGAGTGAAACAGAAATATCAGGCATGGAATTGCTTGGAAGTAAAGTGAACACTTGAGTTCCCTGAAGGTGCACATCTGCTTTGATTAGAGGATGATGCCGTAACTATGCAGCCATCACATTTGAATTGCTGCAGGACCATACTCTGGTGAGGGTCCTGAAAGACTGGTATTGTTCATGTTTACTCAGGGGACTGAGCCAAAACATCTTGATTTCAATGAATCTTAGATTACATATTCACTGCCAGGAATTTCCAGACTCTCCAGAGCCAACCAGAAATGTCAGAAACAATCCAGCATAACTCCACACCAGCAAATTTAACTTCAGGTAATCACATACTGGTTCAGACTCAAGTAAGTTAAGTATTAGAGTGAAGATCAAATGGCAGAAACAGAGCTTGCTGAGGAAATTTTTTCAGGAAATGGAAAGGGAAAGATCTCAAATTGAAAGTAGTGTCCATGATCACAATTAGAAATGCTGACAATTTTTTCAGTAAATAAGAGTTCTGAATCTTCCATTTTCCTCCATCACTGTGAGATCCCATCCATTCTCTGCAGTTCAAATGAGCTGTGCGAAGTCCACAACGTATCATAGGAATGGTCAGATGTAGTGTTGAGCATTTGGCACATAACGTTTGTCACTGAAAAAAAAAAAAAGTTGATATTATATTAATAACATGTTATTAATTGTAGTTATTAATTTCAGTATAAATGTTAATTTTTTATTATTAATATTTTTAAATCGGGACAATTCCCTGAGATTCTTTGGATTTTTGGTCAACAGGAAATAGTTGCACAAAAGATATTTATGAACACAGAATTAAACACTTTAAACAATCAGAATTTGGAAAATAGGAATGCAAAACCAGGAAAAATTCTAATTCTTCTTACAGAGCCTTAGCATCAACTCTAGAATATGTACTCATGACACCTTGGTCCCTGAGTAAGTTTCCCATACAAGAATGCTTCCAAAACTCATGATAATAATCCTGCAGTAAAATACAAAATATTCCAGGTAGAGGGAAGGAGAAAAGAGCTGAGTTGCTGCCAAGCCAGACAGTGTAAGCTGCAAACAGGTGGCCCTAAGGATTCCCAGTCAATGAGCCATGAATGGGGTGCTGCTCCCGGTGAAGTCAGTGCAGAAAGGCACAGTTTCTAAATCACCCCACATTAAATACATCATTTTGAAAATTAAACTGGCCAATAGGCACTAGCATCATTGTTCTGGCCAATGAATTCAAAGCTTCCTACCTTCTGTGACCATGTAGGCACGTTGAGGGGCAGCACCTGATACATGGTGCTAAACTCCTAGCCCTCAAGGCTTTGTTGCTCCATTGTTTGCTCAATCTACTACAACTCCCAGACCCACAACAGGAGGAGGAGAGCAAGGGTTAAGCCAGCCTGGCAGGATTTATGCCTTACCAGGACAGATGTGTTGAGAAACACTAATGAAAATGTTCTGTGTGATGATATTTTCATTTAAATGAGTAAATGGAAAAAAGAACGAGTAAATATGAAGTCAGAAACAGTTTCAGAGCAATGAAACAGGTTGTTACTGTAATCTCACTACTTTTCCCACAGTAATTGCATATTAAAGTAAGATGCATTTCTAATGGAATGATGATGAAGGTGATGATCTGCTTGAAATCTATAAATTCTTTTTTATTTCTCTTTATTTTATTGGTCAAAATATTTTTAAAAAAAGAGTCTGCTAATGAAAGTAAATTCCTTGGCAATGTCTTATCTCTAACTATAGTTTTATCTGCAGCTTGAATAGCTAAAAGGACAACACACTGGTGGTGGTGAAGTCAACATTGGACAGCATCCTGGGAGGACTTTAGGAGCTGCCTTTTTCAATCTGAATTTTCTCATTATGATGTGTTTACATGCACAAATGACTGATGAGAAGACAAAATGCAAATCCATCAAGAAAAGATTTTAAGTTCTTATTTCTCCTTTTTTCCTTGTTAAAATGAAAAATATAAATTAGCATTAATATTGTTATTTCGAACTCCTTTAAAAGCTTTACTGCTTGAAAGATCCTGCTCTCTGCTCAGAAGACATATTAATTCCCCCTTGCTGTAAGAATTTACTTAGCTGCCTCACTCAGTGCTGTAGGTAAATAACACAGCTCAGCAGGACTGCGCTTATGAATAACTTTATGGATGTCCTTAAGGGTTTTCATCTTTTGGCCTTCAGTGATTACACAGCCTAGGTCAAGTCACCTTTCTTGAAGCATTTCAGATCATTTTATTTGCAAATAAATTTATAGGAACCTAAAAACTTGAATGATCAATTTTCTGATAGCAGCTACTGACAATATTGAAATTTAAAAGTACTGTGAAGAAAAGTAACATACAAAGTTTCGTATATTCTTACAGAGCTTTTGGGTTTGCTTTGGTTTGGGGATTTTTGTTTGTTTTGGCTTGATGTAGGGGGTTTGGTTTGGTCATTTGCATTTTTTTTTTTTTTTCCTGTTAGAAACTTACAATCAACTTGTGGTTGGCTGGGTTTTTGCACCCAGTATAAATCGGCAAATGGACACTCTGTCTAGAAAAACATAAATAGAGCAAGGGAGAAGATGATGTTCTGCCTTGAATGAGTTCCCGCCTTAAGAGTTCCCCACCTTGACAGAGCTCCTGTTTTGGACTGTCCTCGCTTTTGGATGGTTCCTACCCTTTCACACGGCTCCTGCTTTTGCACCATCCCTGTCTTGGGATAGTTCTACCCACTTTTGCACACTCTGTGCAGACTTGTAGGCTTGGCAAGTCCTGGGGTCCTTTTGAGAGATGCCGGTGGCAGCCAGACTCAGCTGCTCTTGGACCATACACCACCTGACTTGGAAACATAGAATCATAGAATAGTAAGGTTGAAAGAGACATTGAGGATCATCTAGTTCCAACCCCCTGCCATAGGCAAGGACACCTCCCACTAGTACAGGTTACTCAAGGCCTCATCCAACCTGGCCTTGAACACCTCCAGGAAGGGAGCATCCACAACCTCCCTGGGCAGCCTGTTCCAGTGCCTCACCACCCTCACTGGAAAGAACTTCCTCCTAACATCCAGTCTAAATC
>VWZE01026074.1:0-10996 GCA_013396675.1 Eubucco bourcierii | reverse complement strand
TAGGAGAGCTGCTCCAGCCCTCTGATCATCTTTGTGGCCCTCCTCTGGACCCGCTCCAACACTTCCATGTCCTTCCTGTGCTGAGGGTTCCAAGCCCCAAACATGCCCTAAACCAGACAGTGGAGTGGGTGTTTGTAATTCTGGTGATCCTGACATGACCCAGACTTGCCTGGAGATGTCCTGGGTCCAGAAAAACCCGGTGTACATGTTGCACGTGGGTCTGACCTTGTGGGACACATAGAGACTGTGTGTGTACCTCTGGCCATGTTGGGCCAACTTGATTCTATAGGTTAAAATATCGAGTTTCTCTCTTTAACTCTCTTCTGCTATTGGTCATTATTGTCTGAGGAGAGTTATATTAATACTGACCAAAATAGTAAGCCTTGCCTTGCCTTGTATTGCCTGGAGAAACAAGAATGACTGATATCGAGGTTGCAGGTAGAAAAAGCCTCTCACAGCAAGCAACTATACATCTGCTGTGCAGAAGCTGCAGAGACAAGAAATGCTCCAACCCTGTGAGCAAGCACTGGAGGAAACCCCAAGATGCATGCCCTGCACACACTAAAGGAATATATCCCTCATAAAAACAGTCTGCCTGTGAGTAAACCTGGTATATCTAACCTTAAAGTCTTGGTAAAGATTTTAGGTGTCAACCACCTTGCCCAGTGGCCATAACAACCCCTAGTGGGCAAGTAGCATTATCACTGTGTATCTCTTTCCATTTCAAGCTGATGTTTGCATTTCTGTTTTTCCTTAGCTGTTTAAATTGCCTGTTCCCTATGTGTAAATACCCACAACTGTGCATTCAAGCCTTATAAATAAGTTTTCTGGCAAGATTTAATAGTAATAAATATTTTTTTAAATTAAATTACTTTTTGTCCGGTTATTAATAATAACTCATATTTTGACAGCACGATGTCAGAGGTCAGAATTCAAACAAAGATTAGAAGAGAGAAAAAAAGATTAACGTCCTAGATAGGTAAATGCATAGAGGCACATTGTGAAATTCAAAGAGATAAAGGAGCTTGACTTGGAGTAGTTCCACAGATGACCTTCAAGTTTCCAATTCAGTAATACCTTTCATCCAGAGTTACATGAACTGTTGAAAGGACTGTTTGCTTAACTGGTCCTTTTATGAGTGACTGCTTTTTACAGGTTTGTTGAGCCACCGGAATGAATGTCAGACCAGGAGCAAGGCTTTATTTTCTGGTTGGAACTTACGAGAAAGACAATAGCTGGATTCAAAAATTATTGCAGACCAACTTGCTCCACAGTAGGCACTTGCTCCACATATGTGAAGTCTGGAGATTGTTTGGATGTGTATTCATGGTTACTGATACTACAAGGTCTTAGGTAAAATTGAAGATTGAATTTATGTCTTAGAGCAGGAAAAGTTGATAAGAAATTTGTAATAGAAGTTGCTAGAAGTGGCTACCACATATGGATAGATGAAAATGTATTACTAATTTCTCTTTTCTTGCTAGATTCACTGTCTAACAAAGAGGTGGAAGATTAGGGAATCATTTGGCACAGAACAAATCAGTTAATGATGAATGCAATACAGAGATGGAGATTAAGATTATATTTTGATCTAGAAGTCACTGATGACCTTTGTGAGAGTCTAAATCTCCCTTGTTCAAGTCAACAAAGACAAAGATTGTCTTTGTTACCTTTCTGGACTCAGCCAGGTGCCTGGCCAAATGTTCAGGTATGCGAACGACAGAGATACAGCGTCTTTGTGACCTTTCTAAACTCAGTCCAGTTTGAATGCCTAGGATGTGTATGTCTTACATCAGCTAGAAAAGGCTTATGGGATATATGTATTTGGGGTATGGACAGGTAAGCTGTGCAGGGAGGGGATGGAGGCCCTCCCCAGTGCCACTGCTGGATCCCTGCAAATGCAGGAGAATACACAGAAAGATTCCCTGGGGAGCTGCACCTGGGCACAGATCTGAAAAACTGTATAAGAAGGCCAAGAAGAACACCTCCACCAGAACACCTCTACCAGAAGAATTTGAGAAACAATTGACCTAAACAACAACCGATCTAAACAATCAATCTAAAAAACTGTATAAGAAGACCAAGAAGAACACCTCCACCATAACATCTCTACCAGAAGAATTTGAGGAACAACTCCTGCAGAACTCCACAAGAACTCCTAATGAACTCCATGGAAGAACATCCCTGGGCCACACATACGTCTCTCTCTCTCTCCTCCCACTCTCTCTCCTCCCATCTTTAGCTGATGCTGATATAATCCCTGCTCTTTCCCTTCACTGTTCTGTTTGTCTCTGTTTTTCCCTCTCCCTCTTTCCCCTCCTTCTCTCTCTCCCTCTGTTTTGTTCATCTTTATCCTTCAATAAATAGTTTTGTGGTGATGTATGGTCTCACTTGCACCTTAATTTCACAACATGGAAATCTATAAGAACAGGTCTTGCACCTCTGAACAGAGATATTGCTAATCTGTTCTCTGGACCACAACCTTTCATGAAGAATAAGAGTTAAAATAGAAATGAAACTATGGCAAGACATAGGATAACATGGAGCAGACAATTCTTAAGGTTTATTGTTCCTCTTCCCTCTTCTTTCAACTTCCATGAAATTTTGCTCAAATTGCTATCAAGGTTTGGAATAGATTCTCCAACACATAGGAAGATTTTTACACAGGAGATGCTACTCTCAGGTACATGATATTTCTGCAACCATGCAGACATTTGGTGTAAGCTTCATGCATGATCCTTAAGGAGAAGGTATTTTGGTGGGTTTTTTTCTTATGCAGACAGGATTTTTTTTTTCCCCTTATGTATAATTACCTGAGAAAATTATTTGGTCTCTTATTCTGTGACCGTTTTAGCTTTCATTCTGGGGAAAGACAAAACAAAACAGAACAAAAAACAAGTATCTGCAGCATTTTCCAAGGAAAATGTTGTTGCTTATTGCACACCAGAAGATTAGCCCATTTGTGTTTTACTAGCTGTATTCTACTATAATGCTACATAAACCTGCTCGCAATAGGTAGAACCACAGAAATCAGTGCAAATGTTTTTCAGGTTCACTTTATAAACTGATATATCTGCAATGATATTTAAATAGTCCATTTTAATTTGAAGTATTTTGTGTTACATAGAAAAGATCTTTTTTCCCCCTTCTTTTCTTCCCCCCACCACAAATATTTCTTTTGTGTTAGTAAAGATTCTAAAATTTCTGACAACTCAGAAATGCTTAGAAGTTAGTTGATTACCAGTAGTAGAAATGTCCTTGCTGTGCTCTCAGACTGATGAGATTTGTACAATAAAGGAAGGAGTGAGCAGTTTCTGAGTTCTCTCTTCAAGTGAATTGCCTGTGCCTTTGTTAGCACCTGTTCACTGCTGATTGTTTGCTCATGCAAATGAAAGTAGATGATCCTTCTCACTGTGCTCGGAGCTGGGATGAACTTTTTGCCATAAGACCATACTGGAATTGAAACAAGGATTTCCTGTGTCAAACCCTGTTCATCATCTTTCCCTTGAACTACTGCTGTGTGTGAAAGCAGCAGAAGAAAAAAACATTTTCTATTGGGTAAATTTTCCAGCTGCTACAATAAATTGTAGAATCACAGAATACCGGACCAGATCACCTGATGCAACCTTTCTTGGGAAAAGTGTGATGTGGATAAGATGACTCAACACTCTGTGCCTCTGAATCTTAAAGTTGGGGACATCCTCACTTCTCTAGGGACATTATTCTGATGGGTGACTGTTCTGATGATGAAAAATTTTCCTCTTGTGTCTGATCAGATTGTCCTCAGGAGTAATTTGCACACGTTACTCATCATTTTTTCCACATGACTCCTTTTATAAAGGGAGTCTTCGTTTTTGCAGCCATGCTTTAAATAGTGTAACATGGTGAGAATATCTCCCCATAGTTGCCTTTTCTTAAAGATGAAAAACCCATTTCTATCAGCCCTTCCTCATGTAGCACCTCCCTAGTCTCTCAATACTCTTACCTGGACCACTTAGGTCTGTCCACAACTTTTTTGTATGTTAAGGACCAAAACTGTATTGCAGATGTGGCCTGGCAAGCTGATGCAACAGCACTGAACTCTGTTGACTCAAGATCAGACTGAAGTGGTTTAACCCCTCCAACATCAGTTGTTACTAATAATTAGAGAAGCTGGAGAAGATTCAGTAACAGTAGCAATTGTAAGAGTGGTATAGAAATCTCCTGTGAGTACAAAATTGGATCTAGGTGTCTACAGGACCAGTGTAGGAAAACACTGCACCTGCTCTGTCATTAATTCAATAATATGAAAACTGATACTTTTTACCAGTGTGTTGGTGTCACACTCCTTGGGTACACAGGATGTGATATTTCTCATTACGGTGTTCATGTGGGTCTGCATTCAGGGATACAGTGAAAGAGTCACAAAAGCTTCCCTTGGATTCAGTCTTTCATTCACAATCCCTTTTCTCTGTGTGTTGCGGTCCCAAAGTTTCCCAAGGCCCATTTGCTGAGCTGGTTCTAGGAGACCACTTAGAAGTTTGAGTTGGCAAAGTGATACCCTGTAACTCATCTCATCGTCCTTTTCTTCATTCAGTTTATGACTTCTTACAACTGTTTTCAGTATTTGTAGATTGTAGATTCATATTCAGTGGTTGCAATAAAATAAAATGATGCTCTGACAACTCACATTATGAACTATCACATTGCTCATAGTGACTAAATAAAAATATGACCTTACTAAATTGAGAGACATGACAAAATACTTTTACTCAGTAAATTACATAACACCCAAGAGGTGTTAATTGCTATTCTGTATAATCATACAACTAAAGTGGGCTGAGGACAATGGAAAACAGGATGATCACTCATTTAGAAGATTGGATAGAAGTACTGTAGCATGAAGAACAAAAGTGAGTGTGTGCTGAACCATGTCATAAGAACAGACCTTACAGTCTCAGACAGTCAAAATGGTCTTGCACTAACAAATGTTGGCAGATGTAGAGGCTTATTTCCATCCTGAACAGACTTTTAATGCAGTGCTAGAAGTAGTTAAAGGGGACATATCCTTACCAGTATGTTTTCCCCTTATTGAAAAATAGGAAATTATCAATGTCTTAGTTGAAAACTACAGTGCTTTTAAAGTTCTCTCTGTGAGTTTGTGTATACACACATCTATTTGTTAACACCAATAGGTATTTTGTAAGGATTAATAACAAAGACATTTTCAAAACCTCAGACTTTCATGACCTTGTGTATTGCAGAAAAACCTGAGAACCATACAGTTGTAATTTTTACACACCTGTGTCTCAAATTCAAACGATAAATTCATGTTGCTTCTATAGTGCTTCCTTGAACATTATGTCAATCCCTCTGTAATTCAAAACAAGTGTAGAGTTGGGAAAAAGGCTCTCAGTCTCTACAGGGTATTATGCTTTACTAGATACTGTTCTTGACTCCCAATCATGGATGATTGTGAAACCAGAGCCATACACAAGTAGGGACTATAAGCAACCTCCAAAGATCAGCAAGTCCAGCTGCCCTGCCAAAGAAGAATCACCTAGGGCAGGTAACAGAGGAACACATCCAGACAGGTCTTGAAAGTCTCTAGAAGAGACTCCACAGCCTCTCTGGAACCCATTCCAGTGTTCTGGAACCCATTCCAGTGTTCTGGAACCCTCACAGTAACAAAGGTTTTTCCTCATATTGGCATTCAGATATTTGTTAACATTAATCCTCTCTTTGTTTTCTTTTCTCCAGACTAAACAGCCCCAGGCGTCTCAGCCTTTCCTCATAAAACAGATGTTCCAGTCCTCTAACAATCCTTATAGCACTCCATTGGATACTGTTTAGTATACCCCTTTCCTCTTGAACTAGGTAGCCTGTAACTGGACATAATACTCCAGATGTGGTCTCACCGTGGCAGATTAGAGGCAAAGGAGAACCTCCCTTGACCTGCTGGCCACACTCTTCTTGATGCCCTCCAGCATAGCTTTGGCATTCTTGGCCATAAGGGCACATTGCTTGTCAATGGATAACTTATTGCCCACCAGAATTCCAAGGTCCTTCTCCATGGAGCTGCTTTCTGGTGTATGATGTTGCTTCTCCCCAGGTCCAAGACTCTACTCCAATTCTTGCTGAACCTCTGCACAGCTGTCCAGTCTGTCCAGATCTCACTGAATGGCCACAGAACCTCTGGTGTATTAGCTAATCCTTTCAGTTTTGTATCATCACCAAACTTTCTGAGTTTACACTCTGTTTTGTCATCCAGGCAGTTTATGAATATGCTGAATAAGACTGGAACCAATACTAACCCTTGAAGAACACTGCTGGTTACAGATCTTCAACTGCACTCTGCACTTTTGATCATGACTATCTGGGCTCGACTGTTTAGCCAAAGTCAACAATCTTCAAAATGAAAATGGAAATTCAGAAACTGAAATAAGTGAACAGAATATAAGGTCTGGGGGCTATCAACTGACTGCAATCAGGTTCGGGTTTTTTAGTTATTCTGCTTCTGAGGGAAAACTAAACTGATCAGATTGAATTTTCTGTACTTTGTGGAGCTGGCAGATGTTCTGCATTTCTGTACACTCCAGTGTAATACACTAAATGGAAAGACACAGAATTTTTCTTAATTTATTTTTCTTTCTTTCTTAAGAAGAGGAAAGATAGGTAGTTTATCAACTGGAGATTCTATGACCTAGATTCTTCATGTAACTCTGGGTTAATGTTATGTGAAAGATTACTCAGTGAATGTTTTCTTATCTGAATCATGAAAAGCAATTAGGTGTTCCTTATCTTTGGATGCGACACTCTCTAAATACCCATTTTTTTTCCTGTGTATTTCTTATCATAGATTCCTTCTTTACATGTCTCTTGAAGGAATATCTTGATAGAATTTTCATTTCATTCAGATATTTCTATGTTTTTGCCCCAACTTAAGATATATTCATACATATGTATATCAGTACACAGACACACATGCACATAGTTCAGTGTGTAATATGTGTGTCTATATGAAAATATTTTTTGTAATGCACGTAATTTGCCTGCTTCTTCAAGTTGTACAAAAACTTCGCCATGCCTATTTACAAGGACAAAACCAAACAAACAAGCAAAAGCCACAAACAAACAAATTATACTAAAAAACCAACAACAACAAAAAAAAAACAACTTTAAAAAAGTGTTGTGCTGGTTTGAGGCTAATTGGAATATTTTAATGGAGAAAATTACACTATAGGTTGTGAAAGGAAAACATGGTGATGCCTGTTTTACTCATAGGCTTGCTGAGATAGTTTGGGTAAAAGAAACCAAAGCATAGATAAGGCATTCACTCTCTGTCTCTCTCTGGGGACGCAGCATCTCGAGCAGTTTCTAGCTTCTGGTTTCTCTTTGCCGACTAACCTTCACTAACAACTTTTCTTCTAACCTCCCTGGCCGATCCTCCTAATTCACCTTGCACATATGTCAAACCTTGGGGTAAGGTAAANGTCCTTAACTTCCAGCCAGATGAATTCTAGTCTGGGTCATTTTACAAAGTGCAGGGGTGGGGCATGGAACTCCCAAACCATCACAAGTGTTCTGAATACGAAGATACAAAAATTTTGTAGAAATACTCATGAAATTAGAATTGGGTTCAAACTGCAAATTCACCACTTCTGTGCCACAAGAGTGCTTCCTGTTGTGGAATATCAGCATTGTACGACTCCTGTCTCACTCAAGACTCACTGAAGATAAAGAAGAGGTAAAAAAATTTAAAATCACTTTATAACTACTCGTTATTCAGGCATCTGGCAGCCTTCTCAAACTTCTCTACATGTCCATCCCTTCTAATACAGTTCCCTGGTTTTGTAGTTTGACATGATACCACTTGATAATTCAGGTGGCAAGTAATTTCTTTTCCCAGTCTCTCTAGGCATTCTCAGCTAACCCTTCCTCTCTGCTGATGTTTAATTTAAATAGATATTCCTGTATTCTACTTGTTTTAAGTTCTAAAGATTCAGTGGTAGCTATTTATAAATTCTCTTATTTGAAAGAAAAAAAATTTTTAAACTTCTCTTCAGATTCTTGAAAACTTTTATCTGCTTCTAAGATTATGATGCAATCATCTCTGAGTTTGGTAACAGGACAATGTGCTTGAACGACACCTCACATTAGTATATCCTGTTGGATATAAGAAGCACTTTTCATCACAAGGACTCTGTCTAAAATAAAAGAAGATTAAATACAGACGAAGAGTGCTGAGACCATAATTCAAAACACATGTAACTAACAGCATCCTCATTTGTCCCAGATCTCTATAGGTAAACAAATGTCAGTGGGAAGTACGGTAGGTTTTGAAGTTTGATTCATTGGACTACAGGGAGAAAAGAAAAAAAATTCCTGATAAGCAGAAGCAGAAACAGCATTCCCTTACAAAAGCCTTACGAAAGTGCCTAATAGGCTGATAATTAACTGTAGCTGTCTATGGGACTTCTGCTTGCCAACTGCTCTTCCAGCAAATGGTCCCTGTCGCACACAGCCATTGTGCAATACTGAATATGTTCCTCTCTAGACGGAGTAAGAACACAGTCTTCTCAGCCAGGGCTGTTTGGCTCTCTGCAGTAAATTGTTACAGTACTGGTTGTATTTGATAGCCTACAAACCCAGCCCCGATGTGAAATCCAGTGAAACTACTGAGGACTTGTGATGTGTTTCAGCAGTCTCTGGATCACTGTGACCACAGTTTGCTCATGCACATGCAGCCTCCAGCGAGACTGCACACAAGGAAAACGAAGCCAAAACTAAACAAGGACTACTTTCTCACCATTATCTTTAAGTAACCATTTGTAATTTGTGGAGCAAGATGCTGGTTTATGTGTTGTTCATTAGCTTCTGGTGGAGAATTAGATGTTATTGCTGAAAACAGAACACGGGTTCAGTCCAGGGAGATCACCCAAAGGAGAAGGGCTCCGCAGTGTTCAGAGAATGAGAAACAAACTCCATGGACACTTTCATTCCACATGAAATTGTTTGGACATTGTTATCTAAATGAGTTCTGGTCCTCATGTGCGGCACAGTCTGTATGTATCCTCAACAAACCAAATTCTTCAAACATGTTCAGGTAGCCTGTTCTCATGGGTTACTCACCAGCATAGTTATCTTACTTAAGATCCAAAATGTCTGCACTCCTGTCCCATTAGAAAGACAAATTTCTGAGATTTTAGAATAGAAGACTGTAACAGCAACACCAAGCTCATAGCAAAGCCAAGCCTATCATAGTATCACAGGGTTGGAAGGGACCTCAAAGATCATCAAGTCCAACCCATCACCACAGACCTCAAGACTAGACCATGGCACCAAGTGCCAAATCCAAACATGCCTTGAACACCTCCAGGGACAGTGACTCCACCACCTCCCTGGGTAACCCATTCCAGTAGCCAATGTCTCTCTCAATGAAGAACTTTCTCCTCACCTCCAGCCTAAACTTCCCAAGGAAAATGTAGACAAACTGAAAGGCAGGGGGAAAAATAATTATTTCCAGGATCACCTAGAGGTATTTTTTCTAAACTTGCTACTGGTCATACTTTACATGACAAGAAGTGTTTCCATAGAAAGAATCACAGAATGTCAGGGGCTCAAAGGAACCTTGAAAGATCACCCAGTCCAACCCCACTGCAGAAGCAGGATCACCTATACCAGATCACACAGGAACACATCCAGGTGGGTTTTGAATATTTCCAGAGAGGGAGACTCCACAACCAACCTGGGCAGCCTGTTCCAGTTCTCTGTTACCCTCACAGTGAAAAGAATCCTTCTTATGTTTACATGAAATTTCTTATGCCTTAAAGAATTGGATTTCAGAATGTTCCTCCTTCTGAAATCGATCTGCTGTATGTGCCTTGTTGGAATTCTAAAGCGTCACTTGCCTGTTCCATTTCTCTTTCTGTTTTAAACTTCACAAGATTTAGTTGTACTTTGATGATTGCTAGCCTTTTTTTTCTTTTCTTTTTTTCCCCCTGGATTTCCACTGTACGAAAAAAAAGAAAAAAAAAGAAAATTTGTAACTAAATTAAAAGCTGCAAATTGTCATGCTACAGTACTAGCAAATACTTAAGAGCACCTCAGTAGACAGTAGGTAACATTTAGGAAAAGACATCCTATATTAGTGGAATATGCTGCTGTATTTGATGATGTTGTTGTGGCCAGTTAAAGATTATTTTAAGTCACTGACTGACTTCAGGCAATAAAGTAAGAAAGGGAACAAATTGTCTTAATGGGGATTTAACATCTCTTTCTTTTTTCTGCATATTAATTTAACACTGATGTTAATACAGTATAAACTGCACTGTTCAGTAGGAGCTCTTAAGTAATTTTCATTTTCTGAAAGCAGCAGCCTACAGTTCACATGAGAAGTTCACAGCTCTTTGAACAGTAACGTGGCAGAAAACTCATTAATACAGCTTACTTGATATTAACCAGAGCAGAGAGCAATGTACAGCAAGTACAAAACAAACAAATGTACCTACACAGAGATTATTCGGATTATCCCAGTACATTTCTTACTACTACCATGTCTTGACACCAGTGTCACTCATTTTAAGTAGAGCACATAAATCTTGAAGTGGATGACATTGTTATAAGGCTTCAGTGTGGAAATTCAATGTATGTGGGTAATATTGTTCTGCTAAATCTGCAATGTGGTACAACTGAGATTATTCAACTCTCACTTGAGGACACCAGTGCTTGAGTGTCATTCTAAAATTCTCTTAATATCATTCTGTCATCGATGAATTTTGTGAGTCCTGAGTGGATATTCAGCTGCATGGAATTAGCCCTGCTCTCTGGATTCAGTGAAAAGACACAAATACATTTGCTGAGAGTCTGGTCCAAAGTATATTGTCAAAAAAATGGCTAATGTCAGCTTGATTTCACACCACCACCCCTAACACTTAAATGCTGAGATTATTTCTACCCAAACACAAAACATTGTTGTGATAGGCCTAAGCAGATCAAAATAGGCTTATACATGTCC
>VWZE01026072.1:40094-52161 GCA_013396675.1 Eubucco bourcierii | reverse complement strand
GTTGAAGGTCAGGTTAGAGGAGGCCTTGAGTGAGCTGTGCTAGTGTGAGGTGTCCCTGCCTATGGCAGGGCATTGGAACTAGATGATCCTTGAGGTCCCTTCCAACCTTACCGTTCTATGAATCTATGATTCCAATATCTCCTGATAGTCTTCTGATAGGTACAAATAAGTAAAAAAGAGAATTCTGAAAAAAAACCCAGGACATTTGTATCCCAAACATGATATTTTTTTTTTTTTCCCGTGAGAAACACTTTTGGTAAGTGCAGAAACTGCAGTTCAACTTCTGTCCTTATGATACAATCTTGTTCATCAAACTCATTTTGTATATTTGAGATACTTATGTCTATGAGATATTTATGACTCTCCCTTAGTTGAGGAGGGCTGGAGTAGGATGAGTGTTGATGGGCACAAATTAGAACACTGGGAGCTCCATCTAATTATAAGAGAAAACTTTCTGGTCAGGATGCTGGAGCACTTGAAGAGGCTGCCCAGAGAAGTTGTGGAGTCTCCTTCTCTGGAGACTTTCTGAAGCTACCTGGACATATTTCTGTGCAGCCTGTTCTAGATGAACCTGCTTTAGCAGGCAGGTTGGAGCAGATGATCTCCAGAGGTCCCTTCTGACACCTACCATTCTATGATTCTGTGAAATCTAGACTCAACAAGGAAAGCGTTCAGAGCAACGGGTAGCATCATTCAGCATGTATCCATTGCAGCAGCTCCAAAGAAGGCCAGAAGCCCATCAGAGTATGCAAGAGACTCAGAAGTGGTAAGATTTCCCTGTTTGCCTGCTAGTATAAATGAAGCAAATGCACAGCAGCTCTGTGTAACTTAACTTAGACCCATTGTTCGAATGCTTATCAATCTACCTACACTTGTGCTTTTCTGACAATCAGTTAAGGAAAGAATGTGTCTGTATATATTCTTTTTTATAAGTCACTGCAAATGCCATGTCTTACTCTTTTAAAGGTTATATTTCTGTGTCCAGCACTTGTGAAATCACAGTTTTATTTGCATTTTCAATTTGCTATAGCAATTATACTTTCTCTTCAAATCTGCCATTTGCAATTTCTTTCTCATTGTAGAGAGCCTTATAATCACCAGAATTTTATGACTCTAAGATGCCCTTTATCATGGTTTGCTTTCCCACTCATTTAGGCATAGATTTTCTTGTCTCACCGTGTGTATCTATGTTCTTCATCATAATTTCCTCCATCCTCTTCTGGTTTCTCAAGAGATAAGTCTAGAAATAAAAAAAAAAAGAGTTGTTTTAAAATAAATCAATACTTTAAAAAGAAGGTAGTTCAAATTTGGACAAAGTGGAATTTAGTTTACCTCTTCTTGGACTTAAATCTTAGGGAAGACATTTATTTATGAGGTTTTTTAATGTGATAATTTAGGAGAATTATATTTCAAATGATTATTAAGGAATCCAAACAAGAACAGTTTCCCAGTGCTATATGTGTGAACAGATATATGATCAGTAATTACAAGTTAGAGGAATCATCTCTAGAGCTGACTGCCTGCATAAAAAATTTCTGAATGCAGAAGATAATGGAATCCATTCAACCATTTGACACCACTGTGCAGTGCCTAAACCCAGAGCTACAAAGGAAGTTTAAGGCCTTGTAGATAATTTCTTCATACATTCCTCCAAGGGTAGGCATGGAGAGAGTCTAAATCTAAGCTCATGTCAGGGCAGCAGCTCGATGGTTTTGTGTACTAATGGAGGTGTGTTATGCTTGTAAGAGAATGGAAAACATGTATATGGTAGATCACAGTGAAGTGCAAGATACATCAAACTTAAAGTGTGAATGGATCATTGTTGCTTTTCCCAGATAATTATTAAAAATCCCAAGCAAAAAACACCCACAAAATCCACAATTTCTCCATGAACAGAAGTTTTGTTTTTGTTTTCTCATCATGGGTTTTCAAAGGGACAAAAAGAAAATGCCCAGGGCTCATTTTGACTTCATCCTGTGTGATTATAATAGTGACAATCCTCTGACCCATTTTTACAGGCTGCAATTTCACCCTAGCTTACACAGAGAGAAAAGGTCCAAATATCATATGTCTCTGGCATGATTTCTTTAAGTTACAGCTAGAGGTATGGTTAGAGAAGTGACAACTGAAGTGTATCAGGAAGCCAAGACTTTGAAACTGTATTGGCAGGCTAGAAGAGAATTAAATATCTGGCTTTGAATCAGAAGTAGCAGATCTGAGCTACTAGTCCAATGAGTGAATTTATCCCTATGAGAAGAAACTGTCTTATTAGATAGCTTTGAGCAGAAACTGCCTTACCAGGCTTGGATGCCATTCTCTTGATACAGTGGAGGAGAAATGTGCTTGGTGAAGTTGCTAGCTGTTATACAAAGATTAAAGGGGATGTTCCCAAAATAACAAAAAGGATATAGATTTTTGGGGTTTTTTTTTTTTTTTTTTTTTTTTTTTTTTTTTTTTTTTTTTTTTTTTTTTTGTTTTGTTTTGTTTGTTTTTTTGTGTGTGTGTATTTTGTGGGGCTTTCTTCCATGTCTTACTACCACATTGATCCTGTGCTGAGCTGAGGTCATGATAATGATGCTCAGAGGGCTGCAGCAGTTCTATGAGGACAGACTGAGAGAGTTGGGACTCTGCAGCCTGGAGAAGAGAAGGTTTCCAGGAGACCTGAGAGTAGCCTTCCAGTATCTGAAGGGGGCCTACAGGAATGCTGGGGAGGGGTTATTGACATGGTCTTGTAATGACAGGACAAGGGGCAATGGGTTTAAACTGGCAGAGGGGAGATTTAGACTAGATATCAGGAGGAAGTTGTTTGCAGTGAGGGTGGTGAGGCACTGGCACAGGCTACCCAAGGAGGCTGTGGCTGCTCCCTCCCTGGAGGTGTTCAAGGCCAGGTTGGATGAGGCCTTGAGTGAGCTGTACTAGTGGGAGGTGCCCCTGCCTATGGCAGGGCATTGGAACTGGATGATCTTTGAGGTCCCTTCCAACCTTACCATTCTATGATTCTATTTAAATCTCTACTTATATGTATTCCCTACAAAAAATGGACTGTACATAAAGGTTTGATGTTTGTTCCACTCAAAAATATTACTTACAATAATCTGAATGTCAGATATTGCATTCCAGCAAACACTTGCACTTGCAACTGACGTTTACTTCTCTGGTGCTTGAAACTAGTATCAGACATGCTGTGTTGGCTATATAATAATCAACAGTGCTGATAAGTGGAACACTTGTCACTATACCACCCATTGGCTCTGAAAGCAAAAATATATATGTATATGTATAGTTTAAACCTCAGTTGTATTCCATGTTGTTTTAAACACCTTCCTATCTTGGCTATGCCAGCAGACTGAGGAGAAAAATGGGAGATGTTTATATGAGGCTGAAGAATGAGTTGGGTTTGTAATTTCATACTCCAGAGCAGCCTGTGTGACTGTAAATTTGTCATTTGAAGAATTGTAATTTGACATTTCAATTCTCCCAGCTGAAAAATTAGATTGATGCTTGATTAGATTGATGGTTGATACTCAAAAGGAAACCTTCTAAAGACACTTGTGAGGTTTATGCTCTTTTGTCGGACTACAAGCTGTCCGTAGGCTGAAGCCAAGAGAGAGAAAACAACTTGAGTTTCCACACTGCTCTATAAAACTTAAAAACTGTCTTTGGGATGGTGAGTTTAAGAAGGTTATTGCTTGATACTTTTAGTAACTTATTTGAAGACATCCCTGACAGCAAGAAAATTGTAAACCATAGCAAAAAAAAGCCTTGGATGATTTAATGTCAAGGCCGGTAGCCTGCATTATTTCTAAAGGCATCAGCAAATATCTGACTACAAGTTTCCAAAAGGTTGCTATATTCCACATTGAGCATTGAAGTGGCTGCTAACTGACAGCAGTGGCTCACTATGTTGTTCATCAAAGGGGGTCGTGCAAGGGAGTGACACCTTTAGTGCAGCCAATGAAGTTAGTGAAAACATTACCCCGAAGAAGCTGTTTTTCAGTGGCCGTTAGTGGTGCACCAAAACTGCTTTGCGATTTGTTTTTGTTCAGGGAGTGAAGAGTCCAGTGTCTAGGTTCACTGACTCTTTGCTAAGAGGCATTTTGTCTCAAAGATAGTAGCAAGAATTTGGAGAATGTCCTGGAAATAGTTGCCAAAACTGTAAATTGAACAGCTATCTGAGTGCTGAACTGCTGCCAGTTCCAGGCACTACTGGATGGAGATCAGTCACAGTACTTAACTTTGCTATTATACAATGTCATATGGCTTAGCAGGAACAGGAGTTCAATGGGAGTGTAACATGGGTGATGAAACAGGTTTGCTTTGGTTTTATTTATTTTTTTTAAATAAAGCTTTCAAATTACTATTAACTAAAGAAATGGAAGGGTTTTGCCAGTCTCTGTTTTACCACAATGATACCATAATTGTAAGTGTGAACTTTATGAAAATGCTCAGGGATATATTTCAATAACATAACGGATTACATTTTTTAGAACCTTGAGAGCTGATGATTAAACAATCTTCAACTCTGAGTTTTGTGTTGCTGGATTTTTATCAGAAAGTGCTGAGAGCAGCAAAGCCTGTCTAAAAAATTCTTGTGTGCAAGATGATACATTTGTGATTCCCTCCCAAAGACTTAACATGGTTTAAAACATTTCTGTTTTGCTCAGACTGAATGCATTCATTTTGGAGAACATGAAAGAAATATCTGAAAGGTAGAAAGTAATGTCTTATCCTAGATATATAATAGTACAAATTGGCACAGAACATGGAACTGCAGAGCTTTCAGTTAAAATGCTGGGCTTTGATTGTTGTTCCTGGGCTGTGAGGTGATTAATGATTCTCAGGCTGTAATTCTTAGATTACCTGCATTCTGTATACATTTCTGACTACTTTCCTCAGTCTTTAACTTCATCAGATTGCTCTTTCAGTATCGTGCCAATAGCAAACAGAGAACTAGGAATATCTGACACAAAAAGCACAGTTGTTTGTTTTTTTTTTTCCAAACAAAGTCTTCAGTGAAATGTGGGCAAGTGGAAGTTGGTGGCTTCTGAATGTGCCGTTTCATTTAAATATGATCACTCCAATGGTTCCTGCGAACCACAGGAAAAGGTGATGCTTAGGAAGTTTATGGTAAAGGTTATTTGTGTGATTTGGACAAGATTCAAACCCTTTTTTTTCCAAATGGATGCTTTGTTCTGCACTACATACTCCCTGGACTTGACTTGAATTCAAATTAGTGCCATCATATGTACTTTCGAAGTGGAAAATACTTTCAGATGCAGCGAATTACGCTGGAGTCATGAAAATCAATACCTGAGAACAGTTGGAAGTCTCAGCTTAGAGACTGTGACACACTTCTTACGTATGACAACTTGCAATGATTTAAGAAACAGTTCCCAAGGTTTACTGACTTCCTCATGATTTAATAATGGTATTCTGAGAAGTGGTAATTAGGTTATGTACAGATTATAGAGAGGCACTGGTATCGAACAGATTTTGTTCTGCACTGGTATCTAACAGATTTTGTTCTATCTGTTGGCACACACTTTTTGTACCATAGACTTTTCCCTGAAGTTAAGGTGCTTAACATGGAAGCTTGCCAACCTTGCTCCCCAGTGTAAAAAGATGCACTGCAGTTTGGCAGCTACCAGGCTTTTTCTGACCTGCATTTTATGCTTTGCATAATAATAAAAGTGCTGATAAACAAACATATCTGTCAGTTCTAAGAAATACATTTTTTAACATTTATGACTAATAAACCAAACTGTACCCTGAGCTACCTGAAATAATGCATGTTACTGCTATAGTTAGTCTAGTGAACGGGCACTAGAAATCAGGACATTCTATGTCAACTCTGCCACTAAGTTACTATGGACAAGTAATTTTACCTCTAATTTTTTTTCTCCTGCCATTGTCTATCTTATCATGGCACAACAGCTGCATCTTACTATATTCTTAAATTTTGGAATATATTTTGACATATATAACATGGTAGGGCATATTCTATCTAAAACAGGACTGAAGAGATGGCTTAAAGGAGCCTTCCAATATCTGAAGAGGGCCTACAGGAAGGCTGGGGAGGAACTCATTACAAGGCCTTGTAATGACAAGGCAAGGGGTAATGGGTTTAAACTGGCAGAGGGGAGATTTAGACTGGATGTCAGGAGGAAGTTCTTTGCAGTGAGGGTGGTGAGACACTGGCACAGGTTGCCCAGGGAGGTTGTGGCTGCTCCCTCCCTGGAGGTGTTCAAGGCCAGGTTGGAGGAGGCCTTGAGTGACCTGTGCTAGTGTGAGGTGTCCCTGCCTATGGTAGGGTGTTGGAACTGACTGATCCTTGAGGTCCCTTCCAACTTTAACATTCTATGATTCTGTGATTCTATTGAACTAATAAGAGTTACAATATCCCCATCTTGTTCTACCTATGATAGGTGAAAGGGCTGGAGCAGATGTTTAAAATGGGAAATGATTTTGAATAAAGCCTTTATGGTTCTAGGTCTGGAGTTCTTTTCTTCATTTCATTGTTTCTTGTCTTTTGATTCATGCTAACTGTACTCAGTGTCCTCTCTGGCTCATCAACCTTCCACAGCTAAAGGTTTCCAGCTTTTCACAGCTTGTTTTTAGGAGTCCTTTTTTTCCCCCAAATGAACCAGAATGAGCCTGCTCAGCTGGAGGGCTGTAGTGTAGTCCAAGTGAGCTCACATAGCCATCTGCACCTTCCCTGGTGACTCCAGTACTTCTGGCACATATGTGTAAGGCACCCTGGATCAACCTACCCACTTTGCTGCCTGACTGCCCTGCCTACATAGGGCCTGAAGCACAATGCTAATCTGTTCCTCTTGTCTTTGGTCTCCTCCTGTCTCTTCACTAAATATGACTTGGATTTTACTTATTAATCTATCATTTATTTTAGTATATTAATTTCTGGATCATTAGAATGTATGACAGATGACACAATTTTAGGGCTATCTTCCTCATAAGTATCTCTAGTGGCACAGCCTTCTCCTCAGTGCACAACACTATTACATTGTCACCAAATGGTTCTAGAAGAGTGTTGTGGTGGACTACATTAAGTGAGAGAAGACAGTTCAGAGGATCCAACTTTTCAGCTTCTTATGTTCTTCCATCCAATATGATGAGTTGTTACCAAGCTGGGTATTGGAAGAATTGTTTACACATGGTAACAGCCATAAACAAATTCATGGGTGAATTTTATAGCTAAAATGACACAATTATGACAGCATATTTTATGAATTTGAGGCAGAAAATAATTTACATTGCAGTCTATACTGTGAGGATAGGTAATTTCCTAAGTATTATAGAGGAAATTAAATATTATAAGTGGCCTTTATTTAAGTGGCCTTCATCTCTGAATGTGTGAATTGATATAATTCTAGAAAAGCACTGTTTTTTTCAGCTCACATCTATGTGTCTAAAAAGAATTCTAATTTAAGTATTCCAGTAAAAAAAAGTAAAAGAATGCATGAAGACTTCAGCTATTACTTTCTTAGGCAACTCATTCGTTACCTGGGTAAAACAAATTAGTCTACTGTTTGATTAGCACACATGTAAGCAAGATAGCAAGAAGAGCAAAGATTTTATAATGATTATCATGGTAAAGTACATTATGTCAAACTGCATTCAGCAAACAGCCTGTTGCTGTGCCCTTGAAAATAAATGCCAGATAGATCTGAAACATATGAACAAATCTGAAAGCTAATATGGACCTAATCCAAAGGCTGCTAAAGCAAATGGGAGACATTCCCAGTGACTCCAATGAGCTTTGGCTAAGGGCCAGTGAAAGTAGCATAAAAGCTGCTGAAATGCAATTGGAATTTCTCTGTGTAACTGGCTAAGCTTTGTAGGAGAGGCATCAGCTGTCTGGGGTCTTGCAACAGAATGCCCATCTTTGGGATGTCACTTGTTTAAATGTGCAGGGAGGGCCATCTTTAGTGCAGTTAGGTAGAATATAGCAGTTATTTGCAGCTTCAAGAATCTGTGGAATCTCAAGACTGCTGATTGCTATAGCAAAAAATTAATGAAGATGTCAAAGTAACAGAACTACTTCACTGGTAAATATCTGTAAATGAGCTCAGGCTCTGTGGAAAGCACAATGCTTCCTCTGTGTTGTTTCTCTGTCTCATGTCATTAAATATGTCCTGTGAGAATAATAATACCTGCAAGTGCTCATCATTAGTACAGGACAAACATTCACATCTTACTGATGGAAATTCTACCTAGTTGGTGCCTAATCAACTCTATTTTGGAAGTCAGGTGGAAAAGTTTTCAATGTCCTTGCTAGTTACACCTTTTACCTGATAACTGGCCAGGTTTGGTGACTACATGTCAGTGCTGGCCTGTTTTGAAATAATTATTTGCTTGCTAATAGGCAGTATTATGAGGGCCACGAGGATGATCAGAGGGCTGGAGCAGCTCTCCTATGAGGACAGGCTGAGAGACTTGGGGCACTTAAGCCTGGAGAAGAGATGGCTTCGAGGGGACCTGATAGTAGCCTTCCAGTATCTGAAGGGGGCCTACAGGAAGGCTGGGGAAGGATTATTTACAAGGTCCTGCAATACCAGGACAAGGGGAATGGGTTTGAAGTGGCAGAGGGGAGATTTAGACTGGATGTTAGGAGGAAGTTCTTTATAGTGAGGGTGGTGAGACACTGGCACAGGTTGCCCAGGGAGGTTGTGGCTGCTCCCTCCCTGGAGGTGTTCAAGGGCAGGTTGGATGAGGCCTTGAGTGAGCTGTACTAGTGGGAGGTGTCCCTGCCTATGGAAGGGGGTTGGAACTAGCTGATCCTTGAGGTCCCTTCCAACTTTACCATTCTATGATTCTGTGATTGTATTTGAGGTGGTAACTAATTTCTTTTAAATTCTGAGCTGTAAACCTTTACTAAGCATTCAGAACTGGAACTCCTAAAGTTTTAGTGAGCAATGAAACACTTTGTTAAATATTAGCACTTTGCTCCCCCCAAAGTGTAAATTTTAATTGTCAACATATTAAACAGAACTACATGAGGAAGCTCTTATTTAAGTTAAACTCAGGTTAAACTGTGTTCAACTTAATTCAATTTTTGATTTTTTAAATTCTTATGTTTTTGCAAAATCTTCCCTTATGGCCAACTGTCACAACAGGACACATCAGAGTGCAAACAGGTATTTATTTTAGAAAAGGCTACACATAAAGCTGCAAATATTCCATTCAAAATGTACACTTCTAGTCTATTAAACTCCTCATTTTTTTGTCATCAGGTTTTAATCTGATTTTTATCTAATTAACTGCAGTCCAGCATAACTTTTCTGTAAGCAACTTTATAGTTTCTTCTTCCAAAGCTTCCTATTCCATGGAGAGTTTGGGTTGTTTTTTGTTGTTGTTGTTGTTGGCCAGTTAAGATCCAAATGTGAAAAAGGAAACAGCATCATTTAAAATGGATTGTGCATGGGTAGACACAATCTCAAACGCAAATACAGGCTGGGTGGGGAATGGCTGAGAGCAACCCTGAGGAAAAGGACCCTGGAGTCTGGGTTGATGAAAAGCTCAACATGAGCCTGCAGTGTGCACATGCAGCCCAGACACCAACCGAGTCCTAGGCTGCATCAAGAGCAGTGTGGGCAGCAGGGCAAGGGAGGGGATTCTGCCACTTTGCTCTTGTCAGACCCCACCTGGAGTACTGTGTGCAGTTCTGGAGCCCTCAGCACAGGAAGGACATGGAAGTGTTGGAACAAGTCCAGAGGAGGCCACGAAGATACTCAGAGGGCTGCAGCGGCTCTGCTATGAGGACAGGCTGAGAGAGTTGGGGCACTTCAATCTGGAGAAGAGAAGGCTTCCAAGAGACCTTAGAGTAGCCTTCCAGTATCTGAAGGGGGCTACAGGAAGGCTGAGGAGGGGCTATTGACAAGGTCCTGCAATGACAGCACAAGGGGCAATGGGTTTGAACTGGCAGAGGGGAGATTTAGACTGGATGTTAGGAGGAAGTTTTTTCCAGTGAGGGTGGTGAGACACTGGCACAGGTTGCCCAGGGAGGTTGTGGCTGCTCCTTCCCTGGAGGTGTTCAAGGCCAGATTGGATGAGACCTTGAGTGAACTGTACTAGTGGGAGGTGTCCCTGCCTATGGCAGGGGGTTGGAACTAGCTGATCCTTGAGGTCCCTTCCAACCTTACCATTCTATGATTCTATGATTCTATGAAAAAAAACATAACTGAATGTGCATTTGAAAGTTGCTCTCTTGACAGAGAAGGTTTATGAAGCTACACTGAGAGGCCTTTCAGCTTAATTGAGCCCTTTGCCCAATTTATTGTTTCAGTATCTGATTTATCTCCGGATCAAACTGGAACCATCTCTTTTTCATCTCTTCTTGTTAAAAATATCATCTTTTATCTTGATTCAAAGAAAATGGTTTAATTTCCTTCTTTCATTTTTTCATACCCTTACAAAAGAAATGTGTTGCTGGCTTAAGAGAGATGGAAGAGCATTTGTTCCTGTGCTTTATCAAAGCTGAAACCTCTCATCAGTTCCTGGAACTGACTGCTAATATAACCTGGACACTTGTGGTGCCATAATATCGACAGCTTTGTTATTTAAAAATAGCTCATATGAAATGCATTTCTTGGTAGGGAGATATGCAAGAATATCAGCACATCCCCCTGAGAGGAGATTTTGCCTGTTACAGCACTGTGTGTGATTTTTTGGCAAGACAGCAAATAGCAAACAGTAAATTGAGAACAGATTAATGAGTTTGTAAAAGTGCTGCTAAGCACTGCTGTTTTCCTTTCTTCTGCAGTTCAGTAATATTTTCCATGGTATGGTAAAAGAATTTGGACATCTGTGTTATGGTCACTCTCAAGACATTCAACCTGCTTCCCTGGAAGTGCAGCTGTGGCTTCAAAGGACGACTATGGTGAAGAAACCAGATCAAGTAGTTCTTGATGCTGTGATTTCAAAGTCTTACCATCTCCAGGCTGACTCATCTGGTGTGAATTGGGTCTTGCAATGCCAGGACAAGGGGCAATGGGTTTAAACTGGCAGAGAGGAGATTTGGACTAGATATCAGGAGGAAGTTCTTTCCAGTGAGGGTGGTGAGGCACTGGCACAGGTTGCCCAGGGAGGTTGTGGCTGCTCCCTCCCTGGAGGTGTTCAAGGCCAGGTTGGAGGAGGCCTTGAGTGAACTGTACTAGTGGGAGGTGTCCCTGCCTATGGCAGGGATTGGAACTAGCTGATCTTTGAGGTCCCTTCCAACCTTCCCATTCTATGATAATTGCACATTGTTTAAAAGGCCCCATGAAGTCTGTGTGATGGAGAGGATACAAATATGCTAAAGTTGATTTTCAGCTCTTTAAAGTTATTTTATATTTGTCATTGTTATTTACCAGGGAAAACCAACTTCCTGAGATTTCAACAGCAAAGGGTATTCTAGGACACTAAGACTCTCCTTATCACATGTAGAAATGATTTATACAGAAAGCTTAAAGCTGTGCATAGTTATGTATGCAAGTATAAGGTTTAAGAAGGTGTTTTACTGATGTGCTAATTTGAAGCTGACATGTGCAGAAGACACATATAATATTATTTGCCTCCAATTATTTAAGTGCATTCTTGCATTTGATTTAGTGCAGCAGATCTGCAATTACCACACTGAAATCCTTAAAATATTCCAGTCAATTCTGTTGTCTAAAAACATGTCAACTTCCATGTCAAGTGTGAAGATTGAAATTGTCAGTGGAGCAACTGAAAAACGTCTCTGCTAATTGCACATTTAAAATGAGAGAAATATTTGAATTAATTTTGCTCAGATTTAAGGGAAAAAAGGATTTGATTGATACAACAATATACTGAGTTTCATATTGATCCATAATTTGACTAAGAAATAACTCTACAGTAAAAAAATTCTCAGGCTAGATAATTGATGGTTAAGAGGACAAACAGTTTAGCACAGTTCTTGCTGTTTCTTCAGAGAATGGTAAGGTTGGAAGGGACCTCAGGGATCATCTAGTTCCAACCCCCTGCCATAGGCAGGGACACCTCCCACTAGTACAGTTCACTCAAGGCCTCTTCCAACCTGGCCTTGAAC
>VWZE01026072.1:0-39962 GCA_013396675.1 Eubucco bourcierii | reverse complement strand
CTCCAACACTTCCATGTCCTTCCTGTGCTGAGGGCTCCAGAACTGCACACAGGACTCCAGGTGGGATCTGACAAGAGCAGAGCAAAGTGGCAGAATCCCCTCCCTTGCCCTGCTGCCCACACTGCTCTTGATGCAACCCAGCACTCGATTGCTGTCTGGGCTGCACTCACACTGCAGGCTCATGTTGAGCTTTTCATCACCCCAGACCCCAAGGTCCTTTTCCTCAGGGCTGCTCTCAGCCATTCCCCACCCAGCCTGGAGTTGTGCTTGGGATTGTGCCTATGTAGGTGCAGGACCTTACACTTGACATTGTATCACCTATAGATCACTTATATATCTTTGTCATCTTCTAAAAGGCTGAAAGTCATTCCCATTCCTCACTCTTTAGTAGCTACAAGCAACAAAACTGCCAACCACATTGCTGTGAACGTGACCCATTTCAAGAAGTGCCCTGATTTTCACTGACTAATGAGTTGCCTTCCTGATTAAAGCTAATTTTGATTTTTTTGGTCACTAAGTGAAATCAGGGAGACATTGTGGTTACACCACTATGTTTTACTACTTCACATAAGCCAAGAATTCAGGGTAGATTTGAAGTCAACTATAGTCAGGGAATATTTTTCATTTACTTTTGAATAGATTTGAATCAAATTCTAGATCGAGGATGAGGTGGAATAGTCAGTTTCTTCTTTGCAGTGTGCACATGCAGCACAGACAGACAACCTACTCCTATGCTGCATAAAGAGCAGCGTGGCCCACAGGGCAAGGGAGGTGATTCTACCCCTTTACTCTGCTCTTGTCAGACCCCACCTGGAGTCCTGTGTGCAGTTCTGGAGCCCTCAGCACAGGAAGGACATGGAAGTGTTGGAGTAGGTCCAGAGGAGGGCCACAAAGATGATCAGAGGGCTGCAGCAGCTCTCCTATGAGGACAGACTGAGGGAGTTGGGGCTCTTCAACCTGGAGAAGAGAAGGCTTTGAGGGGACCTGATAGTAGCCTTCCAGTATCTGAAGGGGGCTACAGGAAGGCTGGGGAAGGATTATTTACAAGGTCCTGCAACAACAGGACAAGGGGCAATGGGTTTAAACTGGCAGAGGGGAGATTTAGACTGGATGTTAGGAGGAAGTTCTTTAGAGTGAGGGTGGTGAGGCACTGGCACAGGTTGTCCAGGGAGGTTGTGGTTGCTCCCTCCCTGGAGGTGTTCAAGGCCAGATTGGGTGAGGTCTTGAGTGCCCTGTGCTAGTGGGAGGTGTCCCTGCCTATGGCAGGGGGTTGGAACTAGATGATCCTTGAGGTCCCTTCCAACCTTACCATTCTATGATTCTATGATTCTATGTCTAGGCATAATTAGATCTGAATTGGGTTTGAACATGCAACTAGAGATGGTTTCTGGAGAAGACTTCTACCAGCTGAGGACACTTGTAACTGCAAGTTGTTGTGAAGCCAGATTTCTGTGGATCGAGATGTTGATAAACTGTAGATTAAAGAGGCAATAAAATAAGATAGTTTGAAGTTCTTTGAAAAATAAACCACCTTTTCATAAATACTTTTAATAATTGTTTGAATCAAGTAAATTGTTTCCAGGTAGCCAGTATGGTAGATATGTTTCTAGTTTCACACTAGTGAAACAAAAAACCAGAAGGCAAACCCCAAAACTTTGCAAAATGTGTCAAGTAAAAAAGTGTAAGCCATGCTGAATTTGCCTTTATCCAATTAACTGCCTCCTCTTTTGATGCTACGTTTGAGTTCCTTTCTATACTGCAGGACAGCAGGTA
This sequence comes from Eubucco bourcierii, assembly GCA_013396675.1. Classification (NCBI taxonomy): domain Eukaryota; kingdom Metazoa; phylum Chordata; class Aves; order Piciformes; family Ramphastidae; genus Eubucco; species Eubucco bourcierii. The sequence continues at coordinate 38,189 of VWZE01026072.1, read as the reverse complement.
TCAAAATACATGTTGCAGCAGTTCCTACTGAGATACAGCCTGAAGGAACTCATATTTTCTCTAAAAAATTTTCCTTACATACAAATTTCAAATATCAAAGGATTAAGCGTGTCCATTCTAAAAGAGAAGCTTCATACCAGGCTTAAAGTCTTCCCATTTTTAAAACAGAAGATAATAAATACATGTTTTGCAGCACTATGTATGCCTATTACATAAGAAAGCTACAAGCTAGTGTGGTTTGACTTACATCTTTTAGAAATTTCAGTAGTACCTTAATCAAAACAGAACTGTGCTGCTGGTGTGGAAAATTAAAACTTCAGAAGGAATATTTAAGTAAAAGTAGGGAGAAAGCTAACATCTGTGGAAGAGCATTTCTGGTTTCAACCAACAGAACTAAGGCAGGGGATACATAGAATCATGGAATGGTAAGGTTGGAAGGGACCTCAAGGATCAGCTAGTTCCAACCCCCTGCCATAGGCAGGGACACCTCCCACTAGTACAGCTCACTCAAGGCCTCCTCCAACCTGGCCTTGAACACCTCCAGGGAGGGAACAGCCACAACCTCCCTGGGCAACCTGTGCCAGTGCCTCGCCACCCTCACTGCAAACAACTTCTTCCTAACATCCAGTCTAAATTTTCCCTCTACTAGTTTAAACCCATTGCCCTTTGTCCTGGCATTACAAGATCTTGTCAATAGTCCCTCCCCAGCCTTCCTGGAGGACCCCTTCAGATATTGGAAGGCTACTCTAAGGTCTCCTCGAAGCCTTCTCTTCTCCAGGCTGCAGAACCCCAACTCTCTCAGCCTGTCCTCACAGCAGAGCTGCTGCAACCCTCTGAGCATCTTTATGGCCTCCTCTGGACCCACTCCAACACTTCCATGTCCTTCCTGTGCTGAGGGCTCCAGAACTGCACACAGGACTCCAGATGGGGTCTGCCAAGAGCAGAGTAAAGGGGTAGAATCCTCTCCCTTGCCCTGTTGACCACACTGCTCTTGATGCAGCCCAGGACTCGAGCACTCCCTACAGTTTCGAGAGAGCTAAGAGAGAAATTAATAGCACAACCAGAGTAAAGAGGAAAGGCAGATTGGTTCCAATAGCCACTGACTGGCACTAGTAGTGCAGGTCCTTCTGCACCAATGCTGACAATGTAAACATTTATTAAAGTTAAAAAATGATTCAAGGATAGGTGTACTGGTTTGAGGCTAATTAGAATATTTTATTAGAGAAAATTACACTATAGGCTGTGAAAGGAAAACATCATGATGTCTGCTTCACTCATAGGCTTGCTAAGAAATTGTTTGGGAACAATAACCTAAATATTAGATAAGTCAGTCTCTGTCGCTTGCTGGAGCAGCAGCTGCTGGGACAGTCTAGCAGCTTCTACCTCTAACTCCTCTGATGATTAATTTTCACTAACCACTTTTCTTCTAACCCCCCTGGCTGATCCTCCTAATTTACCTTGCGTGTAAGGCAAACCTTGGGGTAAGGTACAGGGGTGGGGAGAAGGTGAAAGGGTGGTTGGGAGCCCCTCCTGGGGTCTCTGATTTCTGGGAGTGGAGTTGTGTTTCTGTATTACCTTTAACTTGTATATTTCTGTAAATATTCTATATATAGTGTATATGTATCTGCTGTACATTGTGCTGAACTGTAAGTAGAGCTTCATCACTTAACTTCCAGCCAGCTGAGTTCTAGTCTGGGTCATTTTTCAAAGTGTGGGGGGGTGAGGAACTCCCAAACCTTCACAATAGGAAACAAGGGTTCACTCTTCATTATGGAAAAATGTTGACCAGGAATCAGTCCAGGGCTAGTCAGGGATCAGCAATGACTGATCTTCACTGATGAACTGGAGAAGGCAATAAACAGTGAGGCCTGAAGATGACATTAAGCCCTTTTTGCAATACCATCCTAATAATGTGGAATTCCAGATGGAACTTGCAAAACCTAGTGGGCAAGAAAAGAAAACAGTCAAATCCACTAAGATGATGCATCTAGGGAAGGAGAACTTAAACTACACCTACATAGTGCTAAGCCATTATTGACTGTTCTGTAAAATCAATGCTTAGAATCATCAAAAAACCCAACAGAATATTCAGGCATATTGGGATGAAAGTAGATTTTGTCAATTAACTTTCTATTTATATTTACTTGTGTGTTCTCTGAAAGAAAAGTCACCAAATTTCTTCATCTTTTGAAGGAGCTAGAATTTTTTTAAGCACCACATAGGTTAAGCATCTTTCCATTCAAACAGACCTCAGTGCATGAAGAAATCCTCTTAAGGTCTTTTTAAGTCAAAAATTAATTTCAGTACTTTTGTTCTTAGCTAAAAAAAAACAAAAACAACCCCACAAGATTTAGTGTTATAGCAAGGCCAACTGAACTGTCCTTGCCTATGATAAGACAAGGATAGTTAATTTGCTGTGACTAATTGGAAAATATACAGCAGATTAATATGCAAAATAAAACTGCAAGCTGTGGCTATGTCAAGCAACAGAACCATGTAAAAGACTGATGTTTAAGACACCATGCTCTGCTCTGTAATATTCTCTATACTTGGTCTATCCAAAAGAGAGAAGCTGTTGAACTGGGGATGAGAGGCCCAGAATTATCAGTAAATAAAGTGAAAAGATGAACTGAGAAAGGGAAACAGATGGTCAAACAGAGATAAGTTCATAAAAAAAATCTAACTGAATACTCAGTCTAATGCTGAAGAAGTTAATTAGAAAGAAGTGTCTCTATAGGTCCAGCTATCTGTTGAAGGGCATTAGCTTTACATCAAAAGGTGAATTTGTATTGTGCCTATTCAGAAATACTCTGTCCAGAATACACAGGCAAGAGGAGATTCTGCCTGTAGAACTTTTAAACAGAAACAGCCTGAGAGCTGGAAGAGACTTTCTCTTAGTGTCTAGACAATGTTTCCTTTCCTTTGCTACTATGAGGCCTGTAGAGGCAGGAAATGCTGTTTAATCTTCAAACTCATTCAGTGCTATTTCCCTTCCCAGAGTTTCTGTTGGAGTAGGTTGTGCCACCTGATGTACCTTGTGCCTATGTGCTGTTTTCTCCTGTAATGGGTAGTGCATGCTTTATTGGGTAACAGTTATACTGTTCAGTGAGGCTGCAGATACAGAGCCTGTTCCTGACAGTGTATCTCACTTTCATTTCCATCTGACTTAGGCTAGTCCCCTGCTGTGCCTGTGGCTTGTGACTGCGTTTTTGCTCTTCTGTATGATACTTATCTTGTTCAATTGCACGTTCAATAAGATGGATTCTTGAAGTGTTTTTTCTGCCATGGAAACCTTCTTTTTTTCTCCCATAATATAGTGTCTACACGAGGTTCTGTCTGTGTTTCAAAAGAGAGTGAAATACATCACTCTTTTTATTTTTCAGACACTTGTCTGTAGCTCTAGGAGCTTCTGTCTCTTATTCTGACCATGTTTCTGAGTGATGGTTGTGCCCCAGTTCTCCTGGATATTCCCACTCTCTGCTGAGCTAATAACTGTCTTGTTCAGACAAAGGAGGAAAGAAAATACTTTAGATCTACAGCCACTGGGAAATCTGTGTGTTTTTCTGTAGCTATAGCTTCAATATAACTAATGTAACTGCATTGTACTGAAAGGGCTTGGCCTTTTTGTTTCAGTGCTGCATCTCTGTTCCCACCACACGTGGCCAAACTCTCTGAGTATCTGTGTTCCAATTTCACCTTTTCCATCAGCAGCCATGCTGCTGCATGTTTTCTCATTCAGATAACCTGAGTGTGGAAGAGATGATGGAAAGAATGGTGATACACTAAAACATAGGATAGAGGTGACATAAAAAACCAAAATGCTTCTGTGTTCTCTGATTCAAACAATCCCTCTGCTGAATTTGGAGGTGCAAGTTCCACCTTATAGTGTGTGTATTTCAATAGATATTAGTGATGGTCATTGTGTGCTTTGTATTGTTGATGCATTTTGTTTACATGAAGCTATATTATATTGACACTGGAACAGGTTGCCCAGGGAGATTGTGGCTGCTCCCTCCTTGGAGGTGTTCAAGGCCAGGTTGGACAAGGCCTTGAGTAACCTGTACTAGTGGGAGGTGTCCCTGCCTATGGTAGGGGGTTGGAACTAGATGATCCTTGAGGTCCCTTCCAACCTTACCATTCTATGATTCTACTATTCTATGATTCAGGTTTGTGATAAAAGGCTCAGATCTCTCCACTGAACACACAAGATACTTTGAAAATATTGTCCACTCTAACACACAAGATACTTTGAAAACTTTGTCCACTCTAACACACAAGATACTTTGAAAACATTGCCCACTCTAACACACAAGATACTTTGAAAACATTGCCCACTCTAACACACAAGATACTTCGAAAACATTGCCCACTCTAACACACATCCCTCAATGTTTTACATAATCATTAAAGTTTTTCACCTGAGAAGCAAGTTACCTATATTACATTGTCTGTTGCCACTTAAAAAGACTGAAACAGGAGATTGCTAAGGCAATCACTGTTTTTTTTCTATATTATTTAATAACTATTTCAGACTTGAGTTGTTATGATTTGTTGCCTTTAGACTTTGAGTTTATGTGTTGTATACTTAGTTATAGGTATACACATTTGGCTTAATGAGTATGAGCAAAAGAGGATTTGTCAAAGGCCTGTTGGACATAATCCAAGGAAAGCTTTTTGACACTAGCAGGGCTTCAATAAGCAACCTTCTCTGCCTGCAGTCACAGAATGCCTCTATCCCTTAATCCATTTGTTTTTATATTAACAAGCTAAAATTGGTGCAGTTCATGCAAGACTACTTCTGCTCAAATTCTAATACTTTAGCTACATTTGTGCCTATGAAAACTTGTAATTTTCCTTGCTTGATCAATGTGCTTATTCTGAACCAATCCTTGCTAAAGCATCCTTTGCTGAGGAGCCTGTGAGCTGGAAATTATTTCACTTTGAAAAACATCCAGTGTATTATTAAACCATTTCCTTTGTCATGTCCCTGCCCTGTTACTCACTGTTCTTTTCGTAGAGGCTAATTAAACGTTATGCTGCTAATCACTGTTGATAGATACAAAGTACTGTAATGTCTTCTGGCTTTATGGATTATGCTAATGGCCTTCTGCCTATTATTGATAATTTGTTCTTCAGTTACTGAAGGGGGAGGAAGAAGTTGTCTGGTTAACTGTAAAAGGGAGCTATTTGGTTTATGATGCATTCAGCTGTATCACCAGTTGTCTTTAGCTATTAAAGTTAGTCTAACTGCAACGAATATAATTTCATCAAGGTCTGAAATTTCTCTAGTAATTGAGATGAAATTTGTATGTTCAGACATCCAGGATAGATCATGAGTAACAAAAGCTTGATGGCAATGAGCTTATTAAGTACTCAACGTGTTAAACCACAGGTAGAGAAATACATGATTAAATTTCATACTGAAGTTTTCTAAAATACTATTAACTATGAAGAGTAAAAGGCCATGATAAAAGTCTAACTAAATTCCGTAAGGTGAAAATCTTCAACAAAATCTCTCTGTACAGGGACAGCCTCAAATATCTCTGTGCACCACAGCATACCCTGCTAGCTGGAGAATGTCAGTTGCACCAATTCAGATGCTCTGCTCAGAGAGGTAATGTGCACATCTGTTTCCACATACTGTGATAGACAGTATCAGATTTTCTCCAGTATGAAACACATTGGGTAAGAGTCCTTTAGCAGCCTATTAAATTTTGCAAAGCTTTCTTGGGCTACACTAGAGATACCAGTTTAATTTAGCTAGTTCGACTGTCGTGTTGCTCAAGCAGAACAGGCAGCTCTGAGACAGTAAGAACAGACAAATGTCAGATATTGTCAGCTCTAGAGTTAGCTGGAAAATGCACACAATTATTTCAAAGTTGGAAAACATAGTTCCCTTTTCTGTGATATGCTTTTTCGGTTCCTGATAGCTTCTGATAGCTCTTCAGCCTGGAGAAGAGAAGGCTTCAAGGACACTTTAGAGTAGCCTTCCAATATCTGAAGGGGGCCTACAGGAAGGCTGGGGAGGGACTATTGACAAGGTCTTGCAATGACAGGACAAGGGGCAATGGGTTTGAACTGGCAGAGGGGAGACTGAAACTGGATGTTAGGAGGAAGTTGTTTACAGTGAGGGTGGTGAGGCACTGGCACAGGTTGCCCAGGGAGGTTGTGGCTGCTTCCTCCCTGGAGGTGTTCAAGGTCAGGTTGAAGGAAGCCTTGAGTAACCTGTCCTAGTGGGAGGTGTCCCTGCCTATGGCAAAGGGTTGAAACTGGATGATCCTTGAGGTCTCTTACAAACTTACCATTCTATGATTCAATGATTCTGCAATACAAAGAAAAGCTGAGATTAGTGTTTTGGTACATTTTGGTAAAAATTTTAACACAAAGTTTTTCATTAAACTTTCCCTAGCACTATTTAGGAGTCATGTCAACATTTCAAAATAAATGGAAGGTTCTAAGCAGCAGGCACATTAAAGAGCTTACACATTTGTCTTTTCTTTCTTGAGAAACAGTTCAAGTGTAAAGATTTAGAGTAGATGAAACTTTGCTTTCTTTCAGTACTTTAAAATCAAACTAATCTGTGAATACTCAGTGCCAATAAAGGGAAGTCTTCCAAAAAGAAAACTTGCTGAAGTTCCATGAAAGGGGTAGGTCTGACTGGTGGAGTAGGAATTTTTGGCAGACACATTCAGAGACAATCATTTCATGTACTGTAACTATTTTTTTTTTTTAATTATTATTAGACTACTTTGTGAACAGTGGGTATAGGTAATAAATATCAGTAATAAGCTCAGTAATCAGCTCAGGTTTCCTTTGAGGTTACAAATCTGGGCCTTCTTAAGGGACAGCTAGCCCAAATCACCACAGCTGGTATTATGTCATAGAATCATAGAATGGTAAGGTTGGAAGTTACTTCAAGGATCAGCTAGTTCCAACCCCCTGCCATAGGCAGGGACACCTCCCACTAGCACAGGTCACTCAAGGCCTCCTCCAACCTGGCCCTGAACACCTCCAGGGAGGGAGCATCCATAACCTCCCTGGGCAACCTGTTCCAGTGCCTCACCACTCTCACTGTAAAGAACTTCCTCCTAACATCTAGTCTAAATCTCCCCTCTGCCAGTGTCAATGAAGGCCATCATTGAAAGTTCCTTCAGGAAATCCCAAGAAGTTCTGCTTCAATGCCATTAAATGCCACTGAAATGCTGTATCAGTAAACTGAAACACTGAGCAGTGCAATTTTCTCTGAATACAATTCTTATAATGTATACCAGCAAATTATGGATGACCAGAGTTAGCACAACATGAAATTATTGCCATATATATAATCTCCTTAAAATTGACTAATTTTTCTCTCAGATAACAGCAAAGCAGATTTCCTGTATATTTCTTATAAGCTTAAACTTTCATTAATGGACTAATTTGAGTACTTTGCAGATGCACTTTTCAGAGCCCTAATGGTAGGAATAGGCAGTTGTGGCTTGGATGATCCATACCTGAGGCCTCATGGACCTCCAAATCTCCTCAGCTCACCCTCATTTTGTGAGTTCGGGTCCTCTACTTTGCTTTGTCTTGCTCTGTAACCAAGAGTTGAGGAAAATCATAGAATCATAGAATGGTAAGGTTGGAAGGGACCTCAAGGATCAGCTAGTTCCAACCCCCTGTCATAGGCAGGGACACCTCCCACTAGTAGAGGTCACTCAGGGCCTTGTCCAGCCTGGCCTTGAACACCTCCAGGGAGAGAGCAGCCACAACCTCCCTGATCAACCTGTCCCAGTGTTTCACCACCCTCACTGGAAAGAACTTCCTTCTGACATCCAGTCTAAATCTCCCCTCTGCCAGTTCAAACCCATTGCCCCTTGTCCTGTCATTACAAGACCTTGTCAATAGTCCCTCCCCAGCCTTCCTGTAGGCCCCCTTCAGATACTGGAAGGCTACTCCAAGGTCTCCTGGAAGCCTTCTCTTCTCCAGGCTGAAGAGCCCCAACTCTCTCAGTCTGTCCTCATAGCAGAGCTGCTGCAGCTCTCTGTGGCCCTCCTCTGGACCTGCTCCAACAGTTCCATGCCCTTCAAAATGACTGCAAACCCTCTGGAATTTAGTGTGAAAAATAACCAACGAATGCTTAAAGTTTGCTGTGAAGGCAAGCCTGAAATTGTCACCTTTGCAGCAGTGAAGCCTATTGATTGTAGAAGGATGCAACGGTTCCCCACTGTCAGCATAACAGTTCAGGTACCTGGATTCTTCTGAAACACAACGTAGGAGTAAATCACAGCAGTGTCCATTTACACTACAAAGGCACAGTGCTTTAGCAGGAGAGACAGCTCATTTGGTAACCTCACCAGACAAACGGTGGTGTTGCAGTACAATGGCAGAAGTGGAAGTTTCCCTAAGGTGTAAAGAATTCCTGGTGGACTGTTAATGGTCTCTTTTTTCCATGTAGTTTCCCTCAGTTCAAAAAGAATTTTGAAATATGATCTGACCTCTTAGCTTTTTTTTTTTTTTTATTAACCCAAGCACTTTTGTATGTGCTCAACTCTGACTTTGACAAGACTTGAAGTGCACCTGCATTACTAAGCTAATATGACTTTAGTGAAGGACTTGATCATCTTCCTCATCTCTAATAAAGCTGCTAATCCAGGAAGGCTGTGTTTATATCTGCAGTGCAGGTAAAATGGTGGAGAGGAGGAAGAGACCAGTTGGAGAGAGCACTGCTAGAGTAAGTTGGTCAAGCCTTAGGGAGCATTTGGAAAGACAGTCAAAGGAGATAGGAGAAGCACGTGGTAGTAGAACCCCTTTCAGAGCAGAGCTGGATTGTGAAAGCAGTTTAGTACCTTTGTTTTGGGTCTAGTATTAGCAGAAACGGAAAGACTGATAGAATCATCGAATCAACCAGGTTGAAAGAGACCTCCAAGCTCACCCAGTCCAACCTATCACTCAGTCCTACCTAATCAACCAGACCATGGCACTAAGTGCTCCATCCAGCTTTTTGCTGAACACCTGCAGGGATGGTGACTCCACCACCTCCCTGGGCAGCCCATTCCAATGCCAATCACTCTCTCTGGCAACAAACTTCCTCCTATTATCCAGTCTATAGTTCCCTTGGCACAACTTGAGACTGCATCCCCTTGTTGTGTCCCTGGGTGCCTGGGAGAAGAGCCCAACCCCACCTGGCTACAACCTCCCTTCAGGTAGTTATAGACAGCAATGAGGACTACCCTGAGCCTCCTCTTCTGCAGGCTGCACACCCCCAGCTCCCTCAGCTTCTCCTAAAAGGGCTGTGCTCCAGGCCCCTCACCAGCCTTGCTGCACTTCTCTGGACATGGACACCTCAACATCTCTCTTGAATTGAGTAGCCCAGAACTGGACACAGGACTCAAGGTGTGGCCTGACCAGTGCTGAGCACAGGGGCAGAATAACCTCCCTTGTACTGCTGGCCACACTGTTCCTGATCCAGGCCAGGATACCATTGGCTCTCCTGCCCACCTGGGCACACTACTGACTCATCTTCAACTACTATCTACCAGTACCCCCAGGTCCCTCTCTGCCTGGCTGCTCTCCAGCCACTCTTTCCCCAGCCTGTAGCATTGCTTGGGGTTGTTGTGGCCAAAGTGTAGAACCCTGCACTTAGCCTTGTTAAATCTTATCTCATTGGCCTCCGCCTACCCATCCAGCCTGCCCAGGTCCCTCTGCAGGGCCCTCCTACCTTGGTGTCATCTACAAACTTACTGATGATGGACTCAATGCCCTGGTCCAGATCATCAATGAAGATATTGAACAGGATGTTGTGGGAGAGAGAAGTCAGGTATGCAGTTTCCTGAAATGGTGATGTTTGAGGTGATGACTGAACAATTTTATTCTAGTATGATGAGTACTGAACTGTATGTATGAATCTGGTCACAAAGTATGTTGCACCTGTGCCATTATGCCTGTATGACAGCAGGGGAAGGAACCATTTCACAGCTGACTAGTGGACTCAGAACCTTGAAAACAGTTTAATAGTAAAACGATTTCAAGTTTCAATTAGAAAGAGCTCTGCCTTGAACCTACTCTAGTAAAATATCTCAGTTTACCACTGTAAGGTTTTGTTGTTGGTGGTGTTATTTTTTTTATTTTTTTTATTTTTTTTTTTTAGTAGAGAAATATGTCTTGCAATTTAAAGGAATAAAGAACTTACGGTAAAAATGATGAATGATAAGAGAAACAGGGCAAAAAAGACTGGAGGTCAGCACTGGGAGAAGACACATGTGCTGGTTTGAGGCTAATTGGAATATTTTAATGGAGGAAATTATATTATGAGCTGTGAAAAGGAAACAGTGGTGATGTCTGCTTCACTCATAGGCTTCCTGAGATGTTTAAGAATACAAAACAAAGATAAGACACTCAGGTTTGCAGACACTCTCAGGCTGTCTAGCTGCTCATCTTCTCCTCTCTGCTGAGTAACCTCACTAACCACTTTCCTTCTAACTCCCCTGGCCGATCCTCCAAGCTCACCTTGCATGTAAGGCAAACCTTGGGGTAAGGTATAAGGGTGGGGAGAAGGTGGAAGGGTGGTTGGGAGCCCCTCTTGGGGTCTCTGATTTCTGGGAGGGGAGTTGTGTTTCTGTATTCCCTTCAACTTGTCTATGTCTGTAACTATTCCTGTCTATAGTGTATATCTCTGCTTGTACATTGTGCTGAGCTGGAAATAGAGCTTCAGTCCTTAACTTCCAGCCGGCTGGGAAGTGATCTGGGTGATCTCAACCGTCTGGGAAGTAGTCTGGGTGATTTTACAAAGTGTGGTGGGACAGGGAACTCCCAAACCATCACAACATGGCATTGTGGAGAGCTGCTATTTGCTATAGTCAAAATCAGCCTGTGTACTGCTGAGTTTGTGGTTGGAGCAATGAGTATCAGATGAGCCTGTGAAATATGTATGAGTCAGAAAACTTGAAGGGAAGTCTAAGGCAGAGTGAGGTGGCTGAGCAAGGCTCACAATGGAAGTCAGCTGAGAGACTATTCTGGCAGCTAGTGAAGCTTAGAGACATTTGCAAAACTTTCAGGAGTCCCTTTAGGGTTTGCAGGCTGTCTGGTAATGTCCCCACAGTCTCGGGCCCTTAGGGAAGAACCTTTCTAACTGATCAGGAGAAAAAAAAAAAGTAGTAGTCCCTGGAGATCTGTGGTGTTTACTGCAGCCTATTCAATGACTTGCTATTCTGAGGTGATCTGCTGTGGAGCTGAGTACTGTATAATGGTGAAAAAAAAAAAAAAAAGGTGGTATACTTTATACAGCTGTCATGAAATGTGTGCTTTAAAAATGCAGGAGTGTGGTACAAACAGAAGCAGATAGCTGGACTGCTTGACTTCATGATCTATCTCTATCTAAAGAGAGGTATGAGATGTTTTCAAGTTTTTCCCCTAGTAATTTTTGATAGTCACCTTATTTCTGTAGTTGAGATTGGCAGCTTATATGTTTCCATGCAAATGCTATGGATTTATGGAAGTGGGAGGAAAAAAAACAGCATAATTCAGTTGAAAAAATACAATCAGTCAAGAGACTTGAATCTGTTGGAAATAAGGCTTTATTAGTTCAGTGTTCCCTGAAGCCAACTACTAAATTTAAAAATATAAAACATGTTACACTGGAAATGAGAGGGGAAAAAAAGAAGATCACACACTGAACTGCAAATTTTCCACTCCTTGAAAAGCCAAACCAAATACAGACAGAACAAAAAAGTGCTATGTGGATGAACTTGAGGTTACCCATGCTGGGTTAACAGAGACTAAGATATTACCAACACGACACAGTTGCTTTCCTCCTCAACCACCTCAGCTATTCATGAACCTGAAAGAAAACTCCTAGGGAGGGCTCATTTTTCAGATATTCTGCAATTGTCATCTTTTAACTTTTATATATTCAATTAAAAATGCTCTATAGTAGAAAGAATTCAGAAGAGCAGCTTTTGAAGTGCAAGGACAAATCAATCAAAAGTTGTTACGAAGATGAGAGCAGTGCTGCCTTCATTTCCCAATATCTTTATGCAACACCTAAACCCAAGAGGCTCAGATCTAACTAGTCTCAGACATAATAATTTGAATTCATACTTGTTTGTGTCTCAGCAGATGACAAGGAATCCTGCTGGACAGACAATCTGAAAGGAATCCACTGAGGCCTTAGAATAATGCTGTGTTTGGAAAAACCTGGCTTTATATTCCATGATAAAAGTGGATTGTCTGCAAGCAGTATTCTGTTTCAGTTCTAATGAATTGATTCCACTTGATCTTTTAAGGATGTTAAAGAAAGACCATTGAAGAACTTAGAAGGAAAGGAAGCATTTCAAAGTAAATAATTTTTGAAGTCATGATCACTAGTTTTTAAAGCTTCTGGAATGTAGTATTCTTTGCTGGGAAAGACATGCTTGCATGAGAGATGTTTGCATTTGAGTACTTTGTGGAAGCAGCTGATTTGCACCATTGATGGCTGGACTCTGTCGTCACCCTACCTCAGAGGGAGGGTTCACAGGAGGTTGGTTAGTGATATCTAAGGAATGAGTGAGGCAAACTGACACTGAAATAGAATGATTTGCAGTGTATTGATTACAAGTTAGTGCAGATTGCTTTGATTGTGCAATGGTTCTTAAGGCAGGGAAGGCAAGTATCTATTACGTACCAGAGAGAGAGACAGAGAACATTAGAGGGTGAGAAAGAAGAGTGAAAAGTGAGACAAGATCAAAAGTTAGAGGAGACGCTTTCTTGGTGGTGGGTGCACATGAGTGGTTGGTAGAAGCGTTCCTAAGGTAGGGTGGATCATATACCACTTGTATGATGGCACAGGCACATTGGACACTGTGGTGGTCACAAAGCAATGAGTGCCTCTAATATTCTGTGTGACTGCTGCTTCACTTTTGTTTCAAGCTCAGCTGTGAAGATAATGTGTAGGGACTCAAGTGATGTCTGAACTGCAGCGTACTCTTCCAGGAGTAGACTATCATGGATGCTTGAATATAAAGAAAGGGGAGCAGAGAAGCAGGCTATCTGAGGCAGACTTCTGTCATAGCAGAGAAACAGTTCATGCAGAACAAACTTCTATGGGGATGTAGCTTTCACACCACCCCGTGGTTTAATCAGACTGTCACAGCAGTTGGCAGTGTTCCAGTGAGATCTTCCTCTATAGCGGTGATTTTAGAAAAGCAGATGAGAGGAGAGGAGAAGCAGAGGAGATGTCATAGATAATCATTCAAAGCACCATGGCTAAAATAAGCACCAGAAGTGCAAATCCTATTAATAACATAATTGCAGTAGCATTAATCATGCCCCCTCACCAATAGTCCTAAGATCTTTAAAATTGATTGAGCATGGAGCTCTGCTCCCATCTGTTGAATCAATCTGCTGGTTGCATGGCCACAAACAGTTGGTGACATGCTCCTTCAGTCAGGTTCAACAACCTACATACACTCTGCTCCATCAATAGCAGCACAATCAATGTTGATTTGTTTTACAAAGACATTTTGATGATTGTTACACCTGTAGATTTGATTCACCAAAGGCATATTGGGTCATGGCCTTGCCGTGTTGGATTCTCTAGAACTCTTCGGTGCCTAGTTGTAAACTCACCAAGTGCAAAGAAAGACTCAAAGACTGTAGCCATTCTTTGCCCCCAGGTAAAATAATCAGGACAAGTAATGAGTCTTAACCCCACTGTGGCCACTTTGTAACAGCATGCAGATGAAAAGGTGCAATGTCAGAGTGTATCTGAGAACAGATCTCTGTGTTAGTTGATCTAGTAGAATTGAATGCCCTGTTTAGACAAAGCAGAGGCAGGACTACCCCACATTGTAGACTGTCATGCTTTAGGAGGTTTAGGTAAGAATAAAAGTTCCCACCAGAGCACCCCCAGAACAATTCAAGTGATGCTAGATAAATGCTTGTACGACAAGTCCATTCATCTGAGAAATCCATCGCCCTTAAGTGATTTGCTGCTTTCTAGAAAGATGGTAGCTAGCAGCAAGGCCCAACTCAGGTTCAATCTTATGTAAAGTAAGTTTTCTGACAGTGCATCTACTTGGACTGCAACTGAAAATCTCTCCAGACAGGCTGAACGGACAATTTGGTATTAAGTCTCTTAGAAGTGTGGGCAATCTCTGCCAGCAGCATGCGAATATTCAGGCTCAGTTACTTTTAGTACTTCCAGCTTTGTAGGAAGACAGAAATAAATTATTAGGTTAGAGCTACAAAGAAGAATGAACTGATTTTGGTCAAGGCTTATTTCATACTCACAAATGTAAAACCAGAATTAATATGTTAGTATTTTCCCAGTTTTTGGAAAGAATTTGTCTATCTTATGTTCTTTGCTTTGACTCTCTGGTTTCAAGTCTGTCTGCATATAGCAGATACACAGAAAAGGATTTGAGTGTGAACTCCATCCTAGTACAAACATCTGTTTGTATTCGACTTCTAATGCTAGGGAAAATATCATTACTAATCCTGTAGTACTGTATGGAATTGAAGTATGATTCATGTTACAGCTCACAGTTACTCAAATGGAGGACATGACAGAAGGGGGGGGAAAGCCTTCACATTATTACAATTTTTCCAAAAACATGCTTTAAAATGTCTATTTTTCAGAGTTAATGTTATTGAAATGCACTCACACATTTGCCGCTGACGCACTTCCTTCTGTGCCACTTGGTTCAGTTCTAGGCAGTGTCACACGGAACAGATGCTAGATACTTTTGGTGCTAGTTCACAGATTTTACAAAGGAAAGTATGACAATCTCCAGTGGTCTCCCCTTCAATGTAAATGAAGTTTCTTTTCCTTGTTTTCATAGTGGTCCATGCCTTTCACTTCTTCCCCCTGTAAGGCTGTATGAGGGGTTTGAATCTGGGTTTTAAGTGAATTGTAACGAGGCTGATACAAAAGTATTAAATATTTTTATTAAATAAAGAAAATTCCCCCAAACTCATTTACAATTAACACACAGATTCTGTGATGTGGTTGGTAAAACTTTCTTTCCAGAATGTTTATATAATCAAATGAAATAATTTCAGGAAATGTTTTAGAAAATTTAAACAACTGGAGAGTCCTGCAGCACAAACTGCTGCTGAAAGGTTAAAGATAAACTTCCATGAACTTCAGAGAAGAGAATTAGTTTACTCACTGTTTGGAGTCTCAGTATTTTAAATCCAAAGGCATCAGTAGAAGCTTAAATGAAGAAAAATACAGTCCCTGCCACGTGGTGGCCTTCCATGTTGTCATGGGTTTAAAGAGCTGACAGAGGGAAACTCTGATTTCTTACATGTCCTTTGCCACATGCATAAGAAGAACATCTCTAGTTTCATCTCAGATAGCCTTCTGATCTCTGAGCAAAAGAATAAAAGCTATTTTTTATTTTTGCAATTCATCAACTGTTTAATTAGTTTCAATTTACAGACTCTTCAGTTCTTTCTTCTGAATTTGTCCCTGTCTTGAAACTTTATCATAAATATTTTAGTCTTGGTGTCTGTGGTAAACACATCCCTGCNCCCCCATACCTCCATCCAACAGGCCTAAGCACAGCCTCTGGAGGTCCCAAATCAGGCCTATCCTTACATGTTTGTCCCTATAATGCAGCTCCTGCCTGGCATAAGGCTGGAGGGGGAGGAAAGGAGAACAAACTGGCCTTGCCGTGAGCTTATGAAGAGATAGCAGAATTATGGGATTGAATAACAGTCTTCAAGTTCCTAGAGGACTCTTTTAACCCTATAGTTCCCAACCTGGGACACACATGGCGGTGATGCGATATGGTTTTGCTGCTTGGGTAGCTCCAATGGAGCAGGTTGTCTGAGGAGATCCACGGACACGAAGCAAACCTTGCACGGCTCTCAGGAGGTTATCAGAGCGGGCAGCCACCTGAGTGAAGTAGGATCCAGGTTTTGGGGCTGGAGCAGTCCGATCAACTGTGGTGCACAGCAAAGGGGTCTGCTCTTGTACTGGAGTGGGGCCAGCAGGTCCTGGTGTCATAAAATCGCTGCTGGGCTGCCACCTAGACCGGGCCAGAGTCAAACGGACTGGGGCTGGGCTGAGCTCAGGCGGGCAGCTGTACCCCAGCACAGGGTAAGCCTTTCAGTCCCTTGGCTCAGTGCGGCAGGGTCAGGTCTGCTGTGCGTGGGGAAAACGAGTCCCTTGCTACTTGATGCAAAGCAACGCGGACAGGTAGCAGACAAAAATAAAGGTGGGAGCAGCAAACAAATGAGTTGGCTGAGGTTTTAAAGCGTTTTGACCGAGTGTCTCTGACCAATAGCAACAGATAAAAAACATCCCTGGAACCAATCCCAAGCTATTTCACCAAAAAAGGGAGATGAACAAATCCAGCATCGTGACCAGAGAAAAAACAGAGTGTGTGATAACCCCAAATATGGTGTCTCTGTGGTAGACTGAGAGGCACTGAGGCTTTTGTCTGCTTTCCCACTTCTTCCACCCGGGAAGAAGGGGAGAAGTGTGTGTGTGTGTGTCAATATATTATATGGATATATATATATATAAATATATATATAAAAAATATATTATATGGTATAATTTGGGCCTTCCACCACAAAGGCTCAAAAGCTTTTTTTTCTTTTTTTTCTCACTAACTTGTCACTTGCATCAGGTAGCTGCTGCCATCCCAAATGCATACATGTGGCTTAAATGGATGTGATACCTCAATGCTCTGGTTGCTCTGCTTTTACAAAAATAATCCAGTTATGCTAAGCCTAGGCACCTTCAGATAAGTTTTAGTCAGTAGTTAAATGACAGAATAGTGCATCAACATTCCAGTAAGGCACACAGTGATTCATTTTCTTCTTGAAACTTCTTAATTTCCATATATCATCTTGTTCTTTTTCACTGAAATTAAAGTCGCAAAGAGACCAGAATTTGTATTTCAGCCTTGTTGATGTGTTTATACATTTTGTATTACATCCTTGGATTCTTCTGCTCTCAGCTTGATATAAAAAAATGGTTTATTAGCTCAGTGCTGCTGATTTATTTTTATAAATGTTTCAAGGTGTCTGAAAAAATATTCTGAATTTGTGACAGTCCTTTGAGATCTGTGATTCATTCCACAACAAACAGCCTGGATTCTGATAGTTTGAAACCATTTCTGCATTCTTGAAACTGTCCTACAGTATCTGTGTATGGCTTAGGAGAAGTTTAGAAGGTTTAAGAGGACAGAGACAAGGGCACTGCAAACAGAACCACAGGTTCTGACATAATTTCTCTTGAGCTTCCAGCTACATCCATAGGTTACAGGAGAGTATCAGCATTTTAACTAGGGCTAATCCAAGTTCACAAATGAAAAAGTAATCTAGAGCTGCTCCATGTTTATTGTGAAGAAAAGGATTGCACTTCTGCAATACACAAATTCAGCAAGAAACACACTTACTGACCCTCTTTTCCAACCTCTCCACTTCATGTTCTTTCTCCTCCTGGGTTCCAGACTTTTTTTTTTCCTAGACTCATCCTGTTTGAGCAGATTATTCCAATTAACTTTATGAGCATTCTTCAGGGATTTTTTGTTTGTATTTCCCTTCCCTCCCAGCTAACTTCATAGGCCGTGCTGTGAGCTGGCCTTCAAAGCTACTGAGCACTGATAGCTCCTTGTAGAAGCATGAAACAACTGGGGAGTTTAGAACTCTTTGAAAAATGTGGCTGTATATTTATCACTTCTATTTGATCAGCAGACTTCTTATGTCAGGATTATACTGATATCGACTGGTAGTGTTAGCTCAGCTCTGAGCACAGCATAACTCAATTAGCCACATTTTACATCTCTAAGCTCTCCTGCCTCCTTTCTTCTCTGTGCTTTCTCTGTGGATCAAACTCTTCTCTCGGAGTGAGAGAGCCAAAAAGCTGAGCTAGCTAAATCTCCACTGTACTTTCACTCAGGATTTGATTAAGATTTGCGGGACTCGTCGAAATGAAAAATAAACAACTAAATGAGCTTTCCCTGAAATGCTCTCCTCTCACAAAGAAGGTGCAGAGATAAAAGAGAACTTAGGCTGGCTACAAAATTGAAATCTGAATTGTAGATAAATGAAGGAACATTTAAAAAACAAAAAAAATCTGCTAACCCTTTTTCTTCCTAGAGCAAACTGATTCAGCAGGACCAGCAGGGCAAGGGAGGGGATTCTGCCCCTTTACTCTGCTATCCTCAGACCCCACCTGGAGTCCTGTGTGCATTTCTGGAGCCCTCGGCACAGGAAGGACATGGAAGTGTTGGAACAGAGGAGGCCACAAGATGCTGAGAGGGTTGCAGCAGATCTGCTATGAGGACAGACTGAGAGAGTTGGGGCTCTGCAGCCTGGAGAAGAGGAGGTTTCCAGGAGACCTTACAGTAGCCTTCCAGTATCTGAAGGGGGCCTACAGGAAGGCTGGGGAGGGACTATTGACAAGGTCTTCAGTGACAGGACAAGGGGCAATGGGTTTGAACTGTCAGAGGGAAGATTTAGACTCGATATGAGGAGGAAGTTCTTTGCAGTGAGGGTGGTGAGGCACTGGCACAGGTTGCCCAGGGAGGTTGTGGTTGCTCCCTCCCTGGAGGTGTTGAAGGCCAGGTTGGAGGAGGCCTTGAGTGAGCTGTGCTAGTGGGAGGTGTCCCTGCCTATGGCAGGGGGTTGGAACTAGCTGATCCTTGAGGTCCTTTCCAACCTTACCATTCTATGATTCTGTAAGAAATATATAAATAAATTAATAATAGTTGAAGATTTCTTCCTTATTTCCCCCCACTACCCTGTCTCCCCAGATTGATCTAAGATGAAGACTCAGCAAAGGGAACGATGGTAGCCTAAGGTAAAGTGCTATGGAGATCAAACTTTAAAGGCAGAAAAGAGAAGGCTGACAACTTTCAGCACAGCCTCTCTGCCTTGGGCACCGAATATGAATCTAGCAGGTCTGGAACGACTTCATTGGTGACTAACAACTGTGTTCTTCTCTGCAAACCTTTTGTAATATCTGCTGCAAATTAACTTTTGATACTTAAATAAGCATGTGTGGTGAATGCATATGCTTTTTGATATCTCTTGTGTGTATACACTGCCTACATTTTCCCATGGATCCTTTGCCTATGTTGTATTAGAGGAGCAAACAGGTTCTGCATAGTTATTAAACAATGGCCATATGGGAGCTGATATAACCCAACTATTAGATAGATTTTTCTCTTTAAAGAGACTTATATGCAGGCAAGCCTCAGGGTGAGCTATGAAAGCTTTAGAAGTGACTAAAGCAAGAACTAGTTCAGACTAATGGTAGTGTAATAAAATAATTATATCAGGTATTGGTTGGTTTGTTCTACTGACTAAAATTATGCTGCATCACAATGCTGTGATACCAATGTATCAAACAATATTGCCTTTCAAATAAGCATGCTTGGAAGCTTCTAGACCATATTCACTGGTATATTTTAATTCTATTTACCCTAGTATGAAATGAATTATAGGCAAAACATTTACTGCAGCATGGTAGAAAAGGATGCCTGTGATTTAGGGCATTTGTTGGAACAACACTAATATTGTTTAATATTAATTAGTATGACAGTAAGACCACAAATGTAGCTCAGTCCTCCTCTGATGTGAAGAAAGCTAAAATGCACTGAAAGTCTCTGAAAAAAATGCTTTCAGGTTTCAAGGTACTACAAAGTTGGGTTATAAAATGCAGTGTACTAAAACAGTGAGTTACAGAATGGCTTTTGCTTTCTTGGAGATGATGCTGTCTAATTGCAATATGGACCTCCTGGAACGTTTTCCTCTTTTGTGCCAAACACATTTACCCCAGTGCTGTCCTAATATCTGATCATAGCACCTCTGTTGTAACCTTTTCTGATTAGGTATATTTGTCCCAACAAGAAACCAAGAAGATAAGCTAAGAAAAGAAGTATAGTTAAGCATAGGTAAAGAGATTGTTAACATGAATCATATAGTGAGATAAAAATTATCTGTTTGCTCAGAGGCATAAGAATTAAGCAGTTTCTTTTAGTAGCTGAGCCATATGTAGAGGGCTGGAGCAGCTCTCCTATGAGGATAGGCTGACAGAGTTGGGGCTCTGAAGCCTGGAGAAGAGAAGGCTGCCAGGAGACCTGATAGACCTTATAGCCTTGCAGTATCTGAAAAGGGCCTCTACAGGAAGACTGTTTACAAGGTCTTGTATTGGCAGGACAAGGGGCAATGGGTTTGAACTGGCAGAGGGGAGATTTAGACTGGATGTTAGGAGGAAGTTCTTTGCAGTGAGGGTGTTGAGACACTGGCACAGGTTGCCCAGGGAGGTTGTGGCTGCTCCCTCCCTGGAGGTGTTCAAGGCCAGGTTGGAGGAGGCCTTGAGTGAGCTGTACTAGTGGGAGGTGGCCCTGATTATGGCATGGGGTTGGAACTAGCTGATCCTTGAGGTCACTTCCAACCTTATCATTCTATGATTTTAAAGACAGTGTATTTAGACTAGCAGTATTGTACAGTGGGAATTCATGGAACATTAATTGGGGATTGTTATAAGATAAAAAAAAAAATCATCAAAATAGAGCAAAAATCACTATCAACTGACTAAAAAATTGAATGTTTCTTTTGACTTCATTGTATCTGAAGAATCTTAAATTCCTAAGAACAAGCACTCCACTCATCAAATTAACTTTGAGCTAATTTGTATTATTTCTTTCAAATCTACTCATTGGGTAGCATAAGTATGTAAGTAACTTCTTCCTGGATCTTATTTTTGTTTCTTTATACTTAAAACAAGTTTTACCACAACAGGGAAAGGAAACCTGTATTTTATACAGTACTAATGTGATCTGATAGATTCTTGAATGCAAATCAGAAGTGCTTGAAATATTTTCAGCTACCTTTAGAGTTACATCAGGGAGAAGAACAATGTAAAAGAGCTTGCCTGTAGTCACTGTATTTATTAGGAAATGTCTCAGAAACCTCCCCAGTGAAATGCAGATGAGATTCATAAGTCAACATGGGAGACACAGCTGAACCAGCTCTAAGAAGATCCTCTTCCTAGAGACACTTTGACATGCCACTGTTAAGTTTCCATTTCAAACTTCTTTCATTATAAATTCACGAATCTGAAATCAGTGTATGGTATGAATTTGTGAGTTGGAACTATGACCTGTTTAATTTGGAGCAACAAAAGCCACACAACAAAGCAATAATTTATAGGCCTAGCAATTGGTATGTAGTTTGTTGATGAAAACAGAAGTGTGACAGAGCATGATATGTTTTAAACATGCTTTTTACTCGTGTACTGGTTTGAAGCTAATAGGAATATTTTAATGAGAGAAATCAGATTATAGGCTGTGAAAAGATAACAGTGGTGATGTCTACTTCACTCATAGGTTTGCTGAGACGTATAAAAACAAGGACACAAACATAGATAAGGCAGTTGGTGTCTCTCCCTTGCTTCTGCCATTATAACTGCTTCTGCCTGGAATCTCTGTAACCCAACTAACCATTTCCTTCTAAACCCCCTTGCCAATTCTTCCGACTCACCTTGCATGTAAGGTAGACTCTGTGATAAGGCAGTGAGGTAGAAAGAAGATGGAAGGGTGGTTGAGAGCCTCTCCTGGGCATTCTGACTTCTGGGAGGGGGATTGTGTTTCTGTATTACTTTTAATTTGTGTCTTTCTATATATAGCTGTAAATATCTGTAGTATACTGTAAATACCTGCTTGTATGTTGTGCTAAGCTGTGAATATAAAGCTTCATGCCTTATCTTCCAGCCAGCCAAGTCTAGTCTGGGTGAATTCATTGTGTCTGGGGGTGGGTAACTCCCAGAACCACTGCAATTAGTAATATCTAAAGTTCTTGTGTTGATTCCTAACTGAAATGACGAGTGACTGCCAGAAATGNATAGTTCCTCCCCAGCCTTCCTGTAGCCCCCTTCAGATACTGGAAGGCTACTATCAGGTCTCCTGGCAGGCTTCTCCTCTCCAGGCTGCAGAACCCCAACTCTCTCAGTCTGTCCTCACAGCAGAGCTGCTGCAGCCCTCTGATCATCTTTGTGGCCTCCTTTGGACCTGCTCCAACAGTTCCATATCTTTCCTGTGCAGGGACTCCAGAACTCCTATGAGCCTATGGATAATGACTGGGGTATATGTACTCACAACAACAGATGCAAGACTTTTTCTGAAGTTAGATTCAGGATTGGTGCAGATAATAATATTATGGAATCATAGAATGGGTTGGGTTGGAAGAGACCTTCAAAGGTCATCTAAGTACTTAATGTGAGAATGTCAGGATCTGGCTGAGTATGTCTAAAAGGCAGTGGAGTAATTTGTGCTTAAAAACATACAGATTTTTGATAATTGAAGGCAAAGCAACAACAAAAAGCAAGTTTGAATGCAATGTCGCCTGGTAGTTTTCAAGTGTCTTCTAACTGCAACTTTTTCAAGAGAGCTGGAATAAATTTATTTCAGCATTGGGGTTATTGAGAGCTGCACCTCAGTCTGTGAACCTCAAATTACCTCCAAACAGCGATGTGCATTGTTTTGTAAGGTAATCCTGCTGTTGCCTTGTTTGTTTGTTTGTTTTGAGGTGACAGTAGCAGAGTGAATGGAAGCTGTGCCAGGGGAAGTTTAGGCTGGAGGTGAGGAGAAAGTTGTTGCCTGAGAGAGTCATTGACTGCTGGAATGGGCTGCCCAGGGAGGTGGTGGAGTCACCATCCCTGGAGGTGTTCAAGGTGCGTTTGTACGTGGCACTTGATGCCACTTGGTCTTGAGGTCTGTATTGACAGGTTGGACTTGATGATCTTTGAGGTCTCTTCCAACCCTGGTGATACTGTGATACTGTGAGATAAGACATGAAGAAGAAGAAGCTAAGCAATTGCTTCATGTCAAAAAGTAGAAGTACTTCACAGAGTAAAAGTTAAAAATCTGCTGTGGTTAGTGCCCTGGGAGCTAACACTCTTAGATCTCTTGGAACCTCTCACAACTGTGAGCAGAAATAAAGGAATGCATACAGTTATGGACAGGAAGAAATCTGGACTTAAAAATGCCTTCTATTCAACAGATGTGCAAAATGATTTGAGTGCTCACGAGCCAGCATTATATATGCAATGGGAATTTAGACATCAAGCTAAGCAACGAAATTACGCAATCCTTATTCTAAAACACTTGATGTATTCAATACAGCCTCAAATAGCTTGAACTACGCTTGTGTTGGAGGATAATAACAGTGTGAAAATGTAATCTAAGACTATTTTGGTGATCTTAGCCAAAATCATTGCATGACAACTAGAATTTACATTTTGAAGGCAGTTTGATTACCCCCCCCTTACATGACCTTTTATTTTTCAAGCAATATGATTTTTTTTTTTTTCTGATAAAGAGAAATAAAATGTAAAGCAGTCTAGTTTTAGAAGCTGCTGTAAAGAATACAGTTGATTGGAATAGTTTGCCTGGACTCTACCTTATAGCTGAGAAAGCTGTGTGCTATTTTTGTGATTCCACCTTACCCTATCTGTAGAATGGTTTAGTGGTCTCCCTACTCAGACACTGCAAGTAGTCTGTGAAGAGCCAATGAATGAGGGGCAATGGTAATAGAGATTAGCTGCATCCCAAGAACTAAATGGTGTCATATGCACAGTACATGCAGACAAGACTGGGCAGCACTGGGGAAGTTAGAATGGACAGGTGAAGGACAGTGACAGTGTCCCTTTCCTGCAGACCAGAAAAGGTGATAGGCTGCATAGCAGAAAGCAGGAGGAGTCTCCTGAGGGAACAGGAAGAGAGTGAGAATAGTTAGTGAAGAGGGGAGTGATTTCAGGGCATTTTCTCTCTACAGCACCCCCAAATACCATTATACTCAACATTAATATGTAGTTGAACTTCTGCAGCTATTTCTGAGGAGAAGCTTATTAATCCTAATTTTCTGTCTTAATTTTTTCTACCTGCAAGCCTTCTACCTCACTGAGAAGGATGTAATTATGTTGGTAAAAATAGCAGCACTCTAAACCTATCTCTTTGAAACACTTTATTTCAAACAGATATTTTAATTAGTGGTTTAACACAAATGCAAAACCCCAAGTTTATTCATAACTTTGTTAACCAATGCTAGCCTGCCATTATGCAACATTAACAAAATATTTGTTGCCCACACATCTTATGCTAACTGATGCACTCTATAGAAATACAAATATCAATTTATAAAAGCAAATAGCTTCAGAGCAAGAAGTAGAATATTAATTCCCACATTGCAATGCTAGCACATAACAGGAGTAGTATTTATGAACTTGCAGAGTATTTGAAATGTCAGTGGTTATCATAGAATCGTAGAATCATAGAATGGTAAGATTGGAAGGGACCTCAAGGATCAGCTAGTTTCAACCCCTGCCATAGGCAGGGACACCTCACACTAGGACAGGGCACTCAAGGCCTCATCCAACCTGGCCTTGAACAACTCCAGGGAGGGAGCAGCCACAACTTCCCTGGGCAACCTGTGCCAGTGTCTCACCACCCTCACTGCAGAGAACTTCCTCCTAACATCCAGTCTAAACTTCCCCTCTGCCAGTTCAAACCCATTGCCCCTTGTCCTGGCATTGCAAGACCTTGTTAATAGTCCCTCCCCAGCCTTCCTGTAGCCCCTTTCAGATATTGGAAGGCTACTCTAAGGTCTCCTTGAAGCCTTCTCTTCTCCAGTCTGCAGAGTCCCAACTCTCTCAGCCTGTCCTCAGAGCAGAGTTGCTGCAGCCCTCTGAGAATCTTTGTGGCTTCCTCTGGACCCCCTCCAACACTTCCATGTTCTTCCTGTGCTGAGAGCTCCAGAACTGCACACAGGACTCCAGGTGGGTTCTGACAAGAGCAGAGCAAAGGGGCAGAATCCCCTCCCTTGCCCTGCTGCCCACACTGCTCTTGATGCAGCCCAGCACTTGGTTGCTGTCTGGGCTGCACTCACACTGCAGGCTCATGCTGAGCTTTTCATCAACCCAGATCCCAAGGTCCTTTTCCTCAGGGCTGCTCTCAACCGTTCCCCACCCAGCCTGGATTTGTGCCTGGGATTGTGCCTACCCAGGTGCAGGACCTTACACTTGGCCTTAGCAATATACAGGTATGCTGGATTGCTGAACTGGAGCAGTGAGTCCACTCAACTAACCAGTGACCTAATCAGCCTGTTATAGTTATCTGTAGGTACACACTGGTGCAATCCAGACTACATGCTGCAATTAGAAATGAAACACTGATGTCTCACCAGGATTTTGTGTCAGAATGTGTAGCTCCTGTATTGTGTGAGAGTCTGTTATAAATCTAGGGATTATCATCAGGCAGTATTCCAAGTATGCTTTAGCCTTAAACTGGGTCCAGGCTTCAGTGGATTTCTAAACTAGAAACACCTTTTTGTTACCCACACATTCTTGCATTGCTTGGGTAGCATCAAAGAACAAAAGAGAAATAATTAGAAATTATAATTTCTTTAATTAAATAAATCTGTTTCCTACAGGATATTTAATCTTCCCCCTCCCCCCATTATTTTCCCCCTTCCTGCTGAGTTACTGTTACCCTCATGCTATTCTCATGACTCTTCTTGGTGCATTCTTATATTCTGTCCACTTATGTATATCTCTTAAATTGCTGATATTTGTAATATGATACATAAAAAATGTAAAACTTCAGGAAAAAATGGAAGGACTTTGATGTTTTTTCTTACCTTTTAATGTGTTCCCACAGCACATAAGATAAAAGCAGCCAAAAATATTTCCACCCTCAGTTGCTTTGTAGTGTTTGCTTGATTCTCAAGAGGTAAAAAAAAAAAAAAGGCTTTTGAGCCAGGTCCTTTTAGCCTTTTTAGGAAAGGTAACAAGATTTTTCCAGAATAATCAGAAAATGGACACTTTGTAAAAGACTGAACACACTACTAAGGACTCCAAGCATGTTTTGGAATATAGATCAAAAAAAAAAAGAAAGTTAAAGCATAAAAGTGGATTACCCTGAATCTTGTTTTCAGACTACTCTCTCAGTTTGCTTCTGCACATCAAGGACTTGTTCTGCAATAATCCACGCAGGGTTACTTACAGAATATCCAATAAGATCAGGTAATATCCAATGTCCAATAAGACATGGATCAACATTTCCTAAAATATTTGTGTTCTGCCTCTTTTAGCATGTGCATTTGCATGCTTCCACTTGTTACTTAGATAAGGAGCTTGAAGATTGTATCATTCCTACATTTCATGATGTGGTGGGGAGCCAAAATAAAGGCAAAGATTATATCATTCCTATATTTCGTGATGTAGTGGGGAGCCAAAATAAAGGCATCTGTATTGCTTCCTTCCACTCTCTGTGTATAAGAGGCTCATGAATAATTTGATTGAGAAACTGAACTTCTATATGGTCTGTGAATGTGTTATTTGGGTATCTGGGAGTTGGATTTCTAAAACAATGCTATAGTAGTATGGGTTTAAACTGGCAGAGGGGAGATTTAGACTGGATGTTAGGAGGAAGTTCTTTCCAGTGAGGGTGTTGAGACACTGGCACAGGTTGCCCAGGGAGGTTGTGGCTGCTCCCTCCCTGGAGGTGTTCAAGGCCAGGTTGGATGAGGCTTTGAGTACCCTGTCCTAGTGTGAGGTGTCCCTGCCTATGGTAGGGGGTTGGAACTAGCTGATCCTTGAGGTCCCTTCCAACCTTACCATTCTATGATTCTATGGTGCTATAGACTCTGTGTTGCAGGTTTTGGTCTTTCTCCCCTCCCTCTTCCCCAGCAACAGGTGACTGCCACTGTTAGATTTTCTAGGATATCTTACTAAGACTGCTAGTTACACTGGTTTCCATGAAGTGATTAATTTACCTGATAGTAACATGAAACTTTATTTGCACCTTAATGTCCTTATTTGTAATTACCACTTCTGGAAAAAAATTAAAAAAGTTATATAGAAATGGAAGCTGCCTGAAGTGTTTCACAAATGCTAACTTTCAGTTAAAATCCTATTAAAAAGCAGTTACAAATATTAGTGGCACTAGAGTTTAATAAACTAAGAAGTATGGGAATTGATGGGGGCTTCTCTTGGACTTTGGAGTTAGACAGTAAATTTGTAAGCATTTCACAGTTCTTATGCATGAATGCTTGGTGTGAGTGAGTGCTGAAATGCCATCACAGGGAACACATGTCCTAGAGCTGGAGATTGTTTACTTGGTACATCTGTGAAGTGTTTGAATTGCAAATAGAGATGCAGATGTTTCATACTAACTTGCTGCTTCACACTCACAATTTAACAGACAGGAGTTCAATTTCCATTTAATTAATATGCTGTGATACTTTGAGTAAATTCTTTACTCTTGTAAACATTTAACAAAGTCATTCTTTGTATTTGTCTAAATTCTGTTAGTCAAAATCTCTCAATGTCTCTCTCAAGGAAATGTTCTTTGATGTAACACAATAATTTAGCTCTTGGTAACTGATTTTTTGGGGCTTTTTCAGTCACTACTTCATTGCTCTTTAAAATAAAAGCAAAGCTTAAAAATCATAATTTTCTGTTGAAATGAAAATGCATCTAAGAAGAATATAATTGCAACCAGGAAAATATAATGACATAAATCCTTCATGTTTAAAGAATTCGGGTTTGAATAGAAGTTTAATCAAATTGCACTTCAAGTGTTTGAGTTGAAACAGAAAGAAAAGCTCAGGGTATTAGCTTTGATCCTATAAACCCTTTGAGAAGTCCTTCATCACCTGAACAGAGTCTGACTGATGTCAGTGCCTTGAGTCTTCATCTGCCTTAAATTATACAGCACAATGCACAAGGAAATTAGCCTTTGAAATGTTGGCAGTCCATATTATGGCCTTGTAATATGTCTACATGAGTCTCCCCTCTCTTCAAGACACAGGGAACAATTTCTATAACTGATGCAATGCCAGGGGAGAGACTGTGGCTGTCTGGAAGGATTAAAGCTGGTGGAGAATTACTATAAAGTGTATACTGTATGAAGTCTGATCAATTTATGTTTATCATTTGTATGTTTGCAGCCACTGCTTGCCTTCTCTACAGCATGCTGGGGTTTTTCCAGGCTGATAGAAGATGCTGTGAAAATATTTGATGATTCACAGCAGGTAGTCAACCGCTCTATAGTACTGTGTAGTGGTTTGGGGAGTGCCCATTAAGAAAAACCCACAAAACCAAACTCAGCAATGCACACCTTGGGAATACAACAAATCCTGCTCTTCAGAAGCATTCTAAAGAGGCTGCCAGACAGAAAAAGACACACGGCTATGGAAAAAGCAGATGTATAGCACAAGTAGTCACACATGCCACATATAAATTGGGACGGATTTGTTAAGAAGCACCTATTGATTCTTGTGCTTTTCCCTTCTGCTTTGATTGATGCTTTCTGTTCCCTTTTCCCACACACAATTATTCATTCCTCATTTTTCTTACAGCAGTATTCTCATTTTCTTCATGACCCCCTCAGATTTCAACAAGACTTCCACTTATCCTTCAGAACTGATTTAGCCTGCACTGCCTTCAAGTAATTAGCTGACTAAAACTGAGCAATGTGTGTGGGTGTACTTAGCAGAAGAAACAGGAGGCAGGAACTGTATGTTTTAGTCTTGATATATTGCCGGAATCCTCTATGTATGTAGGAATGAAAACAATCTAGGCTAAAAATCTGGCCAGGGATTGCTTAACTCTGATTAGAGCTGAAGCATCCTTACGTGGAGCAAGAAAACAGTGAAAATTAAAGTGAAAATAGATTCAGATGGGTATTTTGCAAGTCTATTCTGTTCTCGTTTCTGCTTTTTGTTCTTCTGTTAAAATAAGATGATAAATTTAAATTCACTCTGGTGCTTCTTGTTCTATATGCTCGACGTGCATCTTCAAGTTGTTTTGCTTTCTCTTATGTTTATGCAATTAAAACACTATTTCCAAGTGGAAAGCATAAAATTCAATCTGATTTGTTTCAGGCGTTTCCTTTCCCATATGTTCAATGTGATCATTCAGTAATTCGATCCAAATTTAAACGCTCTCTACCTTAAAAAACGATGCCACGTCAAGACACCCAAGTGTAGCAAAAGAGGTAGTTCAAAATACTAAATAATGAATAGCTCACAGGCTAAGTACAACCCTAGGGCTCACGCAGGAATTCTAGCATTCGAGAACATAGTACAAATGTCTAAATGAGATGAGTCACCCCAATAAAACGGAACTGAAAAATTACTTTAACCTTTTTGAAGCAATGCAATTTGACATTTCCAAAATGAAACAAGAGCCAGGGTTTCGTGCAGGCTTTTGCCACTGAAGCTGTCATAAAAGTCAACAAGTTCTCTTGACATGTTTTTCAGGAGAGGGGGCTGTATTTTCCAGTTAGAAAACGATGCTGTTGTTTGTCAGCTTTTTTGGCACTTGGCTCTGCTGTTAAAGAGATTTGGGAACTCAGAACATATGCATTTTAATCATTTTTTTTTTTGGCCATCTATTTTCTTTGAACACTTTTTCACCTTTCATAATTTCAGTCCTAAGTTAGAATCATAGAATGATTTGGTTGGAAGGGACCTCCAAAGGTCATCTTGTCCAATCCCCTTGCAGTGAAGAGGGACATCCTCCTCAAGGCCTTGCCTAGACTGACCTTCAATATCTCCACAGTTGAGGCCTCAACTACCTCCCTAGGCAACCTATTCCAGTGTTCCACGGCCATCATGATAAAGAACTTGTTTCTAACATCCAATCTGAATCTCCTCTTCTCTAATGTCAAACCATTACCTCTTGTCCTATCAATGCAGACTTTTGTAAACTGTCCCTCTCTGGCCTTATTGTAGGTCCCCTCCAGGTACTGAAAGGCTGCTGTTAGGTTTCCCTGGAGCTTTTTCTCCTCCACGCTGAACAGCCCCAACTCTCTCAGCCTGTCCTCATAGCAGAGGTGTTCCAGCCCTTGATCATTTTCATGTGCCTCCTCTGGACCCACTCTGTCCTTCCTGAATTGAGGGCTCCAGAGTTGGAAGCAGTTTTCCAGGTGAGGTCTCATTAGAACAAAGTGTCAGAGTCACCTCTCTCAATCTGCTGGCCACACTGATGCAAAAGATGCATGGGAAAGGGATTTCACCCTGCCTGAGTGAACTGATGCTCTGGGCCACGTTTGGCCACTCTGGGTTTCAATCCCCCATACTGGGTGAAAGCAAAGGCCTATGGGTGCTGCCTCAGCTCTCATGTGCTTTGCTGGCAGTTCCTGTCAGGGGCTGTGCACTCAAATCCTGCCTGCCCAGTGTCAGAAGAGTCTCCTGTCTAGCTCAGTTTAGCTTGGATCTAGCATACAGCNCCCCCTCCATGCCTCTGCCATCCAAGAGGCCTAAGCACAGCCTCTGGAGGCCCCAAACCAGGCCTATCCTTACATGTTTGTCCTGATAACGCAGCACCTGCCCGACGCAAGGCTGGAGGGTGAGGAAAGGAGCACAAGCTGGCCTTGCGGTGAGCTTATGAAGAGATAGCAGAATTATGGGATTGAGTAACAATCTTCCATGCCCCAGAGGATTCTTTTTAACCTTACAGTTCCCAACCTGGGACAAACTCTTAGCAATGCTGCTTCTGTGATGTTACCTTGACTGCTCTAAAAAGGGTGAGTTACAGGACTACTTTATAACAAGGATGAATTTCTAACCTAATCAACTTCAACTTCAGCTGGTCTAAAGAACCACTACCCCTGTAAAATTTAAATTTAATCCACAGTATTCCCTTTTCATTAGAAAGGATTTTGGTTGGTGAGGTGTGCATTGGCCAGAGAGGCCAATATTGGAGGGCGACATTTCCTAAGTGATCACCGATCATTTTGGAGTTAGATTGAATATGCAGATGCTGGTACTGTACTTCTGCACCACAGCTGGTCTCAGGTCCCCAGAAGACTTTTCATGGGCTGTTTTATTTTTTTAATAGAAAGCAAACTTAATAAAATAGTTGTAATTTAAGAGATTACTACTTATGCCATGTGTAACCATGCACAGATGTCGAAGTTACAACTGACAATAACTTTTGCTCAATTGTTCCTCTGTAGAAAAGGAGCTGTGGGTGTTTTCCTTTTCCCCTCCTCCTCTTTTTCACAGTATCACAGTATCACCAAGGTTGGAAGAGACCTCAAAGATCATCAAGTCCAACCCATCACCACAGACCTCAAGACCAGACCATGGCACCAAGTGCCACGTCCAAACCTGCCTTGAATACCTCCAGGGACGATCACTCCACCACCTCCCTGGGCAGCCCATTCCAGCACTCAATGACTCTCTCAGGCAACAACTTTCTCCTCACCTCCAGCCTAAACTTCCCCTGGCACAGCTTCAGACTGTGTCCTCTTGTTCTGCTGCTGCTTGCCTGAGAGAAGAAGGTAACTTCCTGCTGGCTACAACCACCCTTCAGGTAGTTGTAGACAGCAAGAAGGTCTCCCCTGAGCCTCCTCTTCTCCAGGCTAACCAATCCCAGCTCCCTCAGCCTCTCTCCATAGGGCTGTGCTCCAGGCCTCTCCCCAGCCTCGCTGCCCTTCTCTGGACACACTCAAGCACCTCAATGTCCTTCTTCAATGGAGGGGCCCAGAACTGGACACAGTACTCAAGGTGTAAATCTCAGTAACTTGCTGCTGCAATCAGACACAAGCAACTTTGACAGAAGATCACTGAGTCTGATTCTGTTCTCTGCATACTTGTCTAAATCAGAAGTTCTTCCACTGCAACAAATGCAGTCACATTATGGCAAAACCGGAGCTGGAGCAGAATCAGAATGACAGAACAGAAGCCTGCTGATCTGCTGAATCCCAGAGTGATGTTGTACAGAGAAAGGAATGACATGTGGCTTTTCAGAGCTAAACCTGGATAATAAATCTCATATTGGTTAGAGCTTGGCAGATGCATGGAAGTGGTTACAAAGTGATCAGTAATTACCAGACCTGCTGGTTTTCATCTCGAAAGAGATCAGCTGCTGTTTGGTATACATAAAGGAGGGACTGTGTTTCACTTCTGGTGGGTTTGACTGATACAGTTTTAAAACAATGCTCTCATTTTCAAAAGTTTTCTCACAAGATTTTATTATGTGACAAACCCCCATCCACAAAACTGAAAACTCCACAAGTCATGTCATATATAATGCAATGGCACACCAAGAAAGGTATTCTGGATTAGACTCAAAGTCCATTTTAATGAATTCAACTCTTTCCCTTGAGTTCTCTTAAGTCTCAGAAGCTCTTACTGAGGAATGAACTTGAACAGAAGATTTAAAATATTTCATAATTTTTCCTTCTCTCCCATTTCTTATAAAACTTCCTAATGATTTTAGATGGGCCTATGAGTGTCTTACTGGAGGAATGGTTGTTGTAGCCTTGAAAAGAACATGGTGTTAACATTCTAAAATGTGAAAGATTTCTATACAGAAATAGTTTTGGAACTGGATGATGAATTGCTTGGTTTGGGAACTATTTATAATAATCCTCAAGCCTTTCAAGATACATAATATTTCGTGATGTTACTGTAAAGGATTGTTAGGCTGGCAAGCTATTCAAATGTCTATCAGTAATGATTAAGGTCAGAGGAAGGTGAATGTCACCATAGCAGTCATGTTGAGCCCTCTTTTGTACAGTAATTGTGAACTGTAATGAGAGAAGTGGGATGGCAGATTAAGTCTGTACATTGAAGATTTGAACTTGATATTGGAATGCTGTGTTTGCTCCCTGCCTGTATATTTATGGAAGGATGACAGACCTTTGAGCAGAGAGAAGAGATTTGAAAGTCATATGGTAGAGCATCAAAGAGGTCAGTTGTTAAATTTCTTCAAATCAACCAACCATGTGTCTTGTCCTTCTGCCCCCCTAGTCTACTTCCATCTATGATATCTCAGAAGGAAAGAAATGACAAGTTTCATGAGAGCATCAGCAAAAAAAAAGCATAGCAAGAAACAAAGGCTTGAAGTTAAATTAGAACCCATGTCTGCATGTTTAATGAAAAATTACTAGAAAGAATCAGAGATAACAAAGAATGATTAACCTTATAGTGTCATTTGAAGTGGTGGGTCTATCTGTCTTTCAGATTAAAACTCAATATATTGTGAATGATTGATGCTTAGTATGGGAGCATCAGAGTCTGGTTTGCAGTCTAGATGAGCTGTCCTTAAAGGCTATTCAGAACTGCTATTACTAAGAGCTGTGAGGAAACAGTTGCTGATAAAAGAACCTGCTGGTCAAAATAAAGATATTATTTAATAACTTAATAATTATGTAGACATATTTAATATCAAAATAGATCAACAAGAAACATTTGTTTTTAAATAAGCTTATAGTACCACCTAAACTAATCAAAGCTGGGTTTGTGTTACTGGCATCAGACCTCACAGGGACATCAGTAACATGATGATATATACTCTTGGAAACTTGAAAATACTCTATTAATTAGCATAAGTTTAATAAAGATAAATATTGTTAATTTACTAGTATCTACTGACTGCTGTTTCAGCAATGAATGCTGCATGCATATTCATAACAAGTTTCACCAACAGAGAGGGACTGTGATATAAAATACAACCAGTGGAATACTTCAGTCTCTGCCATTCTATCATGCTTGAATCCAAATTCAAGATAGGATTCACAGTATCACAGTATCACAAATGTTGAAAGAGGCCTCAAAGATCATCAAGTCCAACCTGTTACCACAGACCTCAAGACTAGACCATGGCACCAAGTGCCACGTCCAAACCTGCCTTGAACACCTCCAGGGACGATCACTCCACCACCTCCCTGGGCAGCCCATTCCAGCACTCAATGACTCTCTCAGGCAACAACTTTCTCCTCACCTCCAGCCTAAACTTCCCCTGGCACAGCTTCAGACTGTGTCCTCTTGTTCTGCTGCTGCTTGCCTGAGAGAAGAAAGCACCCCCCCCCGGGCTGCAACCACCCTTCAGGTAGTTGGAGACAGCAAGAAGGTCTCCCCTGAGCCTCCTCTTCTCCAGGCTAACCAATCCCAGCTCCCTCAGCCTCTCTCCATAGGGCTGTGCTCCAGGCCTCTCCCCAGCCTCGTTGCCCTTCTCTGCACACACTCAAGCACCTCAATGTCCTTCTTCAATGGAGGGGCCCAGAACTGGACACAGGACTCAAGGTGTGGCCTAAGCAGTGCCATTCTCTCCAGGGGGAGAATGAGCTCCCTGCTCCTGCTGGCCACACTATTGCTGATGCAGGCCAGGATGCCATTGGCCTTCTTGGCCACCTGGGCACACTGCTGGCTCGTGTTCAGGCAGGTGTCAATCAGCACCCCCAGATCCCTTTCTGTTTGGCTGCTCTCCAGCCACTCCGACCCCAGGCTGTAGCTCTGCATGGGATTGTTGTGGCCAAAGTGCAGCACCTGGAGCTTGGATTTGTTGTACACCAACGATAGGATTCAAAACAGTGTGACTGTCTGGATTATATTCTGATGGTGGTTTGAAACTGCATTTTGTATTTCAATTTATTAAGCTTCAAATACTGACAAGGTTGTGTTATAATAAGCTCATTGTACAAAGATATTTTGCAAGCAACAGCAAAAGAAAATGTTAGCTATCCAGTAGTCAGGGAGGCTGATTGCATTTTCTAAATACAGGCAAAGTTTTCTCTTTGGAATATTTTTTTGGGGGGTGGTGTTTTTTTGTAGGATTACACAATCAAATGTGTTTCAGCCTTACACTCTGTCTATATTTTACATATAGTAAAATATAGTCAGTATGTAAAGTGAAATTAACCTAGTTTAACCATGTTCAGTGACCTTTGCTGTAACATCAGAAAATTGTGTCTTTTCCATTTTAAAATTTGTGTATCCTAGAAGATTTCCTCCACCCCTCCTTCCTTCAGAGTGGTTAAGTGGCAAGCACATAACCAATAATTTAAAACAAAACAAAACAAACCCAAACAGGATACAGCCCAGGCAAATAAATACTTGGAATGTCCAAGTTGTGCAGGATGCTCGTTGTATAGTAATGCTTTAATGCAAAAGTGACTCTGTTCTGAGATAAGAGTACATGGTCAAATGCTCACCTTTGACTATAACATTTCTCTGAAATACTTAAAGCTAGACAAACATTTTAATGTATTCTGCTTCGATCCTGACTGCTAATCTATAATACTGATTCATTTTCTCATAATGATCAGGAGCTGCTGTACTGTGCCTCTTCAAATTGTTTCTGTGCTGCAAGATTCTGAGACAGGTGCACAAATATAATCCAGGTACTTTTACAGGAATTAAACTTCTGTCTTATTTTTGTGCCTGCTGTGGTAGGCCTAAATAAGCCCAAACAAGCCTGAACATGTCCTGGCTTGCCCAGACTTGTTTTGCTGCTCTCCCTCATTCTGTTGAAGGGAGAAGCAACCACGGGAAGTAGGACAAAGAATCTGGAGCCACTGAGTCTAGGGACCCTGGCTTGCCCAGACTTATTTTGCTCCTGTTTACATCCTATGGTGAACAAGGTACATACACTTGGCTTGTGCCTGCCTTGTGTAAGGCCTAAGTTTTTTCCCCAATTTGGGTAAAGCAAGCCTATAGTTTCACCTAATATGGTCAAGCTCAGCTAACTGCCATTCTGACTGGCTATTCTGTGTCCAAAGGCCCATTAACCTCGGGCTGTACTGAGATGAGCAGGTAACACAATGCACTCTGCAGTTGTATTTGTGCTTGCTGCTGCTGCCTGCTGCCATTGCTCTCTGCTTCTGGCAGAGTTATGCCTCACTGCCTTATTGCAGCCTGCCTACACCTGCCAAGACGAGAAGCCTTGAAAGGGACACATGGATCATCCAGAGGGGCTTGGATAAGGTCAGAGATTATATGCCTCCTTTCCCCAGCATCCTGTGAATCCTCAGCAACTGACAAGACAAAGATGGAACTCTTCCTAAAAGTGTTTGGGTGCTGTTTGAAGCTGCAGCTAACCCTGCAAGTTGGGGGTTTATTTTTGTGAGTAAATAGTCAAAGCCTCTCTCTAAGAAATTCTGTAACTAGATCCAACTGTGCCTTTCTGTCTTAGTAGCAGAAAGGAGCTTCTCAAGTCCTCTGGTGGGCAAGAGGTATAATTGAAGCTAACAACTTCTTTCCAGTTTTAATGTTTGCATTTGACAGTTATTTCTTAAAGTGTTCCAGTTTTGCCTTTTCCCTGTGTGTATAAGTATCCAAACTGTGCATTTTGAACATCATAAATAAGTTTCCTGGTGAGATGTAATGTTAATAAACAATTTTCATAGTTTTTGACAATATTTGCCTGGATATAAAAATTAATATTGATTATTACTTTTTACATAATTTGTGACAATTCCCATAGTAGAAATGTCTACTGTAAGTACAGTGGTTTTTAAAAGGAACAAGCATTATGATAATGATACTGATACTGATAATCTGCAAATGTATAGGGTTGAAATAACCTCCCTTGGCAGAGAGGAGAATTAGACTACATGTCAGGAGGAAGTTCTTTATAGTATGGGTGGTGAGACACTGGAACAGGTTGCCCAGAGATGTTGTGGCTGCTCCCTCCCTGGAGGTGTCCAAGGCCAGATTGGAGGAGGCCTTGAGTGACCTGTACTAGTGGGAGGTGTCCCTGCCTATGGGAGGGGGTTGGAACTAGCTGATCCTTGAGGTCCCTTCCAACCCTACCATTCTACGATTCTATGAAATAATTTCCTAGAGATATATTAAAACTATGTCTGTTTTGATGGTAAAGAAAATAAGATATTGGNGGGGGGTGGGGAAGAAGAAGAAAAGAAAGTGTAAGATTCAAGAGCTTGGATGATATAAATTTTCATAACCCTGCATCTATTTCTACTGACTTGACGGATAATACTGATCTCCAGAGTCTTGATGCCAACTCCAGTTTCCCTATTTTGAAATACCTGTAATACATTCCTCTCACACTCTGCCAGTAAACTTGAGTCTTGAGTATGAGAACTTCTGGAAAGAGTTGATTTGGATAACTTCCATTTTTGGATGCTGCTGTGAGTTCCTCTTGCCTCAGGTCTTCAGAGGGATGCCTCAATACAGACAGAAAATGTAAAAGTTAAGGTTAGCACATTTTGCCTTAGTAGTTCTTTCTGCCTTGTAGATGCTTTGTCTGTCCCCTTTCACATCCTGCAGCCTATAACAGTCACAGTGAAATGTTTGAGGTTTCCTAAGACATCACTCCAAAGTGACATGGTAATGAAGGATTGTTCCCCTGGCTGTTCCTCTGGGCATGTTATTCCTCAAAGGACAGCTTTTACAAAGCTTTAAAAGAACATGGAAGGGTTAAGCAGCAGGTCACTGTGGTCTCACTCAGCCCAGTGCTGGTCACCTCTCTCTATGCAGCTGCAAATTGAATTACTTCACAAAGGCTTTGTTTTAACTTAGCTCTTGGCTCATCTGTCCTGTAGGGACTTGGCTGCAGGTTGCTAGGAACAGACAGTTCCCTTAACTATGTGCTGGGTCACTGACTGACCATCACTAAGAATAGAAACAACCTTCTCACCTGAAGCAATTTGTTGACCCTAATTTAGGTTCTGGAAGAAGGCCCGAAAGTCAATAATCATAGCTGATCCCCTGGCATTGTCCTGTGAAGTAACAGCCAGATCATGCTCGGTTTCTCCCAGTGCCGCTCAGTAATTGTTTGAGAATAAATCCAACAGAAGACCTTTGGGTATAAGAATTATAATTTTGCAAAACAGCAATCACTACAAGCATTACCCTTTAGCTACTGACAGCAAAGTTCAAAAATCTCATCATGTGCTGGTTTCACAGCAGCTGATAAAGGTTAATAAAATGGAGGTTTAAAAGGCAGTCTTTCTAAATATATATATTTTTTTTTTAATGCTCAGAAAGGATGATTCTCATTATTTTGGGTTGACTTAGCCCACACATTCCATTCATATTCATGCTATATGACTCTCACATCCTTTCTTCCATTACACGGAGCCATAAACCATAGGCCTTGCTGCTGTTACAGCTGAGACTCCACTTTCTGAAGTGAGGTGGTGTCTGTAAATATCAGCACAAGATCGGATTCATGCAGTGGCCTCTAGAGAATGGAACACC
Organism: Eubucco bourcierii; assembly: GCA_013396675.1. Lineage (NCBI taxonomy): Eukaryota > Metazoa > Chordata > Aves > Piciformes > Ramphastidae > Eubucco > Eubucco bourcierii. The sequence goes on along the minus strand of VWZE01026072.1, from coordinate 248 downwards.
TGCTTCACTGAATTATTGATGTGAACTTATAACTGGTTCCTGTACAGTATTTATGATGAGAATTAACTGACTAGAGAATTAAGATTTTGTAGTTTACCTTTATGTTCCTGTGCCACTGAATACACCAGTCTTTGCTATAAGTCAACGGCATGTTCCAAGAGGGAAGATTGTACTGTTTTCTACAATCCTTTGGTTTAAATAGGCTGAGCTCTTGTTGTGGAAGGGGTAATTAATTACTGCAAGATGAT